>VZTU01003005.1:0-236702 GCA_013400835.1 Zapornia atra | reverse complement strand
AAAGTTTGTCTGGGAGCGCCTTGCGCCCGGCTGGGTTTCCCCCGTCGCCCCGAGCGTGGGTTTGTGCTCCGCGGGGCTATTCGTGGGCCCCGGGCGGCGAGCGGGACCGCTTGCGTGACTTCGGTCCGGGGTGGGAAGCGAGCTTCGGCGGGGAGGGCAGCGCTACCACCGGCTCCGTTCCTCCCTTCCCCTTTAAAAACCGATCGGGTGGCAGCGCTCAGCCTTGTGCAGCCGCACTACTGCTCCGCGCTGTCTGAGGGTTTACTCTGAGCTTCTCCTGGACGAGACCAGTAGCGGGGAAAGCCGAGTGCTAAGGCGGCAGCCCCGCCGGGAGGACCGCGGGCGGGCGGAGGTGAGGGCGATGGGGACCCACCGGCCGCGGCTGCGGGCACGGCTCGCTCGCAGACACAAAGGAGCCGGCTCCACGTGTGTAGGTGCCGGTGCTCGGGCAGGAGGAACTTTCTGTGAGGTGTCGTGCGCGGCCAGAGCAACAAATGTCCTTTGCTGTGACCGCAGTGTAAGGCTGTTGTCCAGAGGTACCTTTCTGGGCAGGTCCTTAAATAGAATGGCTGGTAGCCTGCGCGGAACGTTACGGGCAAAGTTTTTGCTCATGGAAGTAGAAAACAGAATCTCTTGTAGCTGTTCCGTGCTTAGCGCTGGGCAGCTCTTTCTCTGCGAAGCTCCTCTTACGTTTTTACGGAGTGTCTGTCCCGTTGTCATCCTGTCCCCGTCCCCCCCAGCAACCTGCCACCAGCCCTTTCAGATGCCCGTGTATACCCCAATTTCCATCCTCTTTGCTCTTCCTATTTTTCGTCTTATTTCATCCCACCCTTTTGTAATTAATTTGTCTTCGATTTAGTTCTGTCGCAAAACAGATTTCTAACCCTGTTGCTCCCTGGCTTTCTGTGCAAGATGATGTAAATATGTATTTACCAGAAGTGCTTTTAAGGTGGTTTATATTACTCCATTTCACCACATCACTAAGCATCCATCATGACGCTTAGAGAAGTTCCTTTTCTGGTAAAGCATTTTTCTTAAGTGCCCTGTGTTTTTCAGGCATGCTTCTTGCTTTCTTTATAAGCAATTATTCTACTCTGAGGAAGAAGAGCACTGGCCTGCATTAATCTGTGTGCATTTGACATACCTGAAATAACTGTGATTCTGCACTTTCGAAGCCAGAGGCAGCAGTAACTGTGAATTGCCTCCAAATATTTTTTGTTTGCTTTCACCTTTCTACGGTGAAAGAGCACGGGGAGCATTCCCTTCTGGAAGTGAAGCTCGATGAGGATATTGCTATTGGGATCGAGTCTTTGGGAGCAGTGATACAAACTGTTGGCCACTGGCAATAAACACCCCCCAGCTCCCAAACCTTTTTACCTGTGGGGTGCTTTTCCCAAGAGGTGTATTCCTGCAGTTACTGTAACTCTTAACTGCTTTTCTCGAGTGAGGGCAAAGGTAAATATTACTCCAAGCTTACTTGACGCTATTTAGGGACTTTGCTTTTGGTGTAAACAGAAATACAAGTTGTTACTACTTGGGGTTAAGCCTGCTGACTTCCACCAAGGAACAGTGAAATGTCCTGAAGGATGCTTTCCATTAATTGTCTCTTAGTTAATTCTCTTTGTTATTTTGACCTTGGTTATCTGCAGTTAATGGGAGGAGTGGAACAAACGTATCCCTTGGAGCATACCATGCCAATTGCTTGCTTTATCATTTGCTGTTGCTGTGATTGAGATCTTACACTGCTGAGGATATTCTGTGTGATTGTTTTTCTGCTGCTAACTTGAGTGTTTGCTCCTAGCTAAAAATGCAAGGGATCTGTGTTGGTGCGCTGCTGAGATTTAATGTAGAACAGATTACAAGATGGCTAGTTATTTCCATCAACTATGTTTCCAGACAATTAGTCCTTGATGATCTACTATTAGAACTTTAGTGACCACTGGAAGGACCAGAGAACAAATAGTTTTCATTGAGAAGCACACAGGCCTTGAATTGAGCAATTAACCATCTCTTGTCATAAACCCCACATTTTTAGCAGCTCATTTTGCAGTGAGCTCAGTTTCAAGATTGGGATATATAATGATGCATGTGTGATAATCTGGTATTCTAGATGGTGTTTCACAGAAGGCTGGGGGTAGTTGTGGGACAGTGTGGGAATAGGAACTGAGAGTAGAAGGCTTGAGCCGCTGTCAGAAGCGGTAAATCCTTTCCTAGAGAAATACTCCAACACACAGTTTAGAAGTACATGTGTTTGCTCAGAGTTACACAGGACAGAGAAGGCAGGAGCAGTTAAGAAGCTATGTGCTAGGGATCCCCTTTGTGCAATAAACATTACTTTCATGTAAGGGCTGAGCCATGGCTCAAGAATGTATTCTTCTCTTCCCAAGTGATGTGTGAGTGAGGGCTGCAAGAAATTCCTGTCCCTGTCACCATTAAGCTGGTTGCCTGGCTGTTCAGGTCTGGGGTGACATCTAAAGGGTCTGATTTGGGTTTAGAGGATCCAGCTGTGGTCTTCTGTTAAAGCTAACCTTTTCAGGTTTTTTGACTACTCAAATGTGCAGCTGCATATTTTCACATGAGCAAGTGAATTTGGTCACATTCCAATGAACACCTGGGTTTAGAGCCAGACTCCTGTCTGAGTAACTGTTTTCCAGCTTTCTCCAGTTCTGCAGGGCACTGTAGGCTTACTTGTGCTCCTCCAGGTAACTCATATTCTCCAAAGCACCGTCCCTCATTTGGATGGTGTCTGCATTTGCTGCAGTGTTTGAACAAACCTGATCCTTTAACTGTACCAGTGATTGGGCTACAGTGATCCAGGACTGTTGTACTGTGTCTCACTGCAAACAGGGGTGGCTCTGGGTGATATTTTGAAGTAATAAATATTTTTTTAGGGTGTAATTAAAAGGCGTTGTCCACTTTTTTGAGGACAGGAACATATTTAAAAACAAACTGCTGGTGTACAAAGCATTTCCATGCAAAGAGATGCATCTGAATTTTGATTGCTACTCTGGAACAAACTGTGTGTCACTTTGAATGTGTTGGAATGTGGTGCAGAAATCAAAATAATACCCAAAAGTGCTATAAAGTATGTAGTGATACGTAGCTTAAAATTGGAGCCTGGAGTTCTGTATAATACTGTCCAAATGATGTGAAAAGCAGGTTGTATTATGTTGTCACCTCCAGTGATGCCAATTTGCAGGTGTGAGGGAAGTTTGTATTCCTAGTGTTAAATAAGGGCTCAAAGTAGGTTTAGGTTTTGAAGCTGAACTGAGTAATGTAGTAGAATCTTCTTCCCCTTCTTCAAAGGGGCTATCATGTCTTCACAGATTTGACAGTCAAAAAAATATTGCAGGTTTTCTAGTGGCAAACAAGGACGTGATTTGCCACTGCAGTATGTTTAAATTTGTATCTTAGATTTAGGAGGAGGAAGGCTTTCTTACCAACTCTTTAAACCTTGCTTGAAGTGATGCTGGCAACTCTGAGTCACTGCCAAATTCTAATTTAGGCTACTGATTTTCACCTGAAGTTTTTACAGCTGAAACATCACATACTACTTTGTAGTCCTCTCTGCCTACGATCTGTGAGGTTGAGGTAAGCCCTCAGTGTTCTTGCATGGTAGCCACCTCCAGCCTCCAAGGCTTGGATAATGTGATTTTTTTTCCTTAGTGGGTATGGTTTAAATGCTTTAGCATAAGTGCTATGGCTGTCTCATCCTCTCATCCCAATCCTTTAATATCCAGGTTTTGTTGCTAGGCAAGAAAAATAAATGTTGAAGACGGAGATGTTTCATCGCTGTGAATGTGAACATCGTGCTGAATAAAAAGTCATCCTAGCCTGTGCACTACAGTATCTTGCCACCAGGTAGAGCTCATCCTGGTCAGCATTATAGCACAGAATGATGTTTTTTGAGAGCTTGCACTTGAAGCCTCTCTTTCAAGAGTTTCTAGAGGAAAATTAATTTTTAATTTGGTCTTTTAGCAGATGGTAAGGGGTCGTCTTTTCTCCTGCAGTATATTCATTGTTGGGAGACTTAATGAATGTCACCATGCTGTAGTTCTTGTCCTGATTTATGATGTGCTTTCCTGTTCCTCAGGTGAAAAATGAGATCAAGACTTCTGCCTAAACTCTGAAGTAACTGTAAGGCTATGAGAACATGTGGCTGTAAAATATGATATCCTGAAGTTGCTGTATCTATCAGAGGTGAACTCGATCTCATGATTGAGTGCAAAACATTTTCCAGTTTTATAAATACCTGTTTTATCAGCGGCATCACATAATGTACCTATGAGAGGTTTAGAGACTTGCCACCCATATCATAACATATATACTTATATATACACACATATATTTTGTGTGTGCATAAGTCTCAAATCTGCGAGTTTAAGGTAGGCAAGTCCCTGTTCCTGTTCACTTCTAATGGGGTTTGGGTTCTTAAATTACTCTACAGAAATGCATCCTAAGAGAGGAGAACTTGCCGGTGCTTCTTTAGGTTTCATTGTGTTGAAATGTTGATATAGTTTAGTTGGTTATGCATACATTTATTAAGTGCAAGGGCTGTGTGCTTGCAGTTTTTCTGATTTGTAGGGAAACTGCCTGCGTTTTGCTTTGACTTCTCCTTTCTTCTACATCACTTCTATGCAGCGCTCCCTAGTTATCATAGCTCCAGGCATGCTGTGATCTAGATATGATAGAGAACATGGAATATTTTTAATAAACTTTATGAAATCTCCTGGTGAGGAGGGGTAAGATTGTCTGGTAACGTGAAACCTGGTCTTTGGATGACTTGTCAGCAGAACCTCCTTTGATGGTAGCGACGCTTTGGCTCTCGGAGTTACTGGACCAGATTGCAGACTTGTGTTATTCACCAATTAAATACCTTCTCTCTTTGAACACAGTTAATAGATTTCCTCCTTCTGAAATTCAAGCCTGTTATTGCTTATGTTCTCTCTAAAATCTATTGCTTTTAATTTATTTCTGAGGAGAGAGAAATTTCCTTTCATTACTGCTCAATCAAAGCATTTTAAAATTACATACTGAACATATGTAGCCTCAGTTTTCTTCTTTGGATTCCATGCTGGTCTTGCTTAAAAACTAGTCATTAATTGTTCTGTGGGTAAACTTGAGACTCTTGCCTTCTGCATAAGAAGAGATGCTTTCAGTCAGAATGTGAGTACAAATGAAGCTGAACCTTAGCTGAATTTCTCTTGGTGCCTTTGGCCTGTGGATGAATATTTGATCTAATGTGCATGAAAAGAATGTTATTTAAGTCAGAGTGCTGTTTGCTCTTTTTTGTTCTTTAGTAGAAACACCATACTGCTTTCCCTTTGTAAGTCACTAGAACTTGCTGCAAACTGTTGCTTACGAGAGAACACCATGCACAGACTGTGTTTTTACGTACACAAATTAATTCAATATTGAGAATATATCATAATATCACAGGCTGTGCTTAAGGAGGAGGCTCTTTAAGCTGCTTTGTATTGTTTTACAACAATACAAAATCCCAAATTATGAAGCAGCTACGTATTTTGGGCCTAGTCTGTTCAGGTGAGACTCTTCCTGTATAGGAAATGAGTTTCCATTACATCAACCCTTAAAGTACTCTTCTGTGGTTATCTTTCTGTTTGTAGCTCCCTGACTGACAGATGCATCATCAGTAGTGAAAATACAGCTAAATTACCTTATCTCTTTTATTGTTCATGGGGCAAGGCTTGTCCATCTCTCTGTGTCTGTAAAATCAACTTGCAGATTCCTGGTGCTGCTCAGAACCTTGACAGAAGTTTCTAATTTGAAAGATCAAGTTTTTTACCCCCTGTTGAACACTTAATCTGCTAATGCATGCTGGTTAGTTGCTGTGGTGTCTTTGTGGCTAGAATTCATAAAATATTTAGTTCTACTGAAGTTTCTTGATGTTTAAAAGAAAACAAATGGACACTTGCATCAGTGGTATCATGGTTTTATAGGGGAGGAAATTTTTGAAATTCTGGAATTTAAAAGTCTTGGAATATATTAACACTTAAAATGCTGTTGTGTAGGGACTCTTCTTGTGGGTATTACATGTTTCTTCAAAAGTAACCTTTAAAGCAACATGCTTTTGGCTCTAAACTGAAATGCTAAACTTCTTGACATCCACCAGAAATGTGCTGTCCAATGCCTAGATGCTGGTCACCAAACCAAAGCGGAGGATTTCATTGCCTTCTAACTAGCTTCACCACCAAGCAATGTAAACCAAATGGAGCTTTTTGTCCTTATGACACTTCTTGGTGATTTTTATTTTAATCTTTTAGCACCATGTCTTCCTGTGTTGCCTTGCCAAAAGCAGCTCAGGTGGGTGTATCTCTCAGTTTTACTGGGGTGACTTTTTATTCATTGTTCTGCCATGAAATAATTGAGATAAGTGTAGGTAATGTGAAATTTCATCTAGAAGTAGATGAGTGGACTGCTGCTACTGGATGCTTTCATCTTAGTTTCACACTTTTAACACTGTTCTGTCTGAATTCTAACAGTTACTTGCTTTGTCTTAACAATGAGTATGCACAAACTATTAATCTCTTTATATGTGACCTCCCATGTGGATCCTTGGGGGAAAAAGGTCCTTAAGTCTGCAAAGCCATCTGTAGGGTTTGTGGGTGCCACGTGAGGCTTAGCAGGCCTGGGAGCTGGCTGTGATACTGGCATTCTCCTGGCTGCTGTTCTTTAAGTCACTTGTTTAAAAATAACCCCTGTGTAAAAATCCATGGAGGTGTGCAGAAGGCATCTAACAAAGGTTGTAATGGATTTAAGCATATGCTAATAGCAGGCAGTCTGTGATTATTGTACTATTATTTTGGTAGTGAATTTTCTTTGTGTGCAGCAAAACTCATTCCAAAGTAGCCATATTCTGGGGTAATTGATTATTTTAGATCCAGCAGATAAAAGAAACACAACACATTTGCCTGAACATAAAGGAAGGCAGGGATCTGGATGCTGTCAGAGGTGTCTGCTGAAGTGGTGATATTCCACTTGCCATCCTGTGGGTCTGTGCTTCACTCAATGCGTTACCTGATCCTGCAGCAGCCACTTAATGCCTGCAGAGAACAGCCAGCAGAAGAAACTCTGAAACTGGATGTTGCTGGGGACTGAGACTGTCATGCTATTAAAAAAATAAATAATCTCTCCTTGATTTAAGATGCAAAAAAGGTGACTTGGCAAATCATAGTTAAATGATCTGGATGTGCATGTTTATCTTAAGCTGTTCTTGTTAACCAAAATAGATTATTCTGTCTTGGGAGAGGGAGGAGGATAGGTAAATAGTAGCTAAATGACAGACACTGCACTTTGATAGCAGTAAGAACTAAAAATCTTATTGTTGTTATAATAGCTGAGTATGTAATTAATCATCTCATATTGATTTGCTCTTAATCTAGATGCAGTGCACAAAGGCTGGAAGAACTCTGATGTTATTTAACTGCTCCATCTAATCAGGGAGAAGATGTTAGGAAGACACAGCAGTGAATTAGTAACCTGTGGGGTTAGGAGAGTCTTCAGAGATGGACCTTCGTCCACAGATCCAGAGAACAGCAGTGATAATGAGACCTAATCTAAATGAGCTTGGTGTTTACAATCCATATCCCAGAGGGTGTATAAACATCTCAGATATTGATACAGGATCAGTACGGAGTGGGGATTGATTAGTGGTCAAGAGAGGAGGATGTCCTAATTGTCTTTGGTAGTGCTGATTAATTTTACCTGGGAAATGTGGGGAAATGAGCCTTAAAATAGATTAAGGGCAGAAAGGGGAGCTTGGTAGTTTAAAAAGGAAGAAAAGCCTTTTCTGTCATTCCAGCCTTTGGGAATTATTGTTACTATTAAGCAATATCTATATGGACAATTTTTATTTATATAGAAATAAATATACAGATATGTAATTTGGTCATTGGACCTTTTTCTTTATGTGGCCTAACTTGACTGTTTTCTGTGCTCAGGTGAAATTTCTTTTTATTCTCCTCCCCAGCTGAGAAGATATTTATAGCAAGCTTTTAATCAATATCCTGTTTGCATATGATGTCATACTGCTAATCTGTTCTCCACCTTGCAGCCTGTGTCTGCATGGTGCCAACCTGCCTCTCTGAAGTTGTCTTTCATAAGAAGCTGGGGATGTTTTGCTTGGCTAGTTGGAGGTGTGGGGAGATCCAGACCACTTTTTTTTTTTAGCCTGAGAAGTTTTCAGCCAAAGCTGTTGTAGCAACGGTCAGCTGTGTTCTGATCAACATCAGTGTATCTCAGGAGCAAAGCCACTAGTTGCTGTCACAGCATCGTAGACTTTAGCCTTGATGATAATCTTGGTTTCCTGAAGGAAAGTTCTTGCTTGATCTCTTCAAATGAAAGCTGGAGAAGCATAGAGACTATGCTTTTCTAAAATTTTAATAGCTGTGTAAAAGGAAGGAGTGCTGAGCAATTAGTCTTGAGAAAATATAGAATCCTGGCAAGTTGCTGCTTATGACAGGTTTCAACTATTGACTGTTTCATGGGAAGATCAATAGTGTTCAGTCTGCAAATTCTTCAGCCAAGGCACGCAGGCTACAACATATCATTTTTAGGAAGATGTTAACAGCCTTCTGGCTTAGTGTAGGAGGTGGTGTCATTCACTTAGTCTCTGTGGAAAGACCTAAAATGAGACAGCCAAATCATTCTTTGCCTGGTGTTCATTAATGTTTTGATTTAAAGTTTGCACTGCTGAAAGAAACCTTTAGGGATATCTTCTTGATGTGTGTTTGCTGCCTAAAGTCTACCTACCTTTAGCTTCTTGATTTGAGCTGGAAAAAAGTGGTTTGATAGAATGAGATATATGTTAATTGCCAGAGCCAGGCATTAAGTTCATGATATGCAGAATAAGGAAATATCCCTGTCACTGAGATATGATCCTCCTTTTGAAACAGTGGAACTGTTAACTGAATACACAAGAGCTAGTCAGTGGTTTTTTAATCTCCTCGCCTCTGTTTGCCCCTTTTGGACCTCACATGCTAGGAGTGTGTGCACAAAGTTTGTACCACTGCTCCCAAAGACTTGATCTCAACAGCAATATCCTTATCAAGCTTCGCTTCCAGAAGGGAATGTTCCTGGTACTCTCTGCTTCCATGAGCAGATGGCCCCTACCTCTTTTCCTTTGTTACATGAAAAGCTTGCATGCTTCACTGTAAGAGCCCACCTATTGCTGTATAAAACTATGCTTGCATGAGTGTGTGTAAGAAGTACTGCACTGATATCCTTCTCTGGCTTGGGGGATCATGAGCAAGGATAAGACTGCAGAGAACTTCACTTGGGAGATGGTGGACATGCTGTTTGTGTCATCAGTTCTCTGCAAGTGAGTTGGAAAGGCTGCAATCCCTGCTCACCCGGAGGAGCTCAGTTGAGGTGATATGGGTGGTCATGAGGCTTGAGGTGAAAGATCATAGAATCATAGAATGGTCTGGGTTGGAAGGGACCCCATGGATCATAGAGCTCCAACCCCCCTGCCACAGGCAGGGTCGCCAACCTCCAGGTCTGGATCTACACAAGGTTGCCCAGGGCCCCATCCAACCTGGCCTTGAACACTTCCAGGGACGGGGCATCCACTACTTCTCTGGGCAGCCTGTTCCAGCACCTCACCACTCTTTCTGTAAAAAACTTCCCCCTAATATCTAATCTAACCCTTCCCTCCTTTAGCTTTAGTCCATTCCCCCTTGTCCTGCCATTATCTACCCTTTTAAAAAGTTTAATCCCCTCCTGCTTATAAGCTCCCTTCAGGGACTGGAAGGCTGCAATGAGGTCCCCCCGCAGCCTTCTCTTCTCCAGGCTGAACAAGCCCAGCTCCCTCAGCCTTTCTTTGTAGGGCAGGTGCTCCAGCCCTCTAATCATCCTTGTGGCCCTCCTCTGAACCCTCTCCAACAGTTCCACACCTTTCTTGTATTGGGGGCCCCAGATCTGGACACAGGACCCCAGTTGGGGCCTCACGAGGGCAGAGTAGAGAGGGACAATCACCTCCCTGTCCCTGCTGGCCACCCCTCTTCTAATGGAGCCCGGGATCCCATTGGCCTTGCGAGCTGCAAGAGCACACTGCTGGCTCATGTTAAGTCTCTCGTCCACCACAATCCCCAAGTCCTTCTCAGCAGGGCTACTCTCAAGAAGCTCTTCTCCCAGTCTGTATCTATGTCTGGGATTCTTCCCAGATGTAGAAGTGAAGCTCAGGATGGATGGCTGTGACTGCCAGTGACTCAGAGGACTTCAAGGATGCATCCAAGGATGCCCAAGCACTGTGAAATGCTGGCTGGGTGACCAGAGTCCGTTGAGCTTGGTGGCTGTGTCCTGGCATGGGCAGCAAATGGTTAGTGAGGGGAATAAGAAAAGGGGTGAGCATGCAGCAAGATGATGCCCCAACAACTTCCTCAGCCTCAGGGATTTTGCCATCTCTGTACTTATACAGATACACTTCTGTGGGTGCTGCTTTCTTCATGAGGATACATGTTCCCTTTTAAATTCTAAATGCAGGAATGAATGGTACCCCATCTAGAGATACTTTTCATTTTCTCTGAGCTTTTCCTGTTCCACAGTGGTTCACAGGCATCGCAGCCGTATGACTAGCCAAGGCTGCTCTTGCTTCACATTGGTCTAATTGTCTGTTCATTAGAATCTTAAGTCTTGAGCTGCAAGTGTGTAGGGTGCCTTTGTTTAAAGGGCAGTCTCCTAATGCAAATATTAAAAGAGCTTTCTGGCTTGCCCAAGTCAGACTGACAAGCTAATAATAGTCTTCATGTTAGTCTTGGCTAGCAGAGAGCATCCATATAAAAAGGTTTTAAGGGGCTGGTGTATCGATCAAACCACAGAACCTCAGATGCATTTGAGTTTTGCTTGTTTTAACACTTAAGCTCTCATTAAGAAATATTCTCTGAATGCAAAGGGCATGGGAGCAAAAATGGAGTTCTCCTCCTCTAAATCCACCATTACATTGTCCTCGGGGCTTCAGGTCAGTCTTAGGGGGCCTCTAATTAATGGGAAGCAGCAATACAAAGCTGTATTTTCAATGATTACAGTCTTGTTTCGGAAACTGTTCTTAACCTTATAGGTAAGATATCAGAGCGGCGAGTCAGGTGGCTTAAAATTGGTGCGTGGACTGTGTGTGGGGAGCTGGAGAGGGCATGTTTTACTTCCTAACCTCACCCTCAGAGGATTACATGTTATGCAATCGCTGCAATTTAATTATAGCGTAGCAAAGGTTTTGTTACCAGCCTTTAAATTATCCCAGGGCATTGAGGAGGAATGGCTTACTTAGAATAAATCTTAATAAACACACAACTCTCCGCTGCTGGCACCGTTTGTTCCTATTAACTATATCCTAGCAGTCAATGCCGCTATTCCTGGAACCACGGCAGTACCATGTGAGTCAGGATTTATAGGATGGGCTCAGGATGTCATTACAACAATTGTGAGCTTCTCCCTTTTTATTTGTGGAAGAGCACTGCATATGAATGTACCTTTATCTGGGAAGTTTTTAGGCAATTCTAATAAAAGGAGATATGCATGAATTATCAGTACATGATGTTCTATTCACTAGAGGGAGAGTCATTTTAAAAAGCCTGCTAAGTGAGGCATGGTTGCTAAGTAAGGCAAGGGTTTTATTAGACCAACTGACGTAATGGAAAAAAAAGCAGGCAAGATTTTGGGCGTACAAAGACCTCCTTTTGATGTGAAACACTCTGCACTAAGAACAATTGCTCTGAATTTAAGCTAAATGTGTGAAAGGGTGAGGTAATCTGAGAGGAAAGGGTAGCTGGGGGAAGGATGGCGAAGTAGTGGAGAGGACATGGGAATGTGGAGGAAGGCTAGTTTCTGGATGAGCTTAAGGCAATCTGAAACTGCTGCTACTGTCTGTTGTGCTTCACAGTGTTGGCAGCTGCAGCCAGGGTGGACTCAATCAATGGGAAATAGGGAGCAATATAGGAAATGGATGCAGATGGAGTGATGTGTGAGGGATGTCTACTGGAAGTGGGGTTTAGAATGGAGATGAGCAGATCCCCTAAAGCCTGCTGGAGAGAACCCTTCTGGTTCATGAAATTAACTTCTGCCAAGATAAGGGTTTTTGAGTACAAATCTACACTTTATTCTTTTTTCCCCCATGTTGAAAAGGCAACCAGAGTGTACAGTAGTGAACTTCCTTTTCCTAAATTCATTTACACAGGCTCTTTGAAATTCCCAGATTTAGTTTTAAATTTGATCCATGTCTCTCCTGGAGTGTCTTTGGGTGAAGGTCCTCTGGACCTCGAGGTGGATATCCCAAGTATTACCTCCATTGGAGAACCTCTGGGAGACCCAGCTGGATTTTCCCTTCTGGGTGTGCTTTGCATGGCTTCTGGAATGCTGAGCTGTCAGGTCAATACCAGGAATGTGGTGGAGAGGATTTGATCTTGGCAGGCAGGGTCTGGCCCTGGTATCTAGCTCAGCAGTAGAAATGATCATGCTCATGGTATTAAGCCTGTGAAGAACAGCATAATTTAATGATGCTTGTAAACTACCTGAAGACCTGCAGGTGAAAGATACTTGGCTTTATCAGGAAGGCTACCCCACATGGTGTTCAGGTGTAACAGGGAGCTGTCAAGCACTTGGGCCTCTGAGATAAAAAGTGCTGTAAGAGATGTTAAGGGTATCCAGTGTAACCAATGATAGTTATCTTCTTAGTGCAAACCCCCCTCCTGTTTTCTAGGCATACATTCCTACCTCTGTCGATTGATGGGGAAACGAGGGGGTGTGTGTGTTCCTCTTCTGGCTAGAGTCATGAAGAGGGGTCTCACCCAGAGGTCTGAGGAAGGACTTGTGTGCCAGCCAGTATGCATTCCCTGAGTGGGTATGCAAGGTTCTTGGTTTAGTCATGGAGGCTTAAGTTTGGGAAGCCTCCCCAGTTAGAGCAGACTGGTGAGTGAATCATCATGTTAGCAATCTGTAAGCTACTCTAAATCACTCAATTGACTTATTTTTTTTTACATGGTAGGCACATGTCTTAAGACCCCCCCACCCCCATGCATTGTGGCTTTAGTTAGTGAGACCTTGCAAGTTCTATGTCATTATTTTTTTGGCATGCAGCACTTCCTAAATTACACCAGGGCAGTGCAATTGGGATAGGACTGGCAGAATAATCTGCAAAACCATCAGTGTGTGACCTTTTTCTTGACCCCTCCATGCCTCCTGAAACCCTGCCTGCTATTTTTGTAACTAGGACTAGGTAGCAGGCTGAATATTATCCTACAAAGCAGTGCTTTTAGTTTGCTCTTATTTTAGGAATAATCAGCAGAGAACAAGGATACTTCCTCTTAATCTCATGTGCTTCCCTGAGGGGACCGATAGCAAAGGGGACTCTCCTAGAACATACATTTCCTACCCCAATAGTTCAGATAAAACTTACCTGCCCATGAATCAATGCTAAAGCTTTCATTGACTTGTGCAGAGTCTGAATTTCATTGTGTATTTTGTTCAGTTTATGTACTGTTCTCAGAGGCTGAGTTTTTGTTGTGTATGTAGAGATGATGGCTGTTCAGTAGCTGGAGCTGTGCAGGTCAGTGCTGTACCTGTAAAGTCTTTGATTCCCACCCTGGTACGTCACCTGAAATAGGGGCTATGGCTCATCCAAGTGCTGGGGGCCTTCTGGTGGTCTTGGCCTTTCAGGCTTCCTTGCCTTGATCACTGCTCCAAAGCCTGTGAGGCAGCATCCTTTGTCTGGTAGCGCCCCCCTGAAAGGTTTACTGTAGTTGTCAGTCAAATCCTGCTCCACTGCTTGAGCACTCACTTTCTGGGAACAAAGTACAATCCTGTCTTGCTAGCTGGGTCGTTCATGTTAAAATTGCCATCAGGAGTGTGTTTGACTTTTGCAACCAATATGTGAATGAAATCTGGGTGCCATTAACATCTCTGGACTGTTTGCCATTCTGAATTCATTGGCTGTGATTTCTCAGGTGTTTATGGGTACTGTATTTTTGTGAGAATCACAGAACATTAGGAGTTGGAAAGGACCTCGAAAGATCATCTAGTCCAACCCCCCTGCTAGAGCAGGGTGACCCAGACTAAATCGCACAGGAATTCATCCGGGGGGTTTGAATGAATGTCTCTAGAGAAGACGACTCCCCAACCTCTCTGGGCAGTCTGACCTGGTGCTCCATCACCCTCACAGGGAAAAAGTTCCTCCTTATATTCACATGGAACTTCCTCTGCTCTAGCTTGCACCCACTGCCCCTTGTCCTGTCGCTGCCATCCCTGAGAAGAGGCTGGCTCCATCCTTCTGACTCTCACCCTTTACATAGTTATAAACATTGTTTATAAGTGTTTGATCAGTTCAAAGTGGGAAAAACTCAAGAGAACTACAGTATTGTTTAATATAATATCTTTCAGAGCTGTTACTAACTTATATACATACAGTTATACATAGTGTTTTTCTAGACTTGAAAATTTTGTGCTAGGAATAATGAACTATATCTCTTCCTTTCTCTCAAGGCTAAATGTCTGTCCTGTGCTTGAGCTGGCACTGGTGGGACACCAACAGCCATGTGTCCAAGCCTTTAGTCGAACCGTCAAGATGTGGAAGCAAGGCTGCTCAGGGAGGAGGTGGTGTATGGGCTATGAGAGAAGGTAATATGTTAACTATCGTTGCAAATAAATTCTGTTACAACACTTAATGCAAATCCTGTGTAACTTGAGGATTTTTTCCTTTGAGGTTGTAAACTATTTCATCTCCTGAAATATGTGTAAGTTATGGATATACTGTGTTCTGCTGAGACTTTAAGTCTGTTATTGCTGAGTAGAAGATGTCATTTCTTTCTGGGTATGTCAGAAAATTTTGGCTGGTTTTCGATCACAATTTTATATTATCAGAAAATGCTTCTGTCTTAGCTGGACTTCTCCTGAAACAGGGTGTCAAGGCTTCAAACTGAACTTTGAAGGATATGATGGCAGTAGAATGGATGGGAGATCTGTCTCCCCAGCAGCTAAACCCAAAATGGGTTGCAAAATATAATTGCTCACCTTTGACTACCCAGAACACAGGTTCATCAGAACATAGGTGGACTTATTAAAGGTCTTGAATGTGATCAGGATGCATTTTGCTGTACTTGCTTCATTTTTGACAAGAACTGCTACTATGGGCTGGAAAGATGTATGGTAAATGAGATGTGAGTACAGTTTGTTACTGATGAGGTATGAGCAAGTGGAATAGAAGTTGTGATTATTCTCTTTAAACTTACTCTCTTCAAAGGTCTGGCTACTACACAGTTTACAAGCAGGTGTACAGAGTGGAGCGTCAGACTGTCTATAAGTGCTGCCCTGGATGGGTCCAACATGGTGATGAAGCTGGCTGTTTACACAGTAAGTTGATGGCAAAATTGTGACAACCTGAGATGATGATATACTTTGCTACTGATGCTTGCTTCCAGATAGATAGATTTTGTTTCTTGCTGTTTATAACTGGGGCTTCCAATTAAAGAGGTAATTGATGGGGAAAGAAACTTCTTTAGCATATGACAGCTTTTATATCTTTTAAAGTACCAAGTATCTCTGACTTTAAACAGTTGAAGCTGAATTCTTGATTATATTGCTGCAGCATTTATGTGGCTTTGATGGGCTAGCCAAACTTCACAAAATGAATCCCAGATTGGTTTGGGTGGGAAGGGACCACAAAGCCACCCCCTGCCATGGGCAGGGACACCCTCCACTAGCCCCAGGGTGCCCATAGCCCCTTCCAACCTGGCCTTGAACCCTGCCAGGGAGGGGGCACTTATTTATTGTTGTTACCCATATTATGCAGAGAAATCTGCACTTGGACCTAGTGCTCGCTGCAGAGTCTGGTTTTGGCTTATTAACTGTGGCTGTTGCTGTTGAAGCAATTGTGTTTCTACCCTACAGCTCTCCACCTGATGAGAGCCTGTTCCTATCAGTAATTTCTAATCATGATTGGATGTTTTCCTAGAAGATGGAATTTAATTTAAATCATGAGGAAGCACTTCAGCCCCCCTTAACGAGACATGAGTAGAAGATAGCAATTTACACACTTAGTTTGTTACTGTTTTGTTGGTAATTGTATTTTCTGTATGAAAGCTAACAGCTGTTCCTATGTATTTTTTTAATTTTGGTACCAACTTGGGGGATGCACTCAGAGAGCTTGCCTTCATGATTGTCTCTTTGTATTGAGGGGGAAAACAAGAAATACAAACAAGCCTGAGAGGTATTCATGTTAGTTTCAGCTTGAATCTACATATTTAATGTGCACCTGTTTTTGTTGTAAGAACTCAAAGATTTGTTTGCAATCTGTATTTTAATGTCTGGTGTAAAAGAATTTTAAATATTTGAGCACCAGTGGCAATGTAATTTTTTTCTTCCTGAAAAAGCAGTGCTTTGAATTCTTTAAGGCACCAAAACAGTTGAATTATTCTTCTGTTTTTGATACTCTTTATAAGTTTGGCTCAAGCATGTCGAATTTAACTCGTAAATAAATCATGTTCTGTGTTAGAGGAAGGGAAGTGTAATTCCTTTGGACGTGTGTGACCTCTCTTAGTATGCCACGTTCTTAACCATTGCTGAATTATTATTTAGTGGTTCAGCTCTTATTCTGGATTCAGATGGCTTTTTGAGTCCTGAGAAACTGTCTTCTGCCTCTGAAGCATCTTCAGGTTAAACTGCCTTATCTTGGTCTTATTCAGGCTCTGCATATCAATGTGGTAGTTACACCCATGATGAGTTCTATTGCAGTCTAACCTTTTCAATTAAAGCTGGATTTTTTTACCTGGCAGTTCCTGTTACAGCAGGGCTACAACAGGAAGAGGTGATGCTGGAGGATCTTTGATAGAGAACCAACAAAGCCATCCTCCTGTTTCATTCTGTTTGTGTGTACTAGTGCTGTGTGCTGCTGGCACTTGCTTCAATGGAGGGAAATGTGCTGAAGGGTCCCAGATGTGCCAGTGTCCCGCAGGATTTCAGGGTCCACGCTGCCAGTATGGTGAGTCAGATGTAAATGGTCTCAAATATACCTGGTGTTTGGGGAAAATGCAAGTTTAATAATATTTGTTAAACTAATATTTTATTAATGTTGACTTTAAAGTTAAGCTGCCTCTGCTGAACTCAACTGGTTACTTGATTATTCTCATTTTCCAGAATTTACCTTTTCTGGTACTGAATTTCAACAAAGCAAGACCCAAAATTCATTTGGCTGGTATCTGATAAGTTTCTGTAATGGATAATACCCTTGAATATCAGTAGTGGCATCCAGTGGAATAAATTTCTGTTGCTCCTAAACTTTCATGTTCTTGTGGTGCTCTTGCTGAACCTCTCAGTGTTGCTTTTACTCTTGTGAGTAAAGTCTGAGTCAAAACAGGCTGGGCAGTAGGTAAAACAGAATGCAGGAAATTAACAAAATCAGATTTCTTTTGGTTCATCTCAAAGCAGGAAGGTTGGTTTTACAGGAAATACTACCAAGTATTTCCTAGTGTTCTTGAGCATTTATACCCCAGTCTTTCAATAACTCTGTTCTAGCATACTGGAGACTACATGACTTAAACTATCGCTCACTCTCAAGGGGAATATTTCTCTCATACACTGTTTCACAATACGATAAACCCACAATCTTGTAATTTATGTGAAATAAAACCATCCCATACTGTGTGAAGTGCTCTAGAAGTACGGAACTGCATCCATTTGCCTGCTTAAGTGTGGGGTAGAAGTTGTTCTTTCAGAGGAGGCTGTGACTGGGAAAAAGGATTTTGTATTAGACACGTAAGTTCCTTTTCAACTGAAGCACATTGTGTGGTGTTCAAAGAAAGGCAGATTTTTAAGTATTTTTGACTTTTAAATTCTGATCTGTTCCCATCCTCACCTGCCTCATCCATCCTGAAGTGAGAAGGAATGTTAACAACTGTTCACAACAATGCTTTAAGCGCTGAAAAGCTAAGCCCTGTAGTCAATATGTGTGTTTGCATTGTGCTTGCTCATAACATCTGCCATACTCTGACCTCAGAGCTCCACCAAGCCTTGTGTGTTGGACTGGGGTCCTGTGTGAGCTCACTGCACCAAAGCAGTGCTGTCTGTGTGGGCAGCAGCCTCCCTTGGTGAAGGCAAGGAAGCTGCTGGAGCTGCAGCAGGCATGGTAAGTGGGAAAGGCAAAAAGCATGTCTTGCAAGAAGGTTGTTTTCATTGAAGCCTGATTGGAGATAACACTTTTCACTTAGAATCCAGCATTTAAATAAAACGTAGAGCTTTTCACAATGAAACTTCTACTGACATCAGATTGCAGCATACCAATGCCTGCCATCAGATCATGAGTTCAAGGGTGATGCTGTAGCTGTATTTCTTTAAGGCTCATGGAAAAAAAAAGGTTGATGTATGTTGCTATGTATGAATCTGTGTCCCCAATGCAGGCTGCTTTGTTGCTGGCTTACAGTAGAGCTGCTGTAGGTAAGAAGGATCAGAATCTCTAAGGAACCCATATAACAAGCTTTTACCAAATGCAGTGGAAGTATCAGCAAATTCTAAACTGTCTTTGCAAGTCTTTTGAGTTGCCTGTTGCCTGGAAATACCTATGGCATGAAGGCGTTTCCAACAGGCAGATTATGTGGGTGCAGCACGTGGATAGCACAGGTTGGATTTTCGAACAGAAAGGAGATTGCATGGTCTCTATTTCACAGGTGGGTGACTGCAAACACAGTAAAAACCAAAGTGAGGTATCCTGCAGCTGGGTAGAACTTTATCTTGGTGGTTTGTCTGCTTGCTATTGATTCTGAAGGCTTGAATGGAATTTCAGCAGTCATCATTTTCAGGGTTATACCGCAGCTGCTATCGCAGCCTGGCAGGACTGAGTTTATAAATTAAATTCTGAGGGGAAAAAACCTTCTTTCAGAAAGGATGCTACTGACAATTCACCTGCTGAACAAAAGCAAGGTAATTTAGGATGTAAGGCTGCTTAGCCATTGCAGGTATCTTCACTCAGATGCTTGTGAGTTCTGCATCTGTTGATCATGGAACTAGCAGCTCTAGCCTTTGTTTTTCTGGCTGATGTTGGCATATTGCTCTTTTAAACTAGTTTGAATTTAATGTGACTGCATTACTTAATGGTACTATATTGTGGTTTTAAATGATCATTAACTCTAGACTGTTTCCCCCTCCTTACTTGCCAGTGCAACCTTACCGTAAAATAAACTGTTTTCCTTAACCCAAAGGAAAAGGAATCTCTCCCACCAGCATCTCTTGTTTTGAAGATTTGGTGGTAAAGATAGCTGCTGGGAAACCATGATTTATGTTCTAGGAATATGTGCTATATTGGTGAAAAAGGTTATGCTATGGTATGTGGTGCTCAAAGTGAAGCATCTCTGGTACAGAGACTCTTCCTTGTACCTCTGGACTGCAGCCTTTCATCATCCCTGATGTGGGAGGCTCTAACTGGATGCGAGACCATGAAGTGCTGTCAGAGCTTCTCCTAGGGCATTAGTGGCTGTAATCTTGATTTCTGGACAGAGATGAGGCCATGGGCATTTCATAACTGCCCTTGCTCTCATTTGAGCAGTTGTTGCATGTATCCCATTTTCTATCTTCCCCTCACCAACATCTTTGCTTATTTTAGTTTCTGCCATTCAGTGCTGACAGCGAATTCTGAAGTTTCACTAGCGTAGAGGCTCCTGTGATCTCCCTGCAGGCTACTGAAACCCACAGACCATAGTCAAGAAACTATTACAAAAATACTCTTAAAATCTGTTGCTCTGAAAAAAATAAATGGCAACATACATCCTGAGAATCTTGTAATCTGGCTTTTCCTCTTTGTTGCATTTCAATTTGCCATTAAGCGGGTCAGCCTCCTGGAAATCAAGCTGCTACGTGCTTTGTGTCAGTCTGTCCTGCAAAAAGTTTGTGGCAGATCATCCAGAAGGACTTACCACAGCCTGGTGCATCGTAGCAATATGTAGCAGAGATGATTATTCACAATCAGTATGATCACATCTAATGACTTTTTAAAGAGATCATGTGGTGTTTTAGCAGCCTCTCTAGCACAACGTTGTTTCCGATTAGATGCTGAAAGGGTTGTGATTCCTGTAACAAACTTTGTGTAATCGTGGCTAGAAATGCATTACTGCATCTCTTGTGGACTTCATATTTTTTATTTTACCCACACAAGCAGCAATAAAATGGAGAAGAAAGATTTATGAGTGAAATGGTCGAGCTCTTCATATAGCCATTACAAGGATTCAGTAACAGATTGAGCTGTCTCTTGGATTGTTTGCTGCGATTTGTCTTGTAATAATAGACTTATATCAATTACAATGTAAACGTACAAGCTCACTTCTATGTTTTCTTAAACTTGGTTGGAAGTTGAGATTCACATTTCTTGAGCCCAGTGAAAGGCAGGGAAGACTTGTAATGACAAAAAAGGTAAAAGCCAGGACCAAGAATAAAATGCTGCTGCAATGCTCGTTTCATTGTTATTCACTAGTTGTCCTGGTAATCTTGTTTGAGGCCTGCTAGCCACCTGATCTGGACATGGAAGTAAATTAATTTCATTTAGCTTACTTAATTCAGCCCTGGGACTTGTACTTGGACATGTAGCTAGTGGAAGTATTCCAAAGTCTACAAACAAGGGTGACTTTATTTACACTTCATGTACAAATGATTGCTCAAAGCAAAATGAGAGTTTAGTTGTAACTCTTAAACATTTTGTCATCAAGTCTCAAGTTGTTGCTGGCTTTAATGGTTAAAGTAAGAGTGAGAACAGAACAGGCTTTCTAATTTCATGACAGAAACAAAATTCCAGCATTAGAAAGGTTTTGCTAGATGCTACTATGATTAGGAAGGAGCAACTACAATTGAGTATCTTGGAGATGATGGGTGTTATGAGATGTTTATAAGTGAGGAATGACCAGGGCAGACTTGTCAGCAAGGTCATCTTATGATGACATGATGTTTGTCACCTTAGCTTAATCACTTGAAGCAAGCTAAAAACAATATTCCAGTGTTTAACCGATGAAGTGTCAGTGTGTTTATATTTTATACTGTAATATTTGCTGTAACACAGGTGGGATTTTAAAATTCTCTTACATTGCCTGATTACTAGGGATTGCGTGCTTGGGAAGAGTGTACCACATCTTGAGAGGCAGTGTGGTCTGCTGAATACTGCCCTTGCCTGATCTTCAAGATAAGAGCTTTGTTTTTCACCTGCTGCTGACCTTGGATAGGAGTTCAATAACTTTTAGCAAATTATGCCACACTGCCTCAATTTCTTTGTATATGAAATGTTGATAATGATAGCTCATTCTTTTGTAAAGTGCTTTGAGACCTAAGTAATTAAGTGTAAGATAATAGCATTGGAATGTGTGTATAAAGGCAAAATGCACACTGCATGGGTAGCTGAAATGAAATGCTTATGAGACAGATATTCATCAGTTCATTGACTAGCTGTCAATCTCTTCCTTAACTCTGGTCACACGCTATTAAGATATTGAACTATATAAAGATTCTAGTAAACAAAAATGTCAGCACCTCCTAGTTCAGGTAGATCAGAGACTACACTACAGAACTACTTAAAACAAAGGTAGGCTGTTTTTTTTAACCATTGATTAAAATGGCATGAAGTCTGATGGATCTTCTTGCAACCCAAAAATACTCATTGATTGTGAAAAAGCATTTTCTTCCTTTTTCCTCTAGGAAATATGTCTTCCTGCAAAGAATTATTCTGATTAATGTCCTGCCTGTCATCCTGATCTCTTGGAGAGATGTGTATTTTCTTTTTCTTTGAGCCTGAAGACCTAGACAAGCCTTACAGGGCACTGCATACCCATGAAAGCACTACACATTTTTCAGTCTTTGTGGGTCCCTTAAAATAGCAAAGGGCAACCTTAAAATCTCAAGGGATCTGTTACCCATAGAGATGTCTTTAGTTTTCATGCATCTTTGTTTGCCAGTAGAAGTAGATAATGTTCGAGTACTTATGAGCATAGATTAATTTGTAAGATGCTGATGTCCTTCTGAGAGCAAGGCCCTCACTGTTTTGGTATTTTCCTATTTTTGGCTACGAGTCCCTCCCATGCAGTTTTATAAAAGGCAATTTTTAATGTGAAAATGTCTAAACTAGAAGGAAATACAAGATAATTCTGCATTACCCCAGAGGAAGAGTGGTACAAAGCTAGCTTTTGTTCAGGTTGCTCTACTTCAGTGCATGTCGAATCACAGATTCAGATGGGTTTGGGTGGGCAGGGACCTCATAGCCCACCTAGTGTCACCCTCTGCCATGGCCAGGGATACCCTCCCCTAGCCCAGGTTGCCCAAAGCACTACCTAACCCAGGTGGGGCTTTATGATCTCTTTAAGGTTATAATTATTTTCCTGCCCTTGCAAGGTTCCTCTCCTGCTCCAAGTGAAATGCTTGTGAGCCAGTCATGGTGAGAGGCGCCTAATCAGGGATTACTGATTAGGCTGCTCAAGAGAGAAAGGTACCTGTTGTCTGGCAGAAAAACCTTGTTATCCTGCACTAATAGTGGGACCAGGTCTCCTGTTCTTCCTTTGCTCCTTTTCATCTCCCAGGAAAGATTGTCCATCAGTCCTGGGCCTTTTTTCTTTGTCTTCTGTACTTTTCTAATCTTGTGATTAAGCAGCGATGGCTGGCAGTGACTCTGAAGGTATAGATGTATTTGGTACTTGTATGGTAGTAGAGGAGCACTGGTGTTGTGTGAGCTCTTGACAGCATGAGAGCATCTTGGTGGCCTCGTGTGCTGAGGCACCTCAGATGGTGCAGCTGCTCGTGCCTGCTGTAGGGGCTATGATAACGAGCATCTCGCTTCACCCCTTGTCCGAGTAATAACAGTGCTGTTGTACTACAGTATCCAAAATCCTTCTGGGTACTGAAATTGGAAACTGTGTGTGTTTTAAATAAAGTATGTTGATGTGCTTCATCTTATCAGCAGTGAAGAGCAGACTATGTCTTCTGTTTGCCATGTGTGAGTCAGAGGGGAGGTGAGCAGCACGAAGCAGTTTCCTATGATGGTGCTTCACTGTCACCTTATACAGCAGGTTGGTTGTGGCTGGCAGCTGATGCTTGATGTTGTGTTAAGGAAGCTGTCGCTGATGACATCTCAGCCAGTTCTAAAGCAAATTGTTTTCAGTGAAGTAGTAGGCAGGTCAGGTTTTAAACAGCCTTAATATAAATTAACATCATCTAAATCCAGGGCTCCTGAATTTGTAAAGTGATCAAAAAATTCTGTAAGTATTTCTCTGCTGTAATTCTTTCCAACACTGAAGATTTCAGTTCCTTTAAAAGTGTTTCAAAGGCTGTTTCAGGTGTGTTTATTCAGTTTAGAGCGCTTTACTGCCCAATATGCATTTGGAAAAATCCCCTTTATTTAACTTCAGATGTCTTTTGGATTTAAAATCCTGCTTCAGTTGGCTGAACTGCTCTGCCTTTGCTAAAACTGCTAGATGTGTCTTTGTATGGCACAGCAAGTTGTGTGCTTAACTCGTGTAGAGTGGTCCTGCTGCCAAGAAAGCCAACCCAGAAGGAGATCTAGAAATCTGCTCAGTCTAAAGTAAGGATGACCTTTTAAATTCCTCTCTCGTGAACTAAAACCCAGTATCTTATTTCATATGAAGATACTGCTGTTATTACTTTGTCCTCTGCATCTCTTCACCTTCCTTGATGTCTGTAGCATGCTGGTGAGTTTGTACCAAACGCAGCCTTTGTATTTCTCGGTGTAATCCTCAACCTATCATCAGCCTCTGTCAGTTTGGAGTTGTCAGGGCTAAATTGATGTCCTGCTGTCATGCTGCTGCGTCCATTCCAATGCTTCTTTTCCAGTCTACTTGATGGTGACCTTGGAAGCTGCTGTCGTGGCATTGCTTGTGTCTGCTTTGGGTGGGAGCTGTGAAGCATCACAAGATCTACAAATCCACTTTTGGACTTTCCCAAAGCAATATAAAAGCTTGGCAGCACTTGAAGCTTCTTTGATGGCATGGAAGTCCAGAGACACCATAAGCACAGAGGCAACTCACATAATGCTGTTCAGGTCGAAAAAAGTGGAGAGGATGGTATAGATGCTGAAAGCAGGCTGTCCTTGCAATTCCAAACCTATTCCAGGTCTCTTGTCCATTCAAAACCTATCTTGTCAAACTCTTCACCAGACAGGGAATAATACTTGTATGGTTTGGAAGAAT
Source organism: Zapornia atra (assembly GCA_013400835.1). Classification (NCBI taxonomy): domain Eukaryota; kingdom Metazoa; phylum Chordata; class Aves; order Gruiformes; family Rallidae; genus Zapornia; species Zapornia atra. Next base: position 212,535 of record VZTU01003005.1, on the reverse strand, counting down.
ATTAGGGCAGGAACCAGCTGAAAATAGCAGGATGGGGGACATTCAACTCTCTCCAAGTAGCTCAAGAGTTCACAGGAACAATTGAGAAGTATGGGCATGAAGCAAGCTCATCCTTGGACTGTTGTAAGAGTGACATTAAGTCATTTATAGTAACTGGGAAGTAGCACGAGAGATGTACAACTTATTTAAGTAAGTGCTTCAGTGTGCTTTCTTGTTTCTTGTGCTTGGAAATGGTGAGGACTTTCTGCATTTTTACTGTGTGATTTTTAGTTCATGCTTTATTGGAGCAAATTGGCTAAAAATTGAGTCTGTTACAGGTTATATATAAACCAAATGCTTTAGGCAATTTTTATGGAGTTAATAAAAATTATTTGCCAGAGAAAGTATGCCAATGGGCCTTTGGTGCTTAAAATTAGTATATTAATCACTATATTAATCAGAGCAGTTATTTATAGCTAGTGAACTGAATTGATTTTTTTCATGTGGTGTCCTACACTACTTGTAACCAATTGATCTCATCCTGCCTTACCTGTAGGAAAAAGGAAAAAACGCTGGTGTCTTGCTCTTTTGGCCCACAATTAATTTGTCAACTCTAATGAAATTTTAGCCATGGTCAAGTCTTCTGCTGTAACCTTTCAGCAGATTCTGGTCTTGCTGGATGGTTGGAAGCCTTTAGCACTTCAAGTGATCTACTTGTTTTGAAAACCTGAGAAAAATGTGCTGGTTGACATTGCCCCCACAACCTCCCCCCAAGCCTTAATGGAGTATATAAAGTTTGTTTATTTGCTTAAATGTTTTTAAAAGGAAAAAATATTTTTTCCTGTGTTTTTAAAAAATAATCTGTTCCTTATTGTCAACCCTTATATATGGGTCTACCAGAACAGTCATGATTCTGTTCTGAACCCTTCTGGGTTTGGTCTCAAGGTAGCACACCTTTCTCTACTGTCCCCTGCATTCTGTACTTTAATGGGAAGTGGTGGGTACCCTGACACTTAAATCAGATTTGAATAATAATTTATAGACTTACAGTCACAAATTAATACAGATGAAATGTTGGACCTAAATATAAAATGTCATAGCTGGAGCTGATTAGAAATCCATGAGAAAGAGGAGTTCAATGTTCTGTGTAGAGACTTGCAGGAGACAAATGTGGTGCACAGAACACTGCAGAAGGCCCCAAGCTAAATATAATCTCTCAAGAAAAAAGTTATGGCTAAGATAAAATGACATTATCTGTTCTAATGATGGATAACAGTTGATTCAGATTAATTCCAGTTGCGAGCAGGATCCTATAGAGGATTAAAGAAAACCCAAAAGCATGACTTCCAACTTTTCTACTCTTTCTTCCTTGCCATTCCCTTGCATTCATGTCTCTTCACACACACCAGTCTTTCCCAGTGTCATCCCTAAGAACATCTGGTGTCAGTAAGACATGAACCTCTCCAGATAAAAAGCCCTTTAGGTGCTAAAAAGCTGGGAGGAATAAAGGCTTTGTCATTTTACTGTGGGAATGGTAAAACACTGATTGAAAAATCATGACTGGCTCCCACCTTGCTATGACAGGATATAATAATCAGCCCATCCTGCTGAAATGCTCCTGAGTACCTGGGCTTCACAGCCATTAGTGCAGAGCGACAGGGAGACAGACGGCAGTATTGCAACAGCAAACAAATATGTCAAAAGTAAATGAACCTAAGAATAACCACTCAAGAGCAAATTTACCCTCACTGTCTTTGCAGAAGGCATTTTGCTCTGTGCTCACTGTGAAAAGTAAAAAATAATGGAAGATGACTTTCCAGCTGCTACTGTTGCTTTATGTTGGTTCAGGAAATGTGGTAGCACACCATAGCGAAGATGAACATTGTGCAGGGGTGCTTGCAGCTATGTTTGAGGGGGTTTTTTTCAGCCCTCTATTAAAAGGTGAGAGAGTGAACCTCAGGGCTTTAGAAACATCTGGATTCTATTTCAGGGCTCCTGTTGGTCTCTGTGACCACGGGCAAAGTCATTTGGTTACCTGGCCAAATAACTTGTTGTGTTCATGCTGATTTTATCTAGTCCTGTTTGCAACCCTTAAATTAAGTACAAAAAAACCCAACTATACAACAGCTAGACCAGCTCAGGTTTTAACTGTGAATTGGCAGAGTATCCAGCAGGGTCCTTTAATCTTTAATGTGTTTTGGGAGGTTTACAGAATGAATTTTGAGGTGGCTGCTCTGCATCTCATTTTCATTTCAAGAGATGGCTCTCTTCCCCTTCCTTTGACCTTCTCATGCTTGGTCAGAGGTCAGGAACTTCTGTCTCCTGTTGTGCTTTTTCACCCATCCTCAGAAGCAGTTGGACTGTTATGTGTTTCCAAAGATGTACAGATAATAAGACAACTCTTTCCAAACGAAGCTCAATTGACTGGTGCTTTCTACTTCAGTGTCAGTAGTCTAGTGTGTTGCTGCTGATTGTTTTTACTCCTGCAAAATGTTTTTGAGGCATTGCCACTGCAATGTTTCTTATAAAAGTGAGGAATTGGAGCCTTTTTGAGCAGCCCTTCAAGGATTATGACTGAGTGTCAAGCTTGGGTAGCTAATAGTCCTTGCTGACGTAAGCACTTTGACAATGTGGATTTGAAGAGGTTTTGGCTGTAAAAGAAAAAGTATGTCTCAAAGTGGGCGTGTGCCGCTATTCAGTTAGGGCTGTATCTCCCAGTCTGATTTAAGGTGTGGACAATAGCCTTTAAAAAATGATCTTGGCATCAAAGGAAGGCCTGTGGCTCCTTTCCTGATTCCTTTCCAGCCTCTGCCTGCGTTTTTCTCAAGCTGGGTCTTGGTATTTCTTTGTTCTAGAGGCGGTTTTAAGGCTTAAGAGTAGATCCATCAATGTGTATCCTGTCATACCTCCTTCCTGCAGGAAATTCCATCCATCCTGTGCCTTGTTTCTCCTTGGGTGTCCTCTCTGTGCTCTTAAGGAAACGGCTATTCATTGTTATCCATTGTGCACCTAGAAATTTGTTTCCTCAGGTGTAATGACTGCAATAGAGTTCTTCACTATAAACACTATTTTACAGTCATTTAGCAGCTTTCTTCGGCCCTGATGTTTATTTCATCTAAAAGGGGCAAAAGAGTTAATTACATTGTCTAGAAATGGAGACAGAATCTTGCCAGCAACCACAAGGCATTATTGCTCACTTCGATATAACTGAACTCACAGTAGTGGCAGCTGGATTTAATTATAAGTTTGCAACCCTGTGGTTTCAGCAGCAGCTGCTGAAGAATGGATAATGCAAGTAGCCTTCGAAGCCATTCACATTAGAGATAAAACCTTGTCATTCACCGAGACAGCTGACTGAACAAGTATTAAAATGAACAAAGATTTCCCTGGGGAGGATGCAGTTTGGGGTTTGGTGGGGTTTTTTTTGGGTCTCTCTGGCTCTTGCTCACACATAAGGCATGCAGTATTTTATTGGGTGTTTCCACCCAAAAATATAAGACTGTTCACAAATAAAAGCACCAGAGAATCTAATCACCAAACATATTGAATAGCAATGTGTGTGCATGTGTGTTTTGTATTAAGAGTGACTTCTGTAATGCTGAGCAGCCCAGGCTGAGCATCGACTGCCTCATTACCACATGGCTAAACCAGTTTGAAAGGAAATAATACTGGATTTTGTTGTATTTCTGTAGCAGTCTTATGAAGCAAGTGCTAGCCCTGCTGAAACGTGAGGAGGGAGAGGGACGGGGAAGGCTAAACATTTATTAAAGGTACCTTAAAACTTTGCTTATTTTTTTTAAATTAAAAATGTCAGTAATAGACTGCCATGACTGACATGCTATGGATATGTGGCTATTGAAATTATATTTTTGGTTTTGGCTGTTATTCTTCAGGTTTTTTAGAATTTAAAGCTTCCCATTCTATAGTGAATTTGAGTCTTGAAAAACTAAAGCTAAAGGCTACAACCTCCACAGGCAACTTTTAAATATTTTCCAAGTCAGACTGGAACAAGAGCTGGGTCAAAACGATGTGGAAATGCTAAGCTTGATACAGGCTCCGTGCCTCTTTCAAACCTGGCTGTCTCGGTGCCGTTCAGTATGATGAGCCTTCTATACTTGAGAAAGTGTTTGCTGTGATGATTTCTTCAGGAAGGCAAATATGCCTCATCTGTGTCACTAGATGATGTCCATGCCAGTCTCTTTTCAGGAGGAAAACATAACACATCTGTGCTATTGTGTGCACACGTACAGCCCCTGGTGGTGCCAACATGAGGATTTGCCCTGGCAGCCATCTGAAAAAATGTTCTTTCCAATGCTGTTATCTTGCTGCCAGCAGTTTTGGTAACATTTCAGTGGTAAGATGGTTGTGTAACCCAGGACATTTGTAGCTAGCCCCTGAAAGTTGATGTGTGTTGGTATTGCTTGTGGGTAATGGTGGGTCTAGAAGTTAACTCCAAAAGTAAAAAGTCAAGACTTTTTCTTATGCAACACATGAATTGGACAAGGCAAGTTTAACTGCTCTTGCTTAAGCTTCTCCTGCTCAGAAAGCCTTCCTAGCATCTCTGACCTGTAACTGTACAGAGCAAACATCAACAATTACAGTCCTTAACTGTAGAGCAGATTTTCAGGTCTACTCAGTTCAGACATTCCCTGCTGTCATCTCCTAGCATTGCTGGTCACAGTCGTTTCTTAAAATTACTTCCCATGCCCCTTTAAACTCTGAGGTGAGTAATGATTTGGAATACTGGAAATCCTTCTCTGTTTTCTCTGCTGTGAGATGACTTGCTCTCTGAAAAGCAGCTGTTTAAGGTATGTGGTGTGGGGATATACAAAACGCTATGAAAGTTGGTTCCAGATTTGACTGTTCCAAAGCTGAGCCTCACGTGGTGTCTTTAGGCCTGTTCTTAGATGCTCCCTTTCTCCTGAGTACTAACGAGGCACTGAATTACACTGCTTAAAGTACAGCTTTTATTTGTCAAGGTAAATATCTGACACCTCTTTGTCACTTCCCCTGAGGAGGAAGAGGCAGATACGGATGCGATGGTTTCTGGACGTGTTACCTTTGTAATTCTTTGGATTTCTTTCATTTTTAAGTGTCTTGATCATTCTTCCTTATCTTTGTTAATTTTTTTTTGCTGTTCTTGCTACTTTCCAAGCCTGAAGTTGTGACTTAAACTTTAGAGCCAGCTATTTCAAAATTGTTTTCTGCTTCTTCAGGTACTTTCTAATAATCTCTTAGTACAACCAAAGTTGAAAAGGCCAAGTTTATTTTGTGACTGCCTGGAATAAAAGTGACTACTCTTGTTTTTCAGCCATTTGAGAGATTCGGATAGCGTGCATCACTTGTAAGGTACTGCAGTGAGGGAAATGGTGTCTGCTATCCTTTTAAAGAAAACTTATTTCTGTTTCCTTTCTTGTGAAATCTAATTGCTTTTGGTTGACCAAGAATTCATGGACAATTGCTTTTCTCAGTGTTACCCATCCTGCAAGTACAGCTTTTGTGTTCAGGGTTGCTGACCTGAATCTGTTTTCTCTCACCGTAATCTCATGCTGGTTTGGAGCTCAGGAAAGCTGACAGGAGTTAGGGGAGGCAATACCGATGCATTTGACAGTAGATGGGTCTTCTATTGTTTTCTTTACATGTGAATACTGGAAATCCTGTTAGTGTATAACATAAGGGCCCCTGGGTGGGAAGAATAGCCCATTCCCATGGAGATTATATTTTGGGGGTTAATATTTCACTTCCGCATCCATCTCTTTACCCTGCATCCCTGCCCCAGCCTGAACTGTGCTTGCAGATGTGGCTGCTTGCATTGCTTCCCACCCCACAACTCTCACTATGGCTTCTCCATCCCAGTGTTGTATTTCTGATGTAAATAATGCAGAAACTGTAAGTGTAACTTACTGCGGGGGTAAAGGTGAAACTTGACCTGATGACACGCCTCTGGAGTTTTTTTTCCTCACTGTGGGTCTTTGTACCTTGTGGAATGTGGGTCTAATGCCTGTTTGATCAAAGAGCCTTGTCTGCTCCTTGTGGTACTGGTGCAAATAAGGACTGTTTGAGTGATGTTTTCCAAGTTGGTGTCTGCATTGTAGTGCTTCTGGATATTTGCAAAGCCAAAAAACTTAAGAGCTCAATTAAATTCTCTCTCCCCTGATTTCTCTGTGGTTAAAATCTGCTTTCCTCAACTTGAAGGTGGTGTTATACAAATGCAATTTGGGACTGAATTTGGAATTATTTTTGACCTTTGCATAGCAAAGCAACAATCTTTACTCAGTCTTTAGTGGTGTGTGTGAAACAACAGGAAGGAGGATGTGCTAACAGAGTAGATAACAGATGTTCATCAGAGGGCAAATTTAATAACTGTGAAATAAGTGAATGTATTAACAATGCTTGCTAAACTCTCTGTATGGTGAGAAAATTTATCTGTGGCACCACTGCAATCAATGGGTAATTGTACAGTGGTGTTGTACTTCACCTCTCTAGAGGATTTAACCACAATTTGTTTCATGTCTCCTCTGAAACCTCTGTTCCAGCCAAGTAAATTTGAGACAGAATAAAATTGCACAACACATGGGGAAAAATGGAAAAAGAGAAACTGTAGGTGTAGCTGTACGTCGTCATCTTTGTATTTCAGATAGCTTTGTGTGACGATCCATTTATCATGGCAGTTGTTCATTATCCTGCCAGCTACTTGGCATTATCATTTATTCTGACAGGCACATAATAAAGCTGAGAGTTTTAGAACTGATGAACTACTGTATATGTGAATAAATACTTTGGGAATTTTTGGGTTGGGCAACTAATTCAGTTTCACTGAAAACATTTTCTTTTTGGTTTCATCTAATTCTGTGAGAAAGTGGGATGACAAAGAAAACAATTCTCCAGCAACTGAAATGCCATCAATCCTCTCATGGAACAGGGGCAGCTTTTTGGAGGGGTTGGATAAAGCTAACAGCAGTTCAAATAAGTCCATGAAGGGTCACATAACACACTAAAATTTCACAGGGTATTTTCATAGAATCACAGAACAGTTTGGGTTGGGAGGGACCATAAAGATCATCAAGATCCAACCCCCCCTTGCCATCGGTAGGGACACCTCTCCCCAGACCAGGCTCTTCAAGGCTCCATGCAACCCGGCCTTGAACACCTCCAGGGAGGGGGCAGCCACCAGCTTCCTGGGCACCCTGTGCCAGGGCCTCACCACCCTCATAGTGAAGAATTTCTTCCTAATATCCAATCTAAATCTACTCATTTCCAATTTAAAATTCCCCCTTGTCCTATCACTACATGCCCTTCTAAAAAGTCCCTCCCCAGCTTCCTTGTAGTTATTTTAGTGGTGTGTAGAACCGTTTAAATTTGGGTTTGCTCTGTACCTGACTTGCTTCTCATTTTTTTCCTCAAAATTTTTGTCTATTCTTAAATACACACTTGTACTGTAAGCATGCTCTTTATTAAGAAATAAGTCACATCTGCCATTTACAACGAAAGCTTGTGTGTAGTATAGCTCTAGCTGGGCAGTAAGTGAACTCCAGTGCTTTGCAGAGTTCAATTGCTGCATCCCTGGAGCAATTCTTTTCATGTGCTGCAGTCTTAAAATGAGAAAGACTGTTTAAAGAAAAAAGCTTGAACTACCCCAAAATATCCAGCCCTCCATATTTTTGAGTTTCAGATCTACCTAAGCTCTTCTAACAGTGAGATACACAGGTTGTGGGGGAGAACTCAGGGGAGAGGAACTGTGCAAGGTTAAATGTGCCATGACATGGCCTTGGTTAACAAGAAGTTATTGAAACTGGGCTACTCTGTGTAAATTCTCCTTATTAACTGTTGCATTGCTCTCATGTCCTCTTTATGCATGTTCATTTACATAAGCTTTCAAAAATGCAAATTCAATGCTACTGTCTCTCTTTAATAGATGTATCTAATTATCAAGTGGGAAGTGTGTGTAGCTTCTATGCCTAGATCCAAAGCATGTTTGGATCTATACCCAGATGAGTGTACTATCAGGGTAACGTGGTGTCTGGGATTTACCAGTTGAGTATGTTGGCAGAATGGTTCATTGTAGTGAAGGCTGTAGTCCAGTTACCTCACAACCATTTCTGGCTACCCTGCAATGCAGTTTGTTGGATGTAGAGCCTTGAGTTTCATTTGTCCTTTATCCTGACACAGGCACTTAGTACCTATCACCTGATTTATATTATTGGGCTTGTTCCCTTCCAATATCAAATTTCCTGACTTAGTGGTTTTAAGTGGGTCGTATTTTTTTCTCTGTTGGGAAGCCCCATATTTCTGTCACCATCTCAAAGGTTTTCTGTGTGGTCATTATTAACCTTACTCAGTGCTAACAGGAAACCTGTTAAATTTTTAACTAATAATGAAGAACTCCTGCCTACGTAGCATACTGTGCTCCAGTCTCTTAATGGCAGTTGAATGTCTATAGGCTAAATTAGTTGATGCCTTACACAGCTTTGATGTGCTGAGGCTTGGGAGCAAAGGATGGGTTATTATACTTCTCTAGAAACCACATCAATGCAGCTCATGTCCTACACTGCACACCTTCCTGGGGAAAAGAAAATAAAGATGGCCTCACTGTATGAGAGCAGAGTGTCTGCAGGTTGCTCCAGTGCTGTTGTGCTGCCATCCCAGTTGAGCACAAAGTGGGCCTTGTTTCTCCAGCACTGTCTGGAAAGAATCCAGCACCTTTCTGAAGTCCTTTTGCTGCCAAGGCAATTCAGGGCTGCCTCTTGTCCACTGCAGTGTCTTTCCTGGCTTTCCTCTGTGTTTAATCTTGTAAGGTGTTAGCATAAACTGTTAGGCTCGGTGGTAGGTGGCTTTATTTTGTATACCCTAGGACATGGACCAGAATGTGTTACAGTCTCATGTGGAATGTACTATCTTCTGCACAGCAGCTTATTGCACTGGAGTATCATTCAAGTCGGCACAGAAATTCTGGAGAGTGTGTGTGAGGCACTCAGTCTCCTTCCCAAGCCAGAAAGGGCTCGTTGCTGTGCCAGCAACTCAAATCTGCAAAGATGAATGCTAAATGGCTTAGTGTCCTCTGGCCTGTTCCTCCCCAAGTCTTCTCTTGAACTATAAGAGATTGTCCTATTCTTGTTACTCGACTCGGGATTAATAGGGAAGTGCTGCTTTGGAGTAGCTGAGGCTCTGTGCTCTAAGGAATCATCAGCCCTTGTGAAGGGAGCAATGACTTCGGAATGTACCCACAGATGGAACCACAGAAGCTTTTTTCTTTGAGCACTTGCCCCCTCTCTGCTTTGGGCACAGCCTAGCAGAAGCGATCTGCATTGCACTTGGCCTCTCACATCCTCTGTTTGGGGGTTTCTGTGGCAGGTATTTAGCCATGTTTAAACTCTAGCTCAGGTTTATTTTATTCTTCTAGTGAAAACGAGCACTTAACCTTTCAACAAGTTACACGTGACAAAATTAGATTAAAACCAGTATGTTTCTTTCTGATGGTTGCAAACTGCAGCCAGCTTTCAGACTGCAAAAATAGGTCTCAGTGATCAAAAGTACCATCTGCATGTATTGACATGAAGGCAGGTCTGACTCAGTGGCACATCAGCCTGTGTCAAGTGGAAGATGCGGTCCAAATGCGATGTGGGAAGGATACGTTGACAGCGCGTCTCCGAGAGAGAACACACTTCATGGTGAGAATCCACAGCTGAGGGGTATGGAGGATTGCTTAGGAGGGTGGTGAGGTTTTTGGTTTAGCTACTGTGGGGCTTTCCATGGGTGACAGTGGATCATCTTAATAGTATTATGATTTGTTCTTCTAGCTTCTCTAAAAATTAGATAATTAAGGATAGAGTGAATGCTCTGGTGGTCATCTAGAGACCCCACAAGCAATTTATGGAAAGCCTACATCTGTGGGAAAAATGTCTTCATGTGTCTGGACAGAAGCAGAGCCAGTAGTGCCTTAATAGCAAAGATTTTTTCCTCCCATTTCTCCTGTCTCTGCACGTGTGTGGATTGTTACAGAACGGCTTGTGGCTGTGTAACCGTACCAGTAACAGTCTCTTGGGTTTGTTACTGGGGTGAGTCCAAGGCTCTTCTGCAAGTTCAAGGGCTTTTTGGATTTGGTTTTTTTCCCATGTCTTTCTGATTTAAAGGTTTTAGTGGCTGGGACCAGTGTGTGCTATTTACTCCTAATGAAGGAAAGCAAACTACTGCAGTCTTGTGGGCTTTTTAATAAAAAGCAAACTTGAAATGAGGGATGAAAATCAGATATTCCCCCTACAATGAACATCTGGTTGATGAACATCAACCAGAAATATTCTGAACCTGTAAATGTGGAGAAGGTAGATTAATTTTTCTTCCTTTTCCTGTTTTATTACTATCAGTCCTTGCTAGATGAGCACAATAACCCATTTTGCTATGTCCTCATGCGTGCCTTTCTCCTGCTTCCTTCAATATCCTGAATCTACTGCTGTCCTTCACTTTTTATCATACTGCTTCTAAAAATCAAAGCATAAACTGGTCTTCCTTGGTTTCTTTTGACCTTTTCTACTGAACAGTCTATTCTTGTTTTGGATAAATGTGAAGATTTTGACATGCAAAACTTGCTGAATTCTTCAGTTTAATTTCTTAAATGTCATAGTTGCCCTTCCGGCCACCTTCTGGGAGTGACAGCAATGCCCAGGCTAGTAGATTCTTCAGTGACTGAAGCAACTGTCTGACCCCTTATCACCTCCCTTATCCCCTTTACAAGTGTGGAGTAATATGTTTTTTCTTGGAGGTTGAAAGATGTGGAGTGAGCAGTCTGAGCTCTCAGTGCTGTTTGAGGATACTGGCTCTTCTAGGTGGAGATGCCCAACTATCCTGTCTGTGCATCAGGGAGCCCTCTCCATGTCGTACTTAGTCTAGTTGTCCTCCTTGGTTCTTGGTTGAAGGTGCTGCCAGCTATTCTGTAGGGCTCCTGCAACATGTCGCAAAGAGGTAGCATGAAGGTTCTTGCATCTGGGCTTAGGCAGGAACAAATATTACTGGAAAATGGGCTGAAATGCTTCCCTAAAACATCTGAGTTACTTGATGGCTCTATCCTTGTTTGACTTGTTTTAGGTTTGGGCATACAACCCCCAGAGTTTTTCCTCTCCTGACCCATCCGTGAACTAAATGTTCTATACTTTAAGCTTTGCAAAGCCTTTCTGAATCTTGCATGCTTTCCTTTCATAAATATTTTCTTACCTGTATAGAGAAATGCTCATTAAAAGCCGATTGTGCTTGCAGTGGAGGAAGTAAATGGTGGTTTAGAAATTCTCTTGAAAATCCTGCAGCAACTACCTTATAACTGAGGATGTCTATTGATCTAGTAGGCACAACACTATGGTATTGTGCTGTGTTGGGTGGTTCTTTTAGTAGAAGTGTATTATTGATTGCTTTTGTCTTGACCAGATGTTAATGGGTAGGAAAGCAAGGCTACACAAGTTGCCAATTAAAAAAAGTTGAAAACTTTCTTGCCATTTTATTTGACTGTAGTGCATTTGTAATGATCTCATTCTCTTTCCTAATTAAGCAAAGCATTGTCTTCATACTCAGAATAGGCTGAAGCTTAAAATGCAAGTTTATATAAATGGAGAACAGTGTGGTGTAACTTGCTGTTATGATTCATAAGTAGGAAAAAAGCAAACATTGTGAATTCTTGGAGACTTTGGCTGAAGTGACCCCAACATACTCTTTTCAGCCCTGCTGACTCTGAGGGAGGGATGTGAGGCAGCAGCGGACTTGATGCATGGTTAACCTCATCAGTATGCTAGAGGATCTTGAGTCTTAAATATTTGCAGCTCCTGCTGAAATCTCTAGGAGCTCTTTATAAGAAACAATGCAGCTTCAGGTTAAGGTGTATGAACCTGAAAAACTGTCCTAGGGGAGTTTGGGAGAGCCAGAGCATCGTGGTAAAATACCATGTTGTAGATGATGAATCTGTTTGGCGGGGTCCCCCCTGACTGCACATGTCCTAAGCATGTTTTGAAGCCTCAGTATAATTTTGGCAAGTGGTGCTGTCACCATGGAGTACTTGAAGAATGATCACCACCTGAAAGTGATGCTAGACCTCAGACAACTTTTGCTCTCCTTTGTTTTCCTTTTGGGGAGGTAGTATGATCGAACCTTTCTGTCCAATGACTCAAAGCTGGTGCCCAGTCAGCATGGTGGAATAAAAGTACATGATAGCTCAGGTGGAGAGGATAAACAGTTGGATAGAAAGGAAAAGAGGAGTTCTGGTTGAGGTGGATAGCACTGTTAAGTGATGTGGAGCAGCAATTCTGCAATTATGTGGATCTGGGACTATGTAGGTAGAGGGAATAGTCCTGGAGCCAGAGGAGAAAGCTAGGATCCAGGACAGCAGGTAACTGTTTCGTTTTTATTCTCATTATTTATAACACTAATTCTTATAGAATTTTTTCCTGTCTGAAGCCAGGAAGCTAGTGGCTTCTAACAAACTAAGGTTTTGGTCTTGGCAGTGAAATGCAGCTGCAGTCATCTATCTAGGATTTTGGCCGAGCGGCTTGCTTAACTCTGCCCATCTGTCATCAGGATCCTTTATACTGTGGCAGAGTGAAACTGGGAGATTGACTTCAGAGATGCTTGTTATGCCTGGCATGTCACTGTTCATGACAGAACTGATGTACTCATGTAGCAATTAATGGTGGTGCAGATTTTCTTTTGGCACCATCATGTTTCATGAGTTTTCATCATCCTGTACTTAGTTTGAAGTGAACAAAACACTGAATACTGGAGACAGCGAGGGCTGAGATTGCAGATGTCTTTTCAAATTGCATGAGCGAGAATGTGGCATAGCGTAAGACTGGTCAGGTAATAGTATTTTTGATCTGTGATTGTTGTCAAGATCAGAGTTGTTTTGCTTTGGTCTTGCTCTAATTCAGAACAGGAAGCCAAAATTCAAGTCTTCCTGGAACTAAAGATCTCCATCATTCTGCTTCAAGTAGAGTACATGTACAACTTAAAGATACCTGCCCTGGCAGGTGCTGCATGAACCTGAAATGATTTTTCCAGGTTCTGTTACACACATCAGTAAAATGAAGAGCTGCTCAGCAGCACAGTGTGACATGTCCCCAGCTCTGCATGAGCCTTGCAGCTCGGCTCCTTCAGAGCCCTGGCCAGCAATGGCTTCTAGACCCCAGGGAACATCAGGCTCACAGAAAGGTCCCAGCTCCATCACTGAAGAAAAACCCTGTGGTTTCCAGGTCCATAACCCCTCCAGATGGACTCTTATGGCTTGTTGCAGACCAGGGATCTTGAGCAGCCATCTGCGTGAACTGCTGAGCATCTCTGCTCTTCTTCACTAGCATATGCCTCCTCTGTGGTTCATCAGAACTGGATTTCGACTTGTGTGTTTTCTGTAAGATACTTATTTCAGTAAATGATCTAAAATCCACCTTGTTTTTCTTGGAGAGTTCTCAATAGCCCTTATTGTGTATTCTGCTGATATTTCAGGAAGATCTGATTGTGATCAACTGTAACGGGCCTCTTATAGGTGGCACCAGAATGGGCTTAGCAGTAAATTTCTTCTGCTGAGACTATAACTACTTTTTAAAAATGCAAATGTTGTAAAATCAAACAACAAATAAACCACTTTGCCTCAGTGAAATTGAGTGTATGTGTGCAGGTGAGAACATGAAAAGTTTTTAAGCAAGATACTGTATTCAGCTTCTCGTGTAAAGTAGTAGTAAAACAAGGGTAACTTTATCTTCACCAAATAAAAAATTCTGCAATGCTGATCTCACTTAAGCCTATATAAATAATTACTCTGGATTAATTTTGGGTCTCTGTTTATTCTGCAATGCGATTCAGACAGCTGTTTATATGCAGCTGTAGCTTTACAGCTGAGTTAGTCTGCTGTTGATGTGCATGTCAAACTTTGCTTCCTTCAGTTTGAGAGGAATCACGTTCTTATTTTACAACTTTAGAGCAAGAAGACATGCACAAGCTTTTACTTTTATATGAATTGTTAGAGAAAACCTTCCTGTCTAGCTTTTCAGTGACTAGAATGCATTTTCCATATTCAAACTGTAATGAGAAGCAAGTTGAAACTTGCATTGCTGTTGCTGGTTTTACTGAACATTACAGCATATTTCCAAACGGTTTTATAGGTGTAATATTTCAGGCTTTTGCTTACTGTAGTCTTTAAACTGAAAAATGGCCTTCTAGAGTCGAGCTGTCCCAAGTCCAGTTTGGCAGCTGTTCCATTATCAGACTTGTTCGCTTCTCACTTTAAATCTTGTTGATTTAGTTATTCCATATTCCATTACAGATTTCGTATATAAATAACTTTAACTCTCAAAGGGGCTGAAACAACAATTGTGGCGGCCAATTCTGGGCTGTAATTTTTTTATGCCTTTGCTGGCAGTGAATGTGTCTGTCGGTCCTGACTCAGATACTGCACTGTTTTGGCTGCTTTTTATTTCTTTTCCATTATTAACAATATCAAAGGATAACTTGGTCACCTCAGCCTAGGTCTGAATACACTATTTCCTGGTCATTTTTGGTCTTTGGAAGACCCAGATCATCTAGGCTTTAGAAAAGCCTTAAAGTAGATCTGTAGGAAAAGATTCCTTGAAGCTTGGACTTCCTTATTCTATTCCCTTTGCCAGTATTACATGTGGCAACAGAAATGCCCAATAATGAGAGTTTCAAACCATTGTTATTTAGGTAGCTTTTCCCAAATACTACTAAGTTCCTTCTCAGTTTCCCTACTTTAGATAGGGATGGAAAGGACAGATGTTGGATGTAATTTACTCACTTAACTCTTGCACAATAACCAAAAGCTTCCACCCAAATTCACTTTCTGCCATATTATATGAGAAAATGAGCAAATAAGTCATTAACAATGCTACATGACAATAGTTCTTACTGGGAATGCCCTCTGTGGAAGAAACTTATTTTTAAATGCCTCTTTTTTTTGGGGTGAGGTCCCTAGATACACTTCAGCAAAAACCTCTTCTGAGAGTGTATACACATCTGCAGAAAGGTGGTGAATCATGTCCTTGAGCTGAGTGATTGACTGGTGACTATGTGCCTTTCAAAACATGTTAGAGAATCTTCCATTTCTTTAAAGAAGCCTTCCTGGCTTCAGGACATGCAGAAGGAACAAGCTGCTGCTAAAAGTGAAGAGAAATTCCCAACAGCTTCTTGATTATTTTCCCCCCCCTCAGGCACCTCTGTTACAAGATGGTAATTCTGTAAGCTTGACTCTGATTTTTAGGACCACCTAAGATACTTAGTGAAGCCTATATTGTTTGGTCACTGTTCTGACATGTATAGAAACTGCCTCTTAGTGAAGGTGGAAGTTTGTGCAGGGGGGTGTGTGTACATGTACATACACAAAGGGTAAGAAGGAAGATTGATATTTTTTCTTTTTTTTGGTAAATCTGTAGAGGTGGAAGATATTAAAGGTAAGTAGGTGGTGTTTCTCTGCTTGGCTTAGGGAGTTTTGTTTACATGTACCAATAAACTCTGAGTTCACTCCTCCTAAATCATCCCCACACATCTATATACATACAAAGCAGTTCCTTACAGCTAGCTTCTGCCCTGCTAACCTTCCCACAAATGCTTACAGAAAGAGAAGACCCTTTCTGAGACAACCTGTTGTTCAACAGAGAGGACCTGCTTCTCAGCTGAGAGTCCTTTAGGACTAATGCTTCAGCACTAGCCTGGATATTGAAATCTAGGCACCATTAGCTCAAGTGTCCCAATTACTTGAATTCACATGGACATGTGTGAGGAGAGAGGCTGTTTCCAAGGTTACCAGGATTTGAATTACAGCATCACTTTCAAAAAAAAAAAAAGCAGTAATAAAAGCACCACTCCTTCTTTTAGACTCTAGTCCTTTTAGAAGTCAAAGAAATCGTAGTATGAGTGGAGTAAGCTCTTCCCAGCACTAGTAAATTTGATCCGAAGCAGAATTATCCAGTATCTTCTCGAATGCTGTGGCCACTTCGCTTTGCTTTTGATTTATTTGGGAAGGACTGGTGTTGTGACTAAATGCTCCTGAAGGCTTGGCTTCTGCATCATGCCTGCAGCCACTGGGGAATATTGTGAAGCAGTTTCTACAGTGTTGGATCCACGTGCAGGTCTGGCACTGAAAGAAAACACATCTTCTCTTATCGCCCATATTCTGGAGAAGCGTGTGTTACAGTCAAAAGGAATCAGTGTTGAGTCTTCAGATCTGTTCTGAATTAATATTTAAATGTTCATCATATTATAAGTTGGCATAACTCTAGAAATATTGTCTTCCAAAGGCTTTTTAATAATTCTTCAAAATAATTTCTGTGCTGTGATGCAACTTTCAGTTCCATTGCTGCATTCCAACATCTGTTTCACTTTAGTGGGAATTTCAAACACTTATCTTCAATGTGGCATGTGAAGTTTTTAGAAATGTGAGCTTAGTTTTCCAGGGACAAGTCCTGGAAATAGCAGAGTGGCTGCAGGTTTTGAGGCTGTCCTGATTTACAAGAGGAGGTCCAAGAAATGTTAATCCTGAAGATTGTTCTGTCTCAGTTGTCCTTCTGCCCCACTGCTGTCAGCTTGATTGTGCATACTGCACTGTAATACAAAGAATAGGTGTTTGTTGAGACATCTGGAGCTTCTGACTGTCAGGTTGGTGGTTTTCTTTCCTCTAGAAGGTAATTACGTATTTGAGTCATCCTCCCCCTTTGCCCTGCAGGCCCTCTTCTCTTCCTTGGGCTCTCTAGGAGTCATGGAAATCTTAAGAACCTGGCAGTGATGGCTGCGAAGGAGGAGAGAACTTTGGAAGGATGGAAGGAGAATGCAGCAGGGGCAGGAGAGCATCTATAAAATATACAGTAATCTCGCCTCTGGTGGTCAGTTTTGCATTTAGCTTTGGGGATGGTCATTGTGGGAATTAACTCAGTGCTGGAGCTGAACACTTGCTGTTATCTTCCCTTCTCCTGTCTTGTAGGCTAAGTTGTGCTCAGAAGTTCAGAGGATCATTGTGTCCTTAATTCTATATTTTCTCTAATGGAGAAAGACTCTCTGCCTCTAAGTTCAGCCAATTAACTTTCTGTGAACTCTCCTGCTAAATTTCCTTTATTTCCATCATTGTAAATCAGGAGTGGCTTTCCTGGCCCCATGCTGAAGTCACTTCATATAATTGAAATTGGGGAGTTTGAGAACCAGTCTGCAAAAGGTTTTGTGGCAGAAATGATTTTAAGAGGAGGAACTTTTTCTCTTGCTGTGTTGGATACCATGTCAAGAACCTAGCTGGTACCTAGTGGAACCAAAGGTACCCAGGTAACCTCTGCCTTGGTATCTCGTGTTTCTCCCCCTAACTTTGCTTGCTGGTCGAGTAGGTTATTACCATTTTCCCCAGTGCTCTGGCAGACCTGTAATCCCAAAGTCCCTGATCGTCTGGTTCAAACTTATCAATAAGTGTCTGGAAGTAAAATAAGAGAAATTCCATCACATCTCCAGAGCAATTATATAGTTGTGATGAGTTTAAACAAAGTTCAGCAAGACACACTGGACTCTCAACCTTTTATGATCATCATTCATCTGTGTGGATGAGAGCGTGATGTTGGTTATGGGCACACTGTCAAGACCCCGTAAGGCTCTAGTGAGGAATAGTTTGCAAGACTGTTTCATCATAAATTTTGTTGTGTGAGAGTGAAAACATTTTCTTTCTCATTGGACAACACTGAAATATACATGGATCTTATCCAGTGGCTATCTCCTTTTAAAGCCTTTCTGGATTGTATCTGTGTTATTAAACTATAACCATTAAAGAAAATAAAAAGGCTGTTCTAGGACCCTGAGATCTTTCCATTAGAGAACTGGAGAATGCCACAATAGGTGTGAAGAGCTTGTGATAAATTTCCTTTCTTATCCATGGTTCAGGTGTTTACAACAGGAAATGATTTATGAGATTAATCTAGATTTCAGACTGTTTGGCACGGGGAAGACATGAGAGCACCCTCTGAATAGCATAATGAAATGAAGGCATTTAATTTTTTTAATATCTTCCTTCATCAAGCAGAGCCTGCCAGTTCTAAACATACGTGCCATTACTGATTTAATCACATCAATGATACCTAGGCAGCAATGGTAAGCAATTCATGTATTTGGAATTACTGAGTTGTCTTTATATGACTTGTGTGAAAAAGCCTCTTTTTTTATAACCTCCTGGAGCTCGGAGTAGAGGATTGCCTGCTTTAGTGTTGAACTGGAGTTTTTAGGTGTTCTGACATGTACCAGGAGGTTTGTCTTAAGAACTGGACAAATGCCCAGCAAAAAGAGAAGCCTTACAAAGAGAAAACACTTTTCCTTCTTGAAACCAAGTATACAGAGAACATCTTCTATTGAGCATCTTATTTCTTCTTTTTAAAATGTAGTGATCTCTCTCTGTGCAGAATTAAATACTCTGGATAAAAAAAATTCTAAGACCAATTCCTTTAATTGTATGGGTACAGTATTGCATACTGGGACCAGTACTGCTTTATGTGTGTATATATACATATAAGGTGTAACAGCACAGAAGTGTTTCTCAGTGTGTCTGGAAGCGTGTTTCATGCCAAATGAGGGTGGAGCATAACCCTGCTGTCTGCTCACCTGGTATGAAGGCCAGGAAAGTGCCAGAACAGTTGGTGGAGGTAGAGTTCAAGTCTGGTAGAAATCCCATCTGTGACCCATCACAGTCATAAAGGAACATTATTAAGGGGTCAAAGTGGGGGGAAAAAAAAGAGTACAGTTGCAGGTAGGTTTTTTCAAAGAATGAGTGGGGATGTTACTGCAAAAAACCCTCAGAAACGATCCATTCTGGAGGAAGTGTTTTGTTTTGAGACTATTCAAATATTGTCTTTCCCTGGTGAATGTGGCTATTTGTAACACACACACGTGTATGCTTTGCAGCCATGCTGGAGGAGTTGCTTATAAAATCCAGTGAGACTGTTTAGTCACCCATTGAGACACCTGCCTGTACCAAACCATGATTTTTCTAGTTCCAGTTTTGTAAAGCTGATGCTGGGGATGTAGATTAGAAACTTTTGTTCCTACTTTAAAAATTGCTTTAACATGCTTTTCTTTATTTGTCTTCTCACTTATATTGAGCTGCTGAACTGGGCTTTGCCAGATTTGAGGCTTTTTCATTTTACTATTCCTCTGTTTGTTTAAAAAAAGAAAAAACCCAACTAAAAAATGATGTAGTAGCTGGTTGCAGTTCATAACTATCTGGGGGTAAAGTCATGGCTCCCTTAAAATTTATGGGAAAGCTTTCATTGGGTGGAGTGAAATGGAGTTTTTCTGAAATCTTTTTTTAATTATGAAAACAAACCTTTCTCTTTTTTTACCTTTGCCTTTTCTTTCTCTCCTTGATAGACTTTTCATTTCTCCTCACTTGCCTCATGTTCAAATGTTCCTACTTGTGTGTTACGGGAACAACAAAATCTATTTCTTTTGGATGATTGTCTTTCCTCTCTAATTCTTGTGCCTCTTGAAGAGAAGCAGCAGCCCAATAGCTTTTGGTGCTGACAGCAAGTAGAAAATGCTAAAGTTGGGTCTGACAAAAGATACCTAGGTTATCTTTGTGTCTGGAGTTGTTGCTGAAAGCCAACGGAGCTGTATTCCTGAGTAAAGGTATCAGAGGGCACATAAGTCTTTAAGATCTCACCTTAGGTGTCTCACTGAGCACTCAATCATCCCGCTGACATTGAAAAGGAATTCAGCATATGCTGTAAGTTCTTAAGTAGCTCGTAGAGTTGAAGCCTGTTTTATAACTATAGTATTCTGCTCTCCCAGCAGAAGCTTTTCTTTTTTAGTGTTGTCTTTGAAGAAGCGATTCCACTTACAATGGCCAACAGGTATTTGAAGAAACCAGATAGCAGTGTTTTATAAATGCATACATGGTAAATAAAGCACAGCAGTTGCTTTAGCAAGAATAGTGCTGTTGTGAAGCCCTGGCTTTGTGATGTCTTTGTAGAGGGAATTGGATGTACAACTGACTCCATTGTTAGGTAGCCTCAGCAACCCGTTCCAGTGAAAGGGACTCATGTCCCTAGACATTGCCTTGTGGCAACTGTGTTTCTGTAACAACTTAAGGAATCATTAATAAATTTGATACACAGGTTCTTCCCCCCCAGTGTTTCTTGCAGCAGAATGGGGAGGTTGACAGGATTTTAGAGAGACAGTTGTGTTTATGGTGCTTTCCCCAGTAAAAGAGATTACTTTTTCCAGGTGGTTTTAAGCAGATAGGTTGTATTAAAAATCCCACTGATGGCTCTAAAAGCTGTCCAGTGGGTAGCTTGCTTAATAAGTAATTTTCTGATGTTCTCTAAATAAACAACTCCTTTAAAACAGGAAAATATTTGTCTATTGAACTGTTCTTGTAATATTTTCCCTTCATAGGTTCTCTTTCTAGTCTATCTAGAGATTTGAAAATAGCTGAAGATATTTCAGGTTTTATACCCACTTATTTTTATTTTTAGTTTTCACAGTGCTCACCTCTTAGAACAAAGTTTCAGAGGTTGCTTCTGAGAACTCATTAATGATTCTTTTTTGAGATATGTTTTTCATGGAATTATAAAAAGCAGCTTCTGATCCTGTTTCATACTACCAGTTTGTTCCTGGGGTTGTCAGTTTTTATTTGGCTGTTCCTCAGTTGCTGAAATAAAACTGAGCTTATTTTGCAGTGAGATGGTTGACAACTGTTCCACAGCTAAACAGGATGAGAAGGGGTAACCATGAAAAGAGCTTTAGAAACTCTAGTGACCATTGTGCATAATATGCTTGTACTCTTATGGCTCTTCAGATGCGATACCTTTTGTGGATGCTATCCTTTAAAAAATGGCCAGCCTCTTCTCAGTGGTCTGTGGGGACAGGACAAGGGGCGATGGCCTCCAGTTAGAGCACAGGGAGTTCCCAGTATGGGAAGAACTTCTTTCTGGTGAGGGTGATGGAGCCCTGGGACAGGCTGGCCAAGGGGGTGTGGAGTCTCCATCTCTGGGAGATATTCCAGCCCTGTCTGGATGCCAACCTGTGCAACCTGTCCTAGGGACCCTGCTTTGGCAGGGGCGTTGGACTTGATGAGCTCTGGAGGTCCCTTCCAACCCCTGTGACTCTGTGAATCTGTGAAATACATATTAAAAAAAAAAAGGTAGAGAGCACTTTTCTGCATGTTAGTATTTGTTGCATTGCATTTGTTTGTTCCCCAAAATCTCCTTGAAAAATAAATATCATTAAGCTAAATGCTCAGACTTACTACATATTGTAACATCTTCCTGATTGTGCTTTGACTTGGTGATGCTATGCTGCTCTGTGGGTGTCACTTGCAAAAGAACATGAACTTGAATGGTGTTAAATATCGGCCAGCACTCCTAACCTGCCCTTCAGTTGAAGTTACTCTTCGAATTTAATCTTGTGCAATAGCAGGTTTCGTTGCAGATAAGTAGACTTCCCCAATAATGGCAATATTCCCTTGGAGAAAATGTAATATTCTGAAGAGTGTGTGATCATGGCAGAGGTTTGATCAATCTGCACTTCCAGAAGATCTGCTATAGCTTTCTTGATTTACCTGCTGTAGGACTGCTGTCTTGAAACACACTGAGCCTGGCATCACAAAACCAGCTGAGACAGTTCATCTAAAAGTCCATTGTAGGGTAATAAATTTATTATTATGGCCCATGTAGAATGGTCAGGTGTGTTCTTGGAGAGGTGCTTAGTTGATTCACATAGTCCCTATTTCCATTACTGCTGTCTCTGAGGAGTAACAGTGTGCTTGCTCTACAGCTAATAGGGTTTTTACTAAAGCTTCTCTTCTTTGTGAAACTGTTGCTTTGCACCAGCCAAATCAGCTGTTATTCAAATGGCTCAAATATACACTTTGAGAGGACAAAAATATACAGGCGTTGCTGAGGAAAGTGAAAGGAGCTCAGCTAATTCTTCTCTCCATTCTTCTCAATTCTTCTTTCACTCAGGCTCATTACCAAAACCATCATGGGACACAGAGCCCAAGTCAATCCATTGGCACCTCTTTTGCTGTTGAATATATAATGCTGACTTGGAGTTGTCTCATGTTTGCCATATGATTTTCAACTGTTGTCTCTGTTCTATGATGCTCTCAGGAGGCTACTAAGAAAGTAACTCCCTGTAGGGATACAAAGCGTAGTGATAATAGTTGGCCATAAACTACATAATCAAAGATTTTTATAGATTGTTAAAGCTCACTTTAACATTCTTTCTTTCTTCTGCTTTGGTTTAGTGCAGATACCATTGCACATAAAGGATGGGTGGCTGTTCTGGATTTGTGACCTTTGGATCAGGGTGAATAGAAGCAGATGGTTCCTGTTGGGCAAACAGGTTTTCGGAAATCAAATCACCGTCTATTTGTTTTACCTATATTTTTGGAAGTCATGATTTCAAGGCCTCTTGTGTGCTTCTAGCTGATGCTTCTAAGGAGAAATTCTGACTCTTTCTGACAGTAATATTAATGCACACTACCTGTCCAGCATGCTCTGTGTAGTCTGCACTTAGTAACACTAGAAGACTAAAAAATATTAAGTGTAATAAAACCATGTTAGCAAAAGCAAGTACACCATCTTTTGGAGCATGACATTGGAGATGCTTGAGGTTGTTCACTGGAAAATCCTATACTTGATAGGTCAACATGTAGTAATACCAAAGGTTGAGTGGAGGAGAGAAGGGAGAACTGTGCACTTGGGGATTTGAAGAAAAAAGTGTGACAAATATCATACTCTATAGGTCATCTATCTGTATTAACAGATGTAATGTGTTATACTTGTTTCCTGTTAAACTTGTAGAGATAAGAAATATTTTACTTTTCTGATAGCATTTAATTTTAACATTGTTATTGTGGAGTTTAATTATGGAAGGAGTCGTCAGAGAAGTGAAAGTACAAGCAGCTTTGCTTATCCCCACCCAAGAATTACACCTGGAATGTGGAAGTTGAGAGATCCTAACAGACAGGGAAGGTAGAAAACCAATGAGAACTTAAATTATTTATTGGTTTAGGTTGGTTGTGATTTTGTCATATCCACAAGCTCATTGCTGTGCTTGTTAGTAACAAAGTTAAGAGGGATTTTTGAAGGTGGAAGCAACGATTTAGTTTTGTTCAGGGAGAGTGGTGTCCCTGCCTGTCCTGCGAGGTGAGGGATAACACAAGGCTATGTGCAAGGAGAGAGGCTTACTTTTATTTTTATCATATGGGTAACGAAGTCTGACACCTTGATTGATGCAACAGAGCTATTGGGGACCTTGGAAGTAAGGCAAGAAAAAGATGTTGCAGAGGAGGAGCCAGTCAAATAAACAGGTTTGGCTACAAATACCACCTGTTGGGACTGATGGTTTCACAGGGCTGTGTGGATGTGATGAGGGGAAACTGCAACACTTGGGGTCAAAAAAAGGAACCTCAAAATGAAGCAGGAAAAGGAAGTGAATCTATCCAGATGTATCAGGTGTTTTTGAAGCTGATAGGCAGATGAGATCAGGCAGTGGCTCTGCAGGAAGACCCAATGTGGGTTAGCAGCCTGCTGGACGTGATGGCCCTGTGGTACCCGCTAGATGAGAGAAGATGTAACAGCAAATTCCCCACATCCAAATGACAACACCCAGACGGAAAACATGGTCACCCTGTTCTTCCCACTGCAATTAATCCTTAAAGGAGCTGGAGATTACCTCATTAAAACATCAAACCAATTTGTTAATTAGCTTGTCCATTCAAAAGTACATACCTCAGAGTCCAATGAAATATTTGGACTGGAATAACAGGAATTCCAGTTACTGTGGAAAAGCAGGTTTAGAACTTTAAACCTAAGTAAGAGCAAGCTGTAAAGTAGTTGCTGTTTTGAGGACAAACACTTGAGAATTAGAAAAACACAGAGGAAGCTAGCAATAAACCACACCTCAAGCATCTGGAAAAACTACCCTGGAGTCTTGGATGGGTCTTAAACTAGAATTTTGACTGTCAAGTGTTTGCTCTCTGTTATCTGCAGCAGGATCTGTCCTTGCATTTTATTTCTTCTAGTATTTTGGGTTTTACTTGCTAATAGTATAATGGGTTTTGATCTTAATTTTTCCCACCTTGTCAGTTTAAGAAAATTAATCAAATACCTGACAAGGATCAGAACTATTAATCATTTGTGCTTTATCTTTTACTTTTTTGTGTTTTCTTTTCTAAAGCTAAAACACATTTAGCTACAGACCTGTCTGGCTGACACACATTCCCCTGCCAGAAGGTTTCTCACTTTTGGAAGTCCACTGAGACTTTCAGATAAATTGAATTGACCTGTGCAGCTCTCTGCATGTTTGTCTCTTGCCTGACCCTCCTCTCACATGGCAAGCATGTGGATTTGAATGAATATGATTATATAGGAAAGCAAATTCTCTGTTTAGAATTGCTTTTAATTGCTATAGCTTGGCAGTGGAAAGTGCTAATATTCTTTTTTTTTTCCCCCAGAAATGTTTTTTCTACAGGAGCTTTTGTTTGAATTGATAATAAACTCAGCTGTTTAGTCCAGTAGCTGTGCCGTGACTAGTTACTAGATACCATAATTGGTAGCTAATTGCAAGCTTTGCTTGCACGTCTAACACTTTGTTCAGAGACAAATGGATCTGCTCTAGCTGGTCAGGATTCTGGCTTGGGTGAAATTAGTAGGTTATTGTTCTGTTATTCTACCTTATGATCATCCATCTTGCAAAAGGAGCTTTCCCCTTTGAGTGCTATCTGTAGGAAATCTGCCCTTGTCAGCAGTGTTCTCTTATTCTGCATACCCTGGGATGTCTGTGGTTTATAGGTGCTTCAGGATGATTTGGTGTTGTGTGGGAAGTCCTGGAGGAGGAACTTGCCCAGTCATTTGGGTCTGGGATCTCTTCCCTGTGCAGTATTTTCAATCCAGCTATTGCAGTATTACGCAAACACTTGCAAACTGGAAGGTGTAACATGCTGTAAATGGGGGGGGATGTTTAGTTATAGTCTTTACCTGTGCAACCTCTAAATAACAAACAATAACCAAGCAGTGTCTGATCCTCATCTGCCAGTAAACTGGGGGGTTTTGTTTTCTTTTATAAGCTGATCTAGGTGACATCTCATGAAAAAAGCAAGGGGATTCATTTTTGAATTTACATATTTTGTCTTCCTTGAACATGCATCACTAAATCCCTGTAATCAGTAGTGATTACTTTCAGGAAAACTTTTGTATATGGAACTTTAGAGGACAGTGTTTTAACAAGAAAAGTTATTTGCTATAATAAGATACAGTTTTGTGGTTTTTTCTGCATAGAGAACACTGGATTATTTTCCCTTTCAAGCAGCCTACTACAAAGTGAAAGAAAATGTTAAGTACTTCAGAAAGCTAGAGCAAAGCTAAAGGTTGAATAGAAATCTCTGCCACAAAAATATCAGAACCGCTGTCAGTGAGAGCAGCAAAGTAAGGTGGGTTTGCCAGATGGAAACATTTCATTCATCACTATTGTTTTTGTTTGTCAGAGCAGAATTGGACTTCTTCATCTCTTTTAATCATAGTAAGTAGAACTAATACAGGGAGAGTCAAGCAGTGGTGCTCAGAAGGATGGTAAATTTAAAACTTATTTTTGAAAGAAAAATGAACTTACATATGTGAAAATGAAATTTATTTCTAACCTTATATTAATGTTCGATTGGGGACCTTGCAAGTCCCATTTTCCCTGTCTGGTGCTTATGGCTTTGATATGATTACTCATACTGTTCTCCAAACTTGAAAGCTCAAGGGAATGCCAGTAAGCATATATTAATGATACAGTTTTTCTGGATTAAATTAACTTATGTCATAAAAGATGGAGATAAGTTTGAATTGCTCTATCTGCCTGACTTGTGTGGTGCTGTGCTTCTTGTATGCCTCGGAGATGTTATGAATACTTAGTAAAACAGAGCAGCAGCCAGTTCATATGTTGTCTAGGAGAAGAGCATATTATTTTATTGAAATAACTTGACTGCTACAAAGTGCATAGTTCAGTGGAGACTTACTTATTCTGCTATTGAATGTATAACATTAATTTTGACTGCCTACATCTTTCTTCTTGCCAAGTATTGGCTTGAGTGTGAAGGATTTGAGCCAGGAAAGCGCTCACGGGTATCTTACTACCATCTTTAAGAGTGCATCTGTTTAATTACCAACAAAAGAAGTAATATGCAGAATGGTCACAGTATAAACCCTAAATGGATTTAAAGCCCTGACTCCCCTCATTCCATGTGATAATTTATATTCCTTGTAAACATCACATTTTCACAGAAATGAAACCAGGTGAAACATCAGCTTCTATTTGTTCCAGAGCAGGAGTAGGGAAGTCACCATCCAAGATACTGGACCACCAGCATCTTTCAACCATGCTGTCCCTGGTGGAATCCCTTCCAGGAAAAGAGCTGTTTCTTCCCACTTCAGGCTTCTGAAAAGGCAGCTTTTGTAATCTGAAAGGTTGTTTTCTTTCATGGTGAGGTATTTGCTGTAATCGGGATTGAAGCTGTTTATGTGTGGAACTAGTATTGGGAGTACAGGACTTAACTAGAGACTGGACTTATTTTCAGTGTGTGTAGAATAAAGTAAGCCTAACAAATACTGGTTATCTGTAATTCTTACTGCAGTGTTACAAACAGCCCTGCTCTCAGCGCTGCCCTGATTTGAAAGCCCAAAGGCTGTTTCGCATTACAGCTTTATTCTCTGGAAATACATTCTTGCACCAAAAGAATTACTGAAATCTCAGACCTCCCTGCTTGGTCATAAGTCCTCTAAGCTTCCATCACCTCTTTGCAACGATGCTTTTAATGAGACTCTGCAGTTCACATCTGGCTTTTACTACTGTGAATGTGTGACAGAATACAAAGGGTTCGTTGTTTAAAAACGAAGACCTGAGGCTTCTAAGAAAGCAGTAGGAGTTGAAAGTGACTCTAAACAAAATCCATTTCAAATGAGTTCAAGTCTTCAAGAGTGTTTCTTGTATATTTTACATATCAAAGGCTTTCATTTCTTATTTATGATAGATAAAAACTGTATAGGCCACTGCTTGGTATTGTTTTGTCCTTATTTCACTATATTAATGCTTTGTTACTTCAGGTAGCATCTCTACTCAGTAAATCTACTTTTCTTTTTGTAAAGAGCCACTGAGTCTGTGTTCTCAGTTCAGGAAAGTATCTTTGTGTTTACACAGTACCAAATATTACTGGCTTTTGGTGACAAGTACTGAATAACATTTGCAGTGGAAGCAGAATAGCTGTCTGGTGAGCAGAACCTACAGAAAGGGTTGTGTCCTCTGGAAAACTCCCAAGTGCTTTGGAGAAGGTAGGTAGGTAGGGGCGGGTCCAGGAGGGGTTTCCTCACTGATGGATCTGAGCAGCTAAGGGAGGGATTGACAGTCCTGCCAGCCAAAACCTCTTGTGTTTTCGAAAGGGAAAGAGAGCAGGCCTTCTAGAAACTGCTTTTTCATCTGAAATCAACATCTGTGGAATTACTTTAGTGGTAACCTGGGGCTGTGAGGAGGCCTGTGGTCTCTTGCTGTCCAACAGAAGGTACTTGCATAATGCCCCTTTTGCATAGTGCAGAAATGCGTTGACTTCAAGGATGAGAATTTGGAGAGCTCGTTAGTATTCTTGCAGAATTTCACCATATGTTATGGGAATGATATATAAGGTAAGCAAGGGCAGGCAGGAGCCCTGGCTCTGTGTTGGCATTGCTCTAGGGTTGGTTTGTGTATTCTGTGTTGGCACATTCTCTTTG
This sequence comes from Zapornia atra, assembly GCA_013400835.1. Classification (NCBI taxonomy): domain Eukaryota; kingdom Metazoa; phylum Chordata; class Aves; order Gruiformes; family Rallidae; genus Zapornia; species Zapornia atra. Next base: position 184,807 of record VZTU01003005.1, on the reverse strand, counting down.
CTTTGCTCTACTGTTGCTTTCCACCTCCTGCTATTTCTTCCCAGTTCTTTTGAACTCACTTGGAAAGGGGATTGTTTCACGCTGTGGTGTGCTCTCAGCAGTGTCAACTTGGATTTCCCCCCAGACTACCTGTTGCTGTTTTTCTAGCTAATTTAGCCACGCTACATCTGGTAGCTGAGCTAACTTAGTCGAAGCTCATAGGAAGTGCTGGAAATGGCAATTTGCTGTGCAGTGTAAGAACCTTGATTGTTTTTGTGTAGGTTGTTACAGCTGAGACCTCTGGATGATACCATAATATTTGTGCCCTTTTTAGGCAGGCTGATTAAGGTAAAGTTGGGTTCTGTCTTTTTGTACATGCCTCTGGTCTCTAATGTTGCTTCTCAGCATTGCTTATTTTGTACAAAGAAATACAGTGTGGTGGTTCAAATGAACGGCATGTGTTCTCCTCTGTAAAGCCATGAGATGTTATTAAACAAATGATGCTTCTGGAGCGATAGAAAACTTGTAATTTCCGAAGTTGCATACATGCCTACTTAGAGTATACAGGGAAATGTAAAAGATAAGGCAAACCCTGTTTTGTAGGCAGCGCTTCTAATTATTCACATGACCTTTCAGACTGGAATAGAATTGAAATTGGGTTAGAACTCAATGTGGATTGGAAGATGAGAGAATCTTCTCCCATACCTGGGTCTAAATATTTTTTCCAAGTGCTTTTTCTGTGGTTCTACAGCAGTATTTCCTATCTCCATGTGCCATCAAGGCAAGCAGGGTTACTCACTGAATGGGACCTAAACAGCATCATGCTCAATGATCATTAAAACATTAGAGTTAGACTTTGTGTTAGGGCGTGTGAATAGTCTTTTCAGGTATGACTATTGAAAGCAGCAGAGTCTTCCCGCTTCTCCTTTGCCCTAGAAAACACATTTTGGGGGGGGGATATACTTTACCAAGAGATAAGCAAACCTGGAGTCCTACTCTGTTACCTAAAACTAGGTGAATACTTTTTTGGTGAAGAACTATGGTCATACACATGCATGCTTATTTCTTTTTAAAAAAAGCCAGACTGACGTTCTAAGTGCTGCAGTTTCATTCCAAAGCATATTTACACATAGCAGATGCCCAGGGCTTCTCCATCCCCACTCTGCCTGCAAAAATCAGGGCTCTAAGTTCTCTGGATTTGGCCTCCTCTCATCTACTACAGCTAAGAGAACTTGACCAAGTATGATAGCTTGACTTGTTCATAAACCATTTTATACTACTGAAAGACTGCTGACAATTTGTAAGGCTTTTGTTCATTCTTTTAAGAACACTGCAAATAACTGCAAGCTGGATTAGAGGGCTGAAGAGCAGCTGCTTTTGTAAAACCTCATGTGGGCTGCGTATGTAGTTAGATGATGGAGCACAGACTGGGAATCGCATCAGAGTCAAAGGTCCTGCTAAAGGCAGCTGGAGGGTAATTCTGTTTTAAAGTGTGATTTGCACAGCTTTGAGGGCTCATCCCTTTTCTCCAGAAATGCATCTGACAAAATTGGGTGATGCTATGAACGGTTACAGTGTCAGGATGAACTTCTAATCTGCTGCTGACTACTTGAGTAAAAGGGCTCTCTCTTTTTTCCAGATGAATTTAAGGAATGCTGATGTCATCTCCTTGATAAGAATTTAATAAAAAGGTTTGTCTCTGGAGATGGTATGTGCATGTGATGCTGTCTCCATGAGATTCAGTAATGTGAAAGACTGAGCTCTTGGGTCACTTGCATGCCTAAATTTTACTTAAGATCATTTTTGAACTCTGAAATGAGAAATCAAGTGTGTGTGTGTGAAAAACTACTGCAAAGATTACACCTCGGTAGATAGCATTATTTAAATGTACGGTACCTTGCTGAGCTTTTGTGTTGCTATTGTGGATTGCTTGGAGTCCTGGGCCAATTTTAGCTCACTCTGGCTAGCTGAAGCCTCTGCTTTGCTTGCTCTGTGGGGTTGGAAGTGTCTTTTGTTGCTGTCGGCTTTCAGAGAAGCATCTCTATGGGAGTTGATGTGGTTGTTTTTAACGTGTGCTGCAGCTGTGGAGTCTTAAGAAATTAATCTTAAGCATAAGCAACTCTACTAAAGAAGAAACAATTTGTAGACAGGTTGAGTAAAATGTGAGCAAGCTAATTTCTCTGCAAAACTTCAGTGATTCTCTTTTTCACCTGCAAACTACTGATGGGCACAATTTGTAGGTCAGAGGGTGAGCTTTGTGTGGCAGCTTGTGCATGGTACACTTGGCTGGACCGTAAGTCCTGTCATCACAGGGACTGCTGCCAGCGTGACCTTGTCAGGGCTGGCAATCTCCAAGTCAGTCCCATCTGTGAGATAAAGGTTTGCATGTGTCTCAGTGCTCACGGATGCTTACTCTGCTCTTCTGCAGTTCTCTGATGTGTGATGCATGAGGTCCTGCGATGATTTTTTGGTTTGTTTTCTTGGAAATGACATTTTATTTCCCTTTTCTTCTCTAGAGGTTGGGTTACTTCTTGTAATTCTTGCCAGCAGAAGGAAATTTAGAAGACTTGGTTCTCTTCAGTCAAAGCAACCTTTGTGATTTGGCATCTGAATGTATTCCAAGACAAGAAAGATCTATCCTTCTCTTTGGATTTGGTCAGAATATTGCAAGAGCTTTCAATCCAGGCAGAGGAAAAATACTGTAAAAAGAGTTAATCCAAATTTCTACAAATGCAGCTTGCCTTATTGTTCTGATCCAGGTATGAATCGTTGAGGTAAACTTTCTTAAGTAATAGATGGTAGAGACTTCTAGTGCCAATAAACTTTGTATCTTGTTATATATTTACCAGCCAGCATGAAGGACCAGGGAAGGGTTTTGATTATTTGTGATATCACTGCTCCTGTTGCATTCCACATTGTAGTGCTGGTATTCTTGGGTATTTCGGTGGTATATACACATTGTGTACGGTGTTGTTCGCTGTGAGTGAGGTTAGTGTAATCTGTCCTTAGAAGTCAAGATGAGGAGCTTCAGCACCTCCAAGTCCGGAGTGGTTGCTGTTGTAACACAGCGTGATGAGAAATAGAGTCAAGCAACTGTATTCAAGAAAGATCACCACAGTCCAGGAGAAGCACATGCAAGAAAAGCACTGTGCTGGCTAAGCATTGAACCACAGGCTCTACCTTCTGGGGGCAAATTGTGTTATCCCGACTGTTTTCTGCTTCTGTAATGGGAAACTACTTTGGACAGGAAGTTTTTTCCCCCCTTCATTCAGTCTTTGATACTCACACAAGGTTAGAGCTTAGAGGATTTTTTGCTTTTCCCACTGAAAGCTCTAGAGTGAAGGGAGCAGAGAGCACAGAAATGTGGTTTCATCTGGTGCAGCTCCTCAGCTGATACAAGCTGCCACGAAGCCACTGAAATTACAGGGCCGGCTGCCAAATTGTTTCTGTGTGCCCCTTCTTTCTTGGGGTGACTTGTGGGCATCTGTGCATTAATGATTTTTTTACATGTCATCCCCCCTGACCTGATTTCAAAGCACTCAGCTGAGTCTGATTGTACAAACTTTGTCATATAAGAGAGAAACTGAGTCGTATTGTTGTTAGTATTTGTGGACATACAGTAGCTTAGTGAAAATATCAATAATTAAGATGAACATCCCAATCTCAGACTATTTTAGTAATTTTTACGTGTCGGTTAATACAGGATTTAACTCTGGCCATGAAAAAGTATCTTTTTATGGTAAGTTGCTCACTTCCCTAAAAAACAAGCAGCTTCTGTGTTCAGTTTTGGGCCCATCACTACAAGACAGACAATTGAGGCTTTGGAGCGTGTCCAGAGAAGGGCAATGAAGCTGGGGAACGGGCTGGAACACAAGTCTGATGAGGAGTGGCTGAGGGAACTGGGACTATTTAGCCTGGAGAAGGCTCAGGGGAGACCATATCATTCTCTACAGCTACCTGTAAGGAGGTTGTGGGAGTCAGCCTCTTCTTGCAGATAACTAGCGATAGGACAAGAGGCAATGGCTGCAAGTTGCACCAGGGGAAGTTCAGGTTAGAAATGAGGAGAAATTTCTGTTCAGAAAGAGTGGTTGGGTATTGGAACAGGTTGCCCAAGGAGGTGCTGGAGTCACCATCCCTTGGGGTCTTCAAGGAGAGTTTGGGTGAGGTACTTAGGGACATGGTTCAGTAAGTAACATAGGTGGTAACCGGGGGACGGTTGGACTAGATGATCTTGAAGGTCTTTTCCAACCTTAATGATTCTGTGATTCTATAGTTAGATTTCTTTTTCCCAGAAATTCTGGCTAGCCAAATAATCTGGGGTATATGAGCTGGACGCCTTTATACAACCCAGAAGTCAATATTGCCTGCACTCTTCCAAAATTCAGTCAATTCCAGAAAAATAGCTTTCCTTTTACTGGGGCTAGAGCAGTGGTAAGTATTCAAGAGCTCAAAGTACTTTGCATTGCACAAAATGCAGCGTGACATAAACGAGATCCTACAGACCAAACCTGACAAAGCTAAAATGCAATTCTTCTCCCCTTGGTTCTCCCTCTCCAGGTTAATGACACCATAAATTGAAACAATTCTGAAATGTGTATCCAGGTCAGGCCTTTGGTGCTCCTCAGATCTTCAGCTTGGTCCAAATGCTCTTTAAATCTTTCCATTGTCTGCTTTAGGGTCTAACTATCCCTTTAGTGAGGAAGTTGATCTCTTGACTGATTATTTTTCTTTCACAGAATTAATTTCTTCCTTTGTTTGAAAAGAGCTTTTGAATGCTACTGAAGTGAGTGTTATACAAAGGGAGCTGAGATGTAAAAACAGGAATAATAACAATAATGCTTCTCTTGCACTTCTTTTGGATATACCCTATAGGAACATCCTGGAATGATCCCAAGTGGAAGTCGTTAGAGTATTCCTGTTAACTGAACCATGGCCATACATAAAATAAATGGCATTTGTCAATAAGCTTAATAATTATGAGCTGCATCTCCAGACGCTTCTATTTAATCAGTTCTATAGCAGATTGCTAAAGCATTTGGTTATAAACAGATTAAAATATTTGTCTGTTCCAGCTAACTTTTTTCCAATCTGGAGTTTCCTAGGTGTTTTTGTTGAATCTTGACAGCATGAAAGGTCTTGGAGAATGTGTGTGCTAATGAATGTATAGCTTTTAGAACTGAATACATTTTTGAATAATTATAAATTAGCATTAGTAAAACCCTCTTAAGAATAGATGCTTTCTGAATAGCACATCTCTATTGTGACTGTGCCACATTTTAATGCTTTGGGTAATAATCTTTTAATTGGGAATTCCAATAAACTGAGACCCATATATTTTTCTGAATCTTTATATCTGAGAAGGATATAGAGGTCACTGAATTCCTTGAAATGTGTCCTCTTTTCCGAAGTCACAAGCATTGCTCTTCTGAAAGAGCAAGTGCAGTAATGAGATGCCTTCTTCCCGACTCTGTGGGGAAAGCCAAATGTAACAATCCAATAGTTTATGAAGAATCATTTCTCCTCCAGGGTTACTACTTCATGTTTTCATTCTAATAGATCTTGTTAAACAATGAGAGAGGTAACTCTGTCCTTACTTTTAATGACTGGTTTGGAAAAAAAGTGCTTCTGTTCATCAAGTTGAGTGCTTAATTATTGTTCCCTAGGCCATTTACAAATATGCCCTCAAACAGTCTATCAGTGGAAAGATTAATTGAAGTAATTTTGTTGTCTGGGGAAAACTTTAACTAATTTTGTTGTCTAGAGAGGATTTCAGAAACTTTTCTTGCCGTTCCCTGGTTTTATGAGCAGGCTCACAGGTAAGGTGTCATGGACTCCTGTTGGGGTTGTCATGTGTGAACACTTTTCCCAGCTGTAGGCAGTCTGTCACTGTTCCTAAAACTATACCTGTGCTTGGGAACTGATCCAAAACCCAGATGTGAGACTTTCAGTCAGTTCATGGCTTGTGCGTTGGCTTCCTGCTGTGTCTCAGAGGACCAAAAGAGCATCCACTTCTGTGATCAATGGGCTATGATAATAAGAGAGCATGAAGAGACAGTGATTTTTCTTTTAACAAGTAGCAAAAGTTGCTTCATTAAACCAACAGCAGTACAAAAATATCGGTTCAAGTAGGCAGTGCCTACCTGCTAAGAGGTTGGCATCCAGAATAACATTTTATGTTTGATGTATAGTCTGCTTTTCATCAGTGCCTGTCAGCTTTATGGAGTGTTTATGAACTTCTCTGCTTCTCTCATGATGAAAATGCATTAACCTCTGGGCTGGAACTCCTTGGTCACTACATCACGTGCCAGGAGCAATAGAGGAGACTGAGAGAGAACTTAGAAAAAAAAAAATTATTCTCCTTTTTTTGGTGGTGTTTCAGAGGTCCTGGCCATACCTGTGTCCCTGTTTTGCCAAGCAACATACCACTGTATAACAGGAAGATAATTTCTTTGCTAGATATTATTATAAGATAAATCTAAACTTAACAATAACAGGTGGAGGCAACAGATTGAGACAGACAAGTTTATGGTGATATCCCTATAATTAAAGTATAAGCAGTGGTTCATTTATAGCAGCTGCTTAGTTGACTAGAACAGCCTACCCAGCTAAAGAAACGATGGTGTAGATGAGAATGCAGCTTCCAATAACCATAAAAAACCTGAAGAAGGCATCACAGTTACCATCTTGTCACTAATGTAAACTCATCCTCCCGTTTCTTTGCACTGGGTGATTTTGAACAATTACTACACCTCTTCAAAATCTGATCCAGAAGAGTGGTTCTTGTGGTGGTCTCAGAGCATCTAATGTTGTAGTGACATGTGGGCTTGCTCCTAACCCATGTTACTCTTGGCATGTTTTTTTAACTTCCTGCTGATATCTGTGGTTTTCTGGAGATTTTATTAGGGCCTATATAACGAATTTTTAAAGAATTGTTCTTTCTTGGCCACACTCTGTAGAGTCTATAATTTTAAAAATTGATGGAGAAGCAAAGGGAGTTCACATACCTGTGGGACCATGCTGAATAAAACCCTCATAAACACAAGTGGTAGGTGAAGCTGACAGACAGACATCCCTTCTGTATTTTGAAAATCTTGGAGATATGGTGCCTGATGGGAAAGAAAACCAAGCCAAGTAATACACCAACAAATGTTGCTACCAGTATATTTGAAGTCTTTGACTTGCCTAAACTTGTTTACATGTTACTTCTGAGAGGTGGTTTCACATTGAAGTATCAGCCAGATGAAGAAGGTTGAGGTTGTATGGTCATAAAACCAGGAGCATCTTGAAGGGAAGTATTCTCTGTGAAAGAGTTTGGCATTAACCAGTTTTCTTCTGATCATGCCAAAGCATCAGTAATGTTGATTCTGGTTTAGATTTCAAAAAGTCAGGTGTAGACATCTCAGGCTGAGGAGCACATGGGCTAAGGTAGGTGAGGTCCGTAGTGCTCATTCACTGTTGTGGTTCTTCAGCAAAACTGTTGTGGTTCTGCTGTTCTTCTCAATGTGAAGTTGTTGTATATGGGAAAAAATTCCAAATAAAATTTAGAAGTCTGTCACTACGACAAGGTAATTGCTTTAGTCCTCAACTAGCTGATTTACAGGTTTTCTCCAATCATTTGTTACGTATCATTAGTAACCGAAATACTTATCGTAGCTCTTACTAAAATAGTGACAACCCCAGAACAGTGTAGGGGAGCTCGAGTTGCAGTGTATGCAGTCCTTAGGTTTTTGTGTTGCTTCAAAGAAGTGCTGCCATGTGCATCCGCTGAGGGGGAGTTGAAGAAGCTCCTGGCATCAGTCCATGCCAGCAGAGTCAGCGAGTGTCCATTAATCATCACAGCCTGATCACTCCTTGCAACTCTTCTGTGGTTTCCAGTGCTCTGAGCTGTACCTTGCTGCTCTGCAGGCAGAATACAGAAGCAGTTGTTCACCAAGAAGAATTTCCTGGGAAAACAAACACCTTGAGTTTTGAAATAACTTTTCAGAACAAGACTAGAGAAACTCCATATTCAGATAACTATTAGGAGGAATTTTTTGGAAAGGCAGCTTGCTTGGTTTTAAGTGATGTAGCTTTAGCAACATACCAGTTTGCAATGTCAGCTTACAAGACCTAAAAGGTGTTGCCTTTGCTTAGCACATCGCATACATTAATAATTAAAGTTGGATTTCAAGGGACAATGGGGCTTTGATATGCAGCTCCTCTGTGCTGCCTCCTCCCTTTCTCATTCGTTAGGGACCTTTGGAGAGAGAGAGAAAAAGGGAGATATTTTTATTGGGTTCTTGCTTTGCACAGTGAGAGGCTAGCTTTTTGAACTGCATTTACAAATTTATTTTTTCATTGGACTTGCTGATTGGATTAGCAATATTGCTGGCTGTGTTATTACCCCTGATTAAAGTCAGGGCACTGGGGATCTGACAAATGAATTCTGTCTGTTGCTCACCCAAAACATGCTGTTTAATCCTGTTGATTGCAAGGCTTACCAAAATTGTTTGGTCACAAAGCTAGTTCTGTAAGCCAGTGAGAAGAGAAAAAAGGTAAATAAAAGATGACTCTGGAGGAAATGAGTTTGCAAATGATCTGTCACCCTACAGCCTATATTGAAAGTCCAGAAAAACAGGGTGTTCAAAGTTACAGCTCTGGGTAACATTTCCCTGTCCATCCTTGTACTAATGCAGGGATTGCTTCCTATGGTATATGTCTCCTAAGTCCTTGTACAAAGGAGAGTTGGGTGTGAGTACTCTGTCTGTGGAAAGTTACTCAGTGGCAACACAGAGGAAAGGCAGTACGTAATTCCCTGGTTGTTGGTCTTCTGTATTCCTTGGACCTCAAATCTCCTAAACGTGGAAGAATGATTCTTGCTCCCATCAAAGACTCTTTTTGCTCCACAAAACTGAACAGATTAATGATTCTTCGCTAAGAGTATTAGTGGCAGGCAAATCAGTAAGAAACTATTTTTAGCCATAATTATCTTTGGGGCTTGGTGGTGTCATTGTTCTCCAAATGCCTTATGTCTCTAGTCCCCAATTGCTGCTGTGTTTATCAGGCAGCAGCCCTGCTTGTCTCCCACCATGTGCTCCAGCAATCAGGCATATTGTAGACAGATCTAGTGGAGATGCTTCTGCTTTGCCAAGACTTTTGCCGTGCTGGCCTGCTAGCTGCTGCTCCTGGCTTCTCATGTGCCTTCACTGCGAGTATGGCTGGTTTGGTGGAGCCTTTGCGCTCTGGTTTGCCAACCTGCAGGAGTTATGAGAACAAACTATAGGTTATAGGGGGGATGCAGGACTAAAACCTGTACCAAGTAGTTAGGTGCTGGCAGTGCAAGTTGTGTAAGGCAAATGATGTATTTCATGACCTTGTAAGAAAAAGTCTAGTCTTAAAATACCTTGCTGAAGTCTAGAAGGACATGATTAGGTTCACCTTGAAAGATGAATGTCTGGAGGCCCTGCTGTTCTGCAACTGAAGTTCAGGACTGATCCCTCCTGCATGGGATTGTTTGTGCTCCCGGAGTGAAAACCAGGAGGCACAAATGAATGTTTAGGCTCTTGTTTTGTCTGCCTCATTCAACAGTGCTGCTTTAAGAGGTGATGGTTGGCCTTGAAGTTTCAGGTTTATTGCTTAATTCAGTACAATAACATAGGAAATCTGCTGTTAGAAAACACTAAATTAGCTTTAGATTGTGGAAGGGGGTTATATAAATGAGACATGATAAATCAAAGCGCTTTTTTTAAGGGTATAATTTGTACTGAATAGTCTTGGAATGAGTTTTGTGGATTTGGAAGCTGAATATTACGATCTCAGTGTGGCAGAAATATGTTTTAGTGAGAATTAATTCCTGAGTAACAGAGTTATGTTTATGTCTACTCAGCCCCCATCCCTCTCCAAGGCAGCATCTGGCTTATTCTCATTCCCAATTTTATATGTGGATAAAGTCCGAATAAGACAGCCCTGGGGTGTACTGCAGTTCAGAGTGACTCAGGACCCAATCCTGCTTAGATCCTCTTCTCACTCTCATATTGTTGCTGTAACAGGATCTGGAAAATCTCCACGTACCCAAATAGAGGACTGACACTTTTGTGTCTTAAATATTTGGACTTTCTGTGAGAATCTGCTGCAAACCTTTACCAGATTTGTAGGTTACAAGTCTGAACCAGCGATTCAGGAGAGCTTTCACTGCAGCAGCTTTTCCTGGTACTTGGACTTGTTGTGCTGCAGGGGGTGGGCTCTTTGCTTTTGCATCACCAGGTGGGAATTATGGGGAAGCTGGTAGGAATGAGCTGCCTTGGCTTCCCTTTGCGCCTCTGCTTTGTCAGCAGTTACCACACGGTTAATAATCCTGCAGTAATGAAGCAGGAGAGCTGGGACCATCTCTACTTCCCTTAAGGTGGGGAGTAGTATTGGTCCAACAAGGTTGCTCTCACTGCTGCATTTAGGAGTTAGCGTTTTCTATCCTCCCTACCTTGTTAAATGCCTCTTCCATTGCTTCTCCCTCTCATGTTTTGGGGGGCTTGGCTGCTGTATTTTTGTTAATAAATTGGAAATACACAGTGGCACTCAAATCTTGTTAAATGATGTTTGGGTTGCCTCGTAAAACAAGATAATTGTGCAATCACAGTATGGTTTAAACATCTGATTTGGATTTGAAACAAAAATGCTGTGTAATTGCTCTCTAAAACTTGTAACTTGCACGTTAAATGGATATTATCAGGCAGATGTTCTTTTATTCACCAGCACACTCGCTATCTCTGGCTCTTAAGTAACAGGATAAGCGAAACATGCTCAATTAGCTCAATTGTCTGTGGCTAGCCGTTATGCCCAGCTTCTGGTTTCGAGGTACGGCTCTGCGATAACTCCTGATGATTTTCTCATGCACATGACGGTGTTATAGCAGTGAACTGAGACAGAGCTATGGGGCATAAGACAATATGAGTGGTGGGAACACTGACATGTACTGCTGCCTCCTGAAAATTTGAGGATTCTATGTTAAATAAGCTTAACTGCATCACTATGTAAAACAGATCACACCTTGCTACAGAGTTACTTAGGTGGAAACCTTTAATTGAGACAGAAGAGATTTTTAAAATCTTAATTCTTTCAGGAGTAAAACTTCAAAACCTGGCTTGATATTTTTTGCTGACCCAAAAGTCAACGCTGTCCTTTCTGTGTGCATTGTTCTGCCTTGCTTTCAGATCCATTTGCACTTTGTGAAGTCATTTCAGTAATGCTTTCTGGGGTAGAGCCACAAGCCTCCCAAGCAAACATCATCTCTTCCACCAATCTGTGAGCAAATACCAAAGAAAACTTCATCTTCAAGTAGCGTGAGGGGGCTGTTGACAGGTCTCAAGGTGTTATCCTGATAACATATAACTCCAGCTGGCCTTTTGAAATTTCCCTTCTGAAAGGCTCTTGCCAGTGCTGAGAAGTTCTCAGGGTTGTGGAGAGAGTAGTCAAAGATGACTGGAAAGAATCCATATTTTGTTTGCTACTTCTAGTGTGTGTTAGTGACTGTCCCCTTCTGTTGCATGCTTGTCACCAGGTCAAGTCTTCCTGCACATCATTTCACTATTAATTTTTTTCCCCCTTCTGCTGAAATCCACTGTGCTGTCACCAGTTTTGCAGGGTGCATCGATCTCTAGTCAAGCACATACTCACTCTGCATCTAGCAGTCTCTTGCTTGTGGGCTGCTGCTTCTCTCTGCTCCTTCACTGGCCGCTGTGCTCACCGAGATATGTCCATCATCCCGTTAGGTGCGTTTGAAAGGCACTGATGATGCCAGGTGTTCTCCTAACAGAAACCTAGCTATAAAGCTCTTCTCTCTAAAGAGATGCACAATATGGAACTGGAATCTTTCTTCCTTTTGTCCCACAGCTCAAAATTTTCCTTTTGAAACTCACCATGTTACAAAATATTGCAAGATTAGAAAAAAAATAAATACAAACCGAAAGGAAGTTTCTGATTTAAGCTTGGAAGACTTGGTGCAGACAACCCAAGAGTGGCTGTAGGTTTTTAAAGCTTTGTTATGTCAGATCTTGTTAGCAGTTAGATGGGAAGGCACAGGGTGAGGCAGAAATTGCTTTTAAAGGTAGCGTGGCTAGTGGAAAAACTTGTCTGGTTCTGTCGAACAAAAGCCTCATCTTGGAAGAAGGGAAAGGCATAGGACAGTAGGTGATGGGCTTTGGGCACCTTTAAACCCCAAACTTTATTCTTGTTGCTCTTTCATGCTGTGTTAACCAGCTAAAATCTAAACTGGGATATTTAATTTGTCGAGCTAAATTTCCCTGGAGGATTCAAATTAGACTCTGCCCCCCCACCCCAGCTCTCTGTTGGTGATTGCTGGCAGGTTTCTCTTTCTATCCCTTTGTCACTAATGCAAAAGGAAATGAATATCCTCCAACAAAGTCTTTTTACTGCCTAGATGGGACCATCTTCTTTCAAGTTAATTTTCTTTGTTGTACGTCAGCTCCTAAAGGCATCGTATACGGTCTTAAAAAATAGGAAGGCAGATATGGTGACTGAGGTCTGCATTACTCATCGGTCTAAATAAAACACCCTCCCAAGCTGTAACAAAGAGTTGCTGAGATGCAGTGAAGCAGCATAAAGTGGGCACGTAGGCATCTCTGTCTTCTGCAGGACCGAGAGCTGCCAGGATTCCTTTCTCCAGGAGAACTCAAAAAATCTTGTTGCTGAATGAATTACTCGGGAAGGGAAATTTAGGTCTTAAAAGGGGATTAAAATAATAACTACCATGTGATGAAGAACTTTCTGATTGTATAGAAGCATTCATGGGATAATTTTTCAAGAAAAATTGAGACACAAAAATCATCTGCAAAGAGTCTACTAAAATTGGTTTGGAAGCCTTAAAACAATGAGCGGGTCTCGGGGTGCAGCATCAGGCAGTAAAGGGGATGTGGCTTGTATAGTTGACACTGAGAATCCATGTGCACTTTTCCTGAAATACTGTTAAATTAACTTAAAGTTGCCTCATGATAAAAATTCTTAGATTCTCTTCATCCTTCAGGAGAAACAAAACCAACATGGTATTTGATGCATCTAAAGGGTATCTAGGTACCCAGGTCTATCCTGGATTAAAATAAGTTAGGGATAAACACAGGTTTATTTCAGATAGAAACTAAACTTTCCATGGCCCTTTTAGGGATCTGCTCCGGCTGTGTGGGACAAGTTTGCTAAAGAAAGCTGAGGCCGTGCTCTGGTGGGGGGTCAGATTCATGGTCCTCGAACGTGGAAGGGATCTTGGACACAGGCTGTAAGGGGGCAATGGAAAAACAGCTCTTCCTTGGAAGACGCTTTTAAAAAGCCTGTGCACTACTTCTAACCTAAATAAGGGATTTAACCTTTCTAGCAAATTCAGGTCTGCCTGGCAGTGAAAATTGGCCAGCTCTTAAAAATCTCAGTCTCTTTATGTGCTGTCATAAGAGCATTGCTCCAGGGGGTTGAAGGTGAGTGCTGTGGAGGCCTTTCCCAGTGTGCGGGCTGCCCTTGGGCGCGAGGAGTGGCGCTGGTTTCCCCTAACATTCCTCAGTGGCAGAAGATGAATCTCTCTGCAGCTCGCTGCCTGAGTCAGGCTGCAGAGCAGAGGGGGCTGGTTATGAATCCACAGCAGCTGGAGGACTAGATAATTTTTGCAGCTAATTTTTCTGCTGTTTTTAATGCCTGACTGATTGCCTTAAAAAGAGCTTAGAATTCAAGTTTAGTTTAAACCACTCTGCTACTTACTATAAAGAAATTGGCTTCCTTTGGTGGGGGGGACAGAAGCGAGGGGGTTTGAGTACAGGATCTCAGACATGTTAAGTTCCTATACGCTATCCTGGGCTCTTGGGGCTTTCTGAAGCACTGAGGATTTGAGCTTGGAAACGGAATACCTTCCATATTGAGCTTTGTTCTCCTTCTGCTAAGTGGTCCCCCCTCGTGAGCATACTTTGGGAGGAGGTAGAGATGAGAACAGAGGGAAACTGGAGTAGTGGCATAACACTAAATGAAAATCACCCTGCTTCAGTTGATTGACGTTCAGTATTTTAAGATGAAGTATACTGTTAAATAATGTTGTGGTACATCTTTAATCCAACTGGTAGTGTTTGTGGTTTTAAATGGCAAGTAATTAAGACTTGGCTGTAGATTATCCTAAAATATAAATTTTAATCTAAAAAGGTTCTTGAAAGCTGGGTGTTTCAAGGTGGTCCTTGCTGTTTTCCTTATTTCTGTTGTTTGGGTCTTTGGCAATATCTGCTTGCTGCTCAGTACCCTGCATGCACCAGAGACAGAGCAGCCAACCCTTTACAGGCTTAAAAAATCTTTTATATTGTGTGTTTTACTTACAACTATGTTTTTAGAAATGATAGAGAAAGAATTTGATTTGGCAAAATGAAACTTCATAGTATGTATCAGTGTCTGAAATCCTTCTAGCCAGAAGCTTCTGCTCACCTATTAATAAGAGTATGAAGGATTGAGGAAATAGATTTGATAGTTATATTGTGTGCCTTGATAAGAGAGTTACAGTAATGAGGGCTGACGGAGATTCATTGATCTTGGAAAAGGTAGGAGAAGAGCTAATTATTTAATTGCGGAGAAGATTAAACCACGTAAGGAAAATGAGGTGGAACGAGATTGGAGTTTGTGGGAACGTGTTGTTATGCAGGAACATGGTGTCCCTCTTGGAGGTCAGAAGGGGGTTGAAAACATGCTCATGTAGGGAAGGAAGCAACCAGCAGCTGGTATTGGCTGAAGAAGATAGATGTGAAATAGTAATAGAAATGTGGTTTTAAGGCCTGGGAGAACTTGGAAGCGTAATTCCTATGAGAGTTTCTAAGACTTAAAGACGACGGACAATTCGGAACATGTGAGGTATGCAGCTGTCTATCTGCAGCCAGTGAGAGTGGGGAATTTGAGACTTCACTGTAAGTGGAAGAATAAGAAGGAAAGTTTCCTCAACAATGAAACATTCAGCAGTGGGTGAAAGGCTGAAATTAGGCCATGTGAGATGATGGCTTGGTGTGTATACTCACTGGGGTAGCACTTCTCCCCTATTCCATGAGCCCAAGGGCCTTCCATCTTCCCCATTCCTCCATAAAATAGAAGGAGCTTTGTTTCCTGCAGGAGAGAGCACTGATGGTAAATTCGTTGCAACCTAAGAAATTCCCATCAAATAATGCAGACCTAGGTCTGGAAAAAAGCTCTTGGGCCACTGACAGAATTTCCAGCTAGTGTGAGCAGATGTGTCTATTAATCCCTCTATAAACTTGTTACACAATTGTTTTAAAAGCCTTATGTTCTAGTGTTTGTATCTTTGTTTCAGATCTTACTGTCATTAAATATTTTTTCAGTGTCGTTGTTGTTAAACCATCTGGCAGTGAATGCAGATCTCTAGTTTTTCCAACGTTTCCCTCATCTCTTCCCGTTGGGTTTTGGTTTCCTGGTTTAGTACTAGAGCATAAATCCAAAAAAATTGAGAGTTGAGGGGCTAAAGCAATATTAATTATTTTATGACCCATGTGCTGGCAGCTTTCATTTGAAACATAGACTGAAGCTTCACCACTGTGATGGAAATGTTGCTTTTTCATTGTGTTTAGTTAAAACAAACACTTCAGAGCACAAAATATTGTAGATCTTGGACTCTGTGTGAAGCTTGCTTTTTTGAGAACTCACCAGAAAAAAATCTGAAAAGAAAGAGGGGAAGAAATCTATTCTTTTCCTTGCCCAGTTCATCTGCCTTTGTGCCAACAAGAACACTTTTTTCTGCATAGAGTTGGCCATTTTCAGAAAGAAGGGAGAGGTGCTCTTTGATATTCATGGAAAGCTTTGTGAAATTGCTGTTCTTTTGTAGAACAGGACAAAAAGTTGAGTGTCCCACTTAAACACACCAGTGGCCACAAACAAATTTTACATCTCTGTTTCATTGCAAGCCATGGCAGAACACGTACTGGAGACTGATCAGCTTGTGTGTGGCACTGGCCAATGACTGGGGAATGAAGTTGCAGTAAATCTGAGAAGGGGAGCAGCCAGAGAGGTGAATCCCGTGACATTAGTTTAGAAGAAAAAGCAGATGATCGTTAGCAGGAATATCAAATGTAAGTGCTGTAACACTCATCAGGAGAGAAGGGATAGAGAGCAAACATAAAATTGTGTTTGAAGATGGTGGTTTTCTTTGTTATGTTATTTGTAAATGAAATTGTAGACATGCTGCTGTAGGGCAAGTGTAAAATACTGAAGAATAATGCAGGCAAAAGTCCCGATTGTGTTGTGTGACATGGATGGACATAAGGGATAACTTTTCATGTTGACTTTCACTATTTCACTTTTTTCTTTCTTGTATGTTGTTAAACCAGAGCACACTACTTCTGGTTTTCAGAAAGCAGGCTTGTGGCATTAACTAAACACTCCTTGGTACTTTATCAAATGCGCTGTGGCCAAAATGCAGAAGACAGCTGCCTTTGTTGTTGCATGTTAAAACCTGTTGTATTTGCTCAGGGAAAGATGAGCTAGAAGAGAAGTTTGCTAAATTCTTTTCCTCCGATTCAGAATTGAGTGCAGTTCTTTTTCCCCCCCCTCCTTACCTTCTGGTTCAAGACAAAGAATAAATGGCTGGTGGACACTTTCTGTTTCTCATCTCCTCTTTTAATTGGCTATTTTATTTACATTTGCTTTTTGCTCTGGCTAGCAAAGGTCACACTCCTCTGTTAGCTGTGTGACGCTTTTAAAATGCCTTCATTTTTGTAATAAGTCATAAATGTCAACTTGACTGCAGGATAAAGACCTTTTGTTGTCCTTCTGTATTTGCATGTTGGTATTTTGTGGACTGAAATTACATTCTCAGTTTTCTTACAAGGTCAACATACGACCCCGATTTCCACCTTGGTTTGAATTGCAGCTCCAGCAGTTCCTGCTGACATTAGATGTATCTGCTTCCCCTCCAACAGCTGTAAGAACTGAGAAGTCAACTGAACATAGTATCAAGTTCTGTTGATGCTGCTCTCTTTCTTCAGGCCGGTTTGAATGGCTTTCCAGATAAACATTTCTGTCCCAAGCATTTGTACATGGTTTCTATCAGCGTATCACATTTTTTGCTTACATTTGTGTTTTGTTTTGAAATGTTTGAGACAGAATTGGGTCCAAGGGGAATGGCACAAAAAAAGTAAGTATTTTTGTGCTGAAGGCTGCATCTGTTGGTTGAGCATCCTGTCTCCCACTCTTCTTTTGGATCCTCTTCTCACAAGTAACGCACAGGCTGATACCAGACTTCCAAGAAAGTCTTTGGTGTGAGGCACACAGCCTCCGCCCTGGAGCTGTGGTGTGTACAGCTGCACTGATCCTCAGTATTTAGCAAAATGATCAATGTGAAAGAAGAGACATCCCTGTGGCAGCTGCTGCTGTTCTGGGTTCGTGGCCAAGATGGCAGCAGAAGTGCACATCAGCATCCTTGGTGCCATACGGCTTGAGACTGTTGTGTCGCACACCATGTGGAAGATGAGAGAAAATAATTTCAGCTGAGTATTTCGGGAAGGCTGCTGGGTATTTTAGGTGCCTCTGTCTCCACGTATTGACCCTTTCTCAGTGGTGTATCTGCTTAGTTAAATCTTGTCAGCGTGAGAATGTGCAACACATACTTTTCCTTATATCAGATTAATTAGTTGGGTGAGAATATTACTCCGATAATAAATTTTCCCCTACGCCTCCCCCTCCTCATCCCTCCTTCTTGTTGTGAGCAGGCTTTACATCCTGACATTCCCTTTAAGCATCTTTACAAACGACTGAATTAACTTTCTTTTGTGACTCATATCCTGCGGATTAGATGAGATTGGTGTTGGTGATGGAGCTGATTTTTAGCTAATGACTTGTATTTCATATCAAATACTCCATTTCAAATGCAAACAAAATGTGTCCTGCCAAAAT
Source organism: Zapornia atra (assembly GCA_013400835.1). Lineage (NCBI taxonomy): Eukaryota > Metazoa > Chordata > Aves > Gruiformes > Rallidae > Zapornia > Zapornia atra. The sequence continues at coordinate 166,927 of VZTU01003005.1, read as the reverse complement.
GAAAACAGAGCATGTTAAGCAAAGACCCAGGCACACAGGGCTTGACTGATGTTAAGATGCTATTCCCCCCCTGCCCCCCCCATGAACTCTTGTCAAAGTCTAGAATTCATGAAAGCAAAAAAAAAAAAAAGCCTTGATTCACTTCGTGTGCCCTTGGGGAATATATAGATGGCAAAAAGATTTAAAATTCTGATCCAGCAGCTTCAAAAAGGTGGCATCTGAAATAAATTATTTTCGCTGTGTAGCAGCAAGTGAACTCTTACACTGAAATTATTCCGTTTGAACTTCAGCGTGGTGTGCAACACCACTGTCTCCAGCCATACGGCACCAAGAAAACGCTGGTGTCTCTGCTGTAGCCTTTCTGGCTCGGATTTGTCCCAACAGCTGTCAGACTGCTGTCTCTCCTTTTGTATTGATCGTTTGACTGGAAAATGAAAAGATAATTAACAGTCTGATACTTAATAGCGAGTTTTTTGTTTTTTGGTTTTTTTTTTTTTTCAAAAAAAGGTGAAACCTAGATGGAAGGGATTCCTGGTGGGAATCTCCTGGAGATTGTGTATTTCACTTAAGTGAGAATTTGCCTCATAAATCTTAACAGTTCTGTTCAGTATTAAATGAATTCAGTGTCAGCAAATTTTAAAACTATGTCTGAAGTGTCTAATGAATTTATAAGCCACTGGAGAAGATAGGATGCTTTGCTTGCAGCATGGAGCTTAATTTGATATTCAAGGTCAGCACATCAAACTTCTTAATCAAGACCATAATGAGGAAAACATTTCTACTCAAGCAAAGGAGCAGAAAATAGGAACAGCACAAGAAGGAGCATTTCTGCACCTGATTAATGTGTTCTTGTTTTTTAGTCTCCTGTCAGACTTGAACCAAAACTCTTTTATTAAACTACTGCATTAAAACATAAAAAAAATTACCTTAGTTTCCAAGGGATTGGCAAATGGATGTGAAACCACGTCATTCTGTTTTATTAGCAAGGTGACGATGTTCCGGTGCCCTACATTTCAACTGGGAAATCTGAAGCCTTCAAGATCTAACACATTAAATGTCCTCTTAAATTGTGCCACACCAGAAGCTGAACACAGGGAAAGAACTTGAGGAACACTTTGTGAAGGAACTGGGAGCTGCTTTGGGGAATTAGCGAAGGTATTATGTTTGTATTAGCAAATAAAGATAAGAACTGCTCAGTTCTTTCGCAGCAGAGCAAATCTCCGTCCTCGGGGCACTCTCTTCGGTGGAAAAACAGCCTGATGCTTTAATAATTTTATTTGTACAGTTGATACCAGGAATTGCTTCTGTCTTCACTAACTGATGACCAAGGCTTGAAGCAGTAGTGTTGTAGTATAGCTGCCTATTCTGAGCGCTTTAGGCGTTTGACCTTCACATTGCCCTTCAACTGGGTGGTTTTGGCTCTGTATCCGCAGACTACAGAAGTGGAGTGTCCAAAATTATTTCAGTCTGAGATACTGTCAATATGTCATCAACTACAGCCCTACTGGGGAGTTTTAAAATTCTTTCCAACACATAATGGATATATCTCTTTAAACAGTTCTTAAAATTCTGAGGAGATAGACAAATCCGGCAGAAAAATCAATAGTGGGTTGCTGGCGGCTCTATTATTTATTAATTTCCATGCAGCCCAGTGTACTGCTAGGTGAATATCAAAGGCCAGGGTTTTTTTTTTAGTACATTATAAAGATATCTTAAGGGGGAGGGGACTAATTTGAAAGTCTCTTGTCAGATAAATATCTCCAGAGGGTCCATCAACTGAGCTCCCTTCCCTTGGAAGTCTGAGCTCTGTTTGTGCCAGGTAGAGCCAAACGTGGGCATGTAGACTGATGGATGTGTGGATTTCTGTAGAGATACCTTTCTTCATAGTGTTGTTTTGTTGGGGTTTTTTTCCCTGAAATGATTGTTTAGGGTACATAACCTTAGTGTGATTCTTGTGTCAGTGCTGTTCTGTAATCTTTCTAGGAAATGAAGTGAAAAGTCTGATACAGTGAAAAATTTCCTTTCATTTATTGGGCTATCTGATGTCTCGTAAATACAGATTTAAGAAAAAGCTGTTTCAATAAGTATATTTATATTAAGAAAAAGTCTATTTTCTCCCAGCACAAGCCATTATTGCTCAGCATGGGTGTCCTCTCTAAATTGGCAATAGCTCGGGGCAGCTATTAAATGGTAAATCATGATTATGAAGATATTAAAGCAAAGCGCTATCCTGAAAATAAGTATGCAACAATGACACCTTCATACTTGCAGATCTACTTCCTGCATGTATTTACAGTTCAACCTGCTGATGGGAGAAAACAAAATAGATCCTGTATGCCCATAGTTCTGCAGTCAGTGTGCTCCTGGAAATGGGAGTTGGGCTTTTCTTGGGGCTAAGCAAAAGCACCTGTGCTTGTGAGGAAAGTTCTGATGGTAGGATTGTCATGGCCAGTAATGCATTCAGCAAGGAAAAATAAAGATCAGGGGTTTTAGATTGAGAAGGAAATTTCTAGGCTGACGGAAATCAATGAGAGGGAGCCAATAAGCTGATCAAGATAAATCTGAAGATCTCCTGGGAACAGGGCAATCTCCTGGGCATCTCCAAGAGCACCATATTTATAAAGAGAAATAGTATTTCAGTGTTCAAAAAATTACTGCTAGCAGTACTGCTTCTTTGCTGCAAAAATGTATGATTTTAGGGCAAAATGGTGCTTGTGTGTTAATTACATTTTTTTCTTTCCGAAATGCAAAATGCAAATCTGATTTGCAGAGAATTTTGTGTGCAGCTCAGTCAGCAGTATGCAGGGCTAGAAAGGAGAACTAAGCCTTGAACTAAAAACTCGATCCTTTGATGTATTCCTAGGAACTGTGCCAGTGTGCTGAGGCAGGGCAGAATGGGACCTTCTGGGGCCACGGTGGCTAAGCAGAAGTGCCTGCTCTGTGTGAATTTAGGGTTGCTAGATCAGCCTGGGTAATCAGGTGCAATTTTCTGCTGCCATAGGCAAGCCACACCACCCAAGTCCTTATGTATTTTTGTTTTCAGACTACTGCACACTTTCCTTCTCCCCATTCCCATTTTGTGAAGATGTGACTGGAGAACAGGACATACCTTCAGTCCTTCTGTCTAGCCCCCATGCAGTTCCCTTCTCTAGCTGTCTGGAGCTTCCTGAGAAGCCTCCCAAGTATCAACACACTTCTCACTTCCAATACAACCCAGCAAAACAGGCACCTGAACCTGTCCTGGGCAGTGCAAAACTTCCATCTCCCTGTTTAAATTAATAAAGTAAGGTAGCCAAGGCAGCTGAAATCAGCTCGAAGTGCATGGACATCTCTCATGGCTGGTGTTAACCTCCTGAGCCAGCGTGCTTGCCTTGAGCTCTGGTTTGGATTTCACTTAAGTTGCTGGGAGGTACCTACTGGTGTTCATAATCTGGTGACCAATTATTTACATATCTTTTTTAAAATGTGGGGGATTTTTTTGTTTCTGTGAAGTATCAGCTTTCACAGTGAGTTTTGCATCCCTATGCTGGTTGTGATTCAAGCCTTATAGTTCTCTCACTGTATTATGGAAACTACTTTGTCACAGATATAGAAGTGATAACTTGCTCTTTAACAGCAGTAAGATTGTTAAAAGATTGTTAAATTACCATTTTTCAGACAATTAAATACTGGAATTATCCAGCTGTTGCCCTCTTGTAACCTCTGTCTTATACCATTACCTTCCTTCCGTGTATTGACAGTGAAACAAATTTTAGAGAGTTGTAGATGGTCAGTATAACCAGACAAGCTTTTTATGATAAAACCATAGAACAAGTTTTTGAGACTAATTTCAAAGAAACTGTTCACAAGGTTTCTGTTTTATACTATTTCAATGTTACTTTGTTGTTCTTGTTGGAAAAGTGCTGTTTTCACTTTGGCAGCTGTGCTTGATGTATTAATTGTGTAATATGGGTATAAATTCTATTTGTACAGGTTTATGGATGTTGTAGGTACTGCAGTATATGATACAGAAGTAGTCTAAACTGTCTAAAACCAGCTTAAGCTGATCCTAAACTGTCTAGTCAAAGTCAACTGCCAGTACAGTGACAATGGCTTCACTGTCATGTAAAATACAAAAATAAGCAGCAAGTAACAGTGGTTTCTAGAATGTAACTTGGAGTTAGAATCTCAGGAGTTGTTTTCTAGTATGGTCTCGTATAGCTTCGTGATCTATTTCTGTGTGTGTATACGTAAAATTATCTTGGAATAATATATGAAGTAGGCCAAGTTTGGTCAACTAAGTGTCCTGGTAAAACTCAGTAAAAGGCAGAAAGCCATACATAAGAAATAAGCCTTAGTCTGCTTACAGCTTTCCTACAGAGGCTGCCATCCGTTTTATGAATGGAGCAATGGGGTGTGGATGTTGGGGAAGTGAAGAAGTGGATGTTTGAGAGAAGGTGTGTGCTATAAAAGCAGGAAACCTTCTAGTATTTCCTCCTCTTCTTTTAACAATACTATGCACATGTTGTGGGGTTTTTGTTTTAAATGTTAGCTGGAGTTGCCAACTGGACTGTGTAGCTGTAATCCTAGTGCAGTCTCTTTTATTTGGAATCCCAGTTTACAACAGTAAGTCATTTCTGAACGTGGGATTTGAATGATGGAAAAAGATGCTAATATATTTGAGCATGCAAATGTTGCATTGTAGCTTATGGTATCAGAATACCTGTTAAATATGCTTTTATCTTCCTCTTCTATAGAAAAGTCATTGCTCTCTAAAATATACTACTACTTTTGTTGAAGACAGAACTTATTTAAGTCCTTTTTCATTTTCAATAATTTATTACGTATAAATCTTTGCTTATAACATCATGAAACCTTCAGGCTGGAGGCATTGTTAGAAGAAGAGTTATAGAAGGCAATCACTTTTTATGTCCTCCTAATAAATGGAGCCAGGCCAGGTAAGGGTATAAAGAAGTCAATGTGTAAGAAGTAAAGACTTGAAGCCAGCGGGTTGTGTTTGTGTTCTAATCCGAGTAAGAAACAGTTCACAGATCAAGTCAAGTTTACATGTGTCTGTGTATCCAATAAATTCAGGGAAAGGATAATCTTTATCCTGGATGAGTTCTTATACTTCCTTCGAAGTAGCCCAAGTAGGATGTGTGTGTCAGGTGGTAAGGTTCCAGTGCAAGGGGTTATTTTATTTTGGATATGTTGTTTGGATATATCTTTGAAGTCTCCTGGAAACTCTGTTTAACCCACAGTTGAATCATGGCTGTAACTTTTCACCAGCTATGGTAAAATTGCGTTGAGTGTATGAAGCCAGTTTTCCTCATACAGATCAGCGCACAGGAACGGTTTTCACGCTCAGTCTTGCTGCACTGATGTCAGCCGCAGCATTTACAACTCTGTTACCAGTGAATGACTAAGGGGGGATTGCAGGAAAAGTAAGCAAGGTTGCTGAGGTTTTCTTACTGTTAATATCACTCTGATGTGTCCCTGGTGTACCTGCTGCTGATGCTGTGTTGGTGTGACTGTCCCACTTGTGTATTCTGACTCAATGGCAGCTTCTGCTCCATATCAGGTGAGACAACAGAAATCTGGCTTTGGTTTGAATGGGAAGGAAAGGAGTTTAAAAGTTCACAATTCTTAGTGAGTTCTTCACTCTTGCTAGTGGAAATGAAGGTTTTGAGGATATTGCATCTCCTGTGACAAGTATGTGCATGCGGAAGAGAGAGGACATCAGGGACAGCCTCTGCAGAGATGCAGTTAGTATCTGTGGGAGAGTTAAAGGCTCGTGGTGCTCAGGTCCGGCAACAGCACAGAAAACCCCTGAATAAATGTCTTATTTGAATCCTCCTGTCTTGTAAAGTGTTAGGAAAACCCCACAGTTGTACCAAATCGAAGAACTGTTAGACTGAAACAATGCGAGCAGTCATTTCTTTGTCCTTCTCCAGTGTCAGCCCCGCAAATCGTGCCGGGGGCACCTGACCTGTCCCCCACACTGGGACTGTGCTCAGTCTGAGACTCTACCTGGAGAGAAAGATTAATGTGTCAGTGCTGGCTTAAATTGTCAAGCAGGTAATATTTCTTTTTTTTTTTCTAAAAAAAGTAATTACTAGTGAAGTAAAGGATGGGTTCAGGCATCCAGAGGTTTCAAATGACATGAAGTATTTGGTGCTACTATTATAGGAGGTGATTTATCCTGGTGGATCCAGAAGGCTGGTGCAATGAAAATATTTCTCGTTGCTGTTACCGCTTACCATGCATAAAATCCCTGAAAGAGAAATAGCTGAACCATCCCAAAGAGTAATACTGGAAAGACACCCAGTAAGTGTGGTTCCTTGTGGTTTATGTATTCATCGTTTCATTCTTGTTTGGTTTTTTCCTCCGCTGAAAATTCTGTTAGGCTACAAATAATATTTACTGCTGGAAAAGAAAAAAAACCCCTAACTTTCACTCAGTTGTTAGGCCTGTAAACCACAAACCTGTAATTGAAGTGAATGCAAGATTATTTGGCTGATTACCCATTTCCACAATGATGGGTTTCCTTGTCGTGTGTGAAAACTAAATGATAATGTTTAAGTCACGACTGCACCTTGGCAGCCTTTGAATTTGGATGAGCAGAGCTTTCCTTAAGGTAGTATCAGAGCCTTGTAGTGTAAAGCAGTAATTGATGTGCCTGATCCGCAAGTGAACTCTGCAAGGTGTAAGATGAATAGCAATGAAATTGCAAAAGCTACAGTAATGAGGCAGGCTGTATTTTAGACTGTTTTACTAGACGTGCATGGCTGTAGATTACACTGACTCAACGCTATGCTGCATAGCAAAGGGCATCCTAATGTGAACTCACTGCTTTAGTTTGATTTCAAACAGGCCTCCAAATTGGAAGTGCTTTGGGGCAGAGATCTCATTGGAAGTATGAGTTCTCTTGTATGTACATTGTGCTAAAAGTGGAAATTTTTCTTTTCATAGGTCTCCCTTCTAAGCAAAACCCTGTGGTGTTTGGTCTGTCCCTTCTTACTGAGTTGCAGGGTGGTTTCTTGTACGTAACAAAACAGGGACTTTACTCAATTCTTAAAAGATAGAACAATTTCCTTCTCTGAAGTAATCCTTAAACTAATAAAAGTGTAACCTGTTACACCATTGTTCAGCAGTAATACATTCATTCCTGAATTTGGCCGCAGTATTTCATCTATCAAACTAAAGCTCTGCAAACTAGCTTGTCTTTAAGCAGCAATGGAGTTGTCAGTCTCAGAATTTCACATTCAATTATTCTATTCCCTAAGCAATATATTGCAGATTTGAAGTAACAATTTTGCTTATGTCTTGACATAAACCACTTCACTTGAGCAGCACCTTCCCTTGGTGGTTACTGCTGGAAGGCTTCCTGGGTCCCTTGCGCTCCAGGAAGTGCCTTCCAGCTGTCTCCGACTCTGCAGTGCTGGCATGTACCTGATAGTTCGTTGTTCCAGTCTGGTAATTGGGGTGCTGTGGTGGGATATTGTGGAAAACCACTGAGTTGCATAGGCAGTGTTGAACAGGACTTAATCTTCTGGCTCTATTGAGTCTTATCAGTGAAATCGCATGTGAAGCCACGACATGAAAACAGAAAATTGAGAAGGATTCAAAGTTGTTTGCAGGTAAATCAATCAAGCCCAGCTCTGTACGCATGGTGGTTGATACCACCAAACACCAGTTTGGACAGAGCTTTGGCAATAGAAGCAAACTGTGTATTTCATCCCTAGTTTGTTTTTCTGTGTCCTCTGAGTGCAGCTCCAGCCCTGGCACCATGGCCGAGTTCAAATTTCTTTGTTTGGGAAAAGTAGGGTGAGGGGAAGGAGAGTTTGTGTTGCTGGAGATCAATGCCAGCACTCATTGTCTTCTGTGAGGTTGAGCAAGCAGCATGCTGCAGTCACGGACGGGGGAAGGAGTGATGGGCTATTACAGTTTGGATCTGAGGGGTGGTAGGAGTTAAAAGGGTCATGAAGTTTATGCATTATTGACAGAATACCCATAATGAGTCCTTAGGAGCTATTATACAGTGATATGTGAAGGCCTTAGTTGGGGATGATTTAATTTATGAATCATTTCTGTGATGGATTGCCTGCTATGTCAGACTGGCTGCTGCACTAACCTGGTGTTCTTAATTCATTATGAAAGATTTTATGCAAAGTAATTGCTGTACAACAGCCACTCTTCAGGATGAAATAATGTGGATGCTTTTTCACCCCTCCTACTAGTGAAATCTTTTGTTTGAATTGCAAGCAAGATTTGGTTTGTGAAGTATCATCTGGAAAAGCTTCGTTGGGAAGCAGCACCGCTACAGAGCAGAGGTTCTGAAATGGCAAATGTTTTTTGCACTTTGAGGTCCAATCTTCCGGGTTTTGGGTTTATTTCTGTTTAATGAAGTCTCACGTTAATTCAGGTACAGGCAATGTGTTGAAATTCTTCATTCACAAATCCTCCAGAGTTCAGGAATTGGTGCTAAAATGTTAGAGGTGAAATGAAAAAAGGTCTTCTGTAGGATTTAGTCTAGGTGACCCTGCTCTGGCAGGGGGGTTGGACTAGATGATCTTTCGAGGTCCCTTCTAACCCCTAACATTCTGTGATTCTGGTTATTTAGGTGGTTTCCCATACAGTCTCAGTTGAGGCTTGTCATTTTTCTCTGCATTTCTCTTCTTATGGCAGAACAAAGCCAGCCATGCTTCAGGCTTAGAGAAAGTAAAACCCTAATTTTTTAAGGGAAGGTGAAAAGAAGGAACTCGGTTCTCCAGTATGTGGGGGCTCACAAGAGTGCGGATGAGTTCAGGGCTAGGCAGATTCTGTGCCTGTCAGTAAAAGTTGTATCCTGTGGCCTAGATGCAGTTTTTGTCTTGGGAAGTCCCAGCAGAATATGAGGAGAGGACTTGACTTCTTCCATTCCCTCCCCATGTGCTGACTTCCTGTATATCAGCCCAGACGGGTTGCTGAACGAAGCCAGGCTCTGACCCTCAGGGATGGTTCAGGTACCCTCTTGATTTTTGTTTTTTCTTAAACTTGTTTCAACTGTAGGCTCTTCCTGGCAGAGCCTGCCGATCTTGCTGGGTGTGCTGGCAGAGTGTGGTTAGAGCCCTGTTCTTCAAGGCATCAAGGAGTCTCATCTCCGTGCTGTGCAGGGGCGTGCAGGAATATCACAGTCAGCCCCGGGATGAGAAGCTGTGTTAATGTGGTACATGCTTAATTTATTCTGCTCCGCAGGGGGCGAGTCGCTAGTCATCACTAAGAGCATAAACACAGAAATCCAAAGCCTGGTTTTGATAGTTATGTTAAAAATCTTAATTCCTTCATTCTGCTTTCTTAATTCAAAGCAGGGATGAAATTGTAATATATTCTTCTGGGAAACACAAAAATGGATTCCTCTGGGTTGAAAAATTCAAGTGTGAGTTTAAAAATAACTCAAGTGATCCTTTTTCTTTCCATTAAAATGTCCTATTTTTGAAGCCTAGAGATGAAATCTTCAAGAATTTTTTTTTCCCCAAATAAATGGATGAATAACTTAAAAGTGCAATCCCAGAAATGTTGTAAGAGGGTACAATCTCTTCTGCCTCGGACAAGATTGATGAGCTTAGCCTGACTGGCAAGTGTGCAGTTTACATGCTAATAGCAAGTAGGCTGTCTTGCAGGGAGAAAATACATTGCAGAGTAAGTGTGGAATGTTTATTAGTCCCAGTAAAGTGCAGCGGAGACAGTACAAATGATGTAAGAGGAATGTTGTGCAGGAAATGTAAGTCATTAGATCAGGCATGTGTGTTTCTTGGCCAAAACCCCTTTGTTTTACAATCACCCCACAAGGACTCGGCACAGATACACATCATGCTCATCATCTTCACCCCACGCTGGGGTCTGCAGAGGGTGCAGCAGCTCGCCCGAAGCTGCCCCATGGCTCCAGAAATCAAGGGTGGGTAAGACCTCGTAAGCAAACTTGAAGGCGACCCATACTTGGTTTCAGGGGCTGTGGGGCTATCCGCCCCGCTGGGTATTGGGCTTTGCTTTCTTATGCAAAATATTATATGTGCCTGGCAAGTAGAGAAGAATAATGCTTTTCCCATCCTTGCAACACAGTTTGCGATGGCAAAAAGTTGAATGGAGTGGTAGTAGGAAGAAGCCCTTTTGCGTTAGCAATGTCAAACTTACTTTTCCTTGGTGAAGGAGGAAAGCAGAGTTTTAAATCTTGCACGGCTTTTTATCTTACCAGTCCTAACTCTGAGGGAGATTTTTAAGGCACGTAGGTTGGAAACAAAATGACATATACCCCTGCTGCTTCATGGGTGGTGTATATTTTTGTCCAAAGCACCTTCTCTTTATCAGCTTTGGAAATAGAGGAAAAACTTTGTTTCCTTTGTGATTTTATATAACCTACTGCTTATAAATACATCATGTTTTGATTTTAATATTACTTTAGCTTTAGGAGGTAGAAGTCACATTTTTTATGCTGTATCTACTTTTCCCTACATTTTCCTCTTGAAGAGTTGACAATTCAAATTAGTTTTCCTTCTGGGGATACTTCTTTAGACAAGAAGTCCATCATGAAATATCCTACAATAATAACTAACTTTTTTATTCTTCCAGTGCTAAACCTTCCTTGTTGTTTTGGTTTGCTGTCAAATCATGCAAGCTTTTGTTCAGCACAGCTAGAGACTCCCTCAAATTCCCATTTACCAAACGAGAATGGAAATGTCTAATAAACTGTTGCGTTATCAACTGCCAATTAACCAAGGGTAAAACTGGCAGGAAGCAACAGGAGCTTGTGTTGCCTGTCCAGAATTATTGAAAAGGGGTTTTTCCTGTGATGAATTGATTTTTCTGGATTCCTATGGAATATTGTATATCCGTGGTACCATTGTTCCTGGTTGTGGATCTGATCATATTTGCCTGTGCAGTTGCAGCTCTCTGAATTAACTGTTTCAATGTATCTTGGATTTGGTGCCCCTGGAAGCAGCTGGCAAACATGGTGGTCTGAGTCATCAGGTCTTTGCTATAGAAAACCCACTCTGTGGCTTTGAGGTTTGGTTTGCCCTTGGGAATAGACAGGAACATGTACATAGAGGAAGTATGGAGAAATATAAGCATCTGTTATATCATCAGGTGCTGACAACAGTCTTAAATAAAACAAGCTGCCTGCTCTAAGTATGCCCTGAAATTCACTATCAGTGGTTCTCTCAACTCAAATTGTTAGGAAATAAATAAGAAAAACAACCCTAAAATGATTAATTTTCTGTTTGTGCCATAAAGTATGTGTTAAAAGACTGTCAGGATTTAAAAAGTAAAAAATAAAAATCCCATCCTTGCATACCATTTCTATGTATCCCTCCTCATCTGCATACTGGCAATCAAAATAACCTCCTCCCTCGTTCTTTGAATAGGCTTTTCAAGCCTGTTTCTTTTACTTTTTTAATAGCTCAGTTTCCTTCTGCCACGTAAGATGGGGTCTTTAATTTTTTCTTTGGATTTGCAGTGTAATAATTTTCAGATATGTGGTCTTCTAGGAATATAAGGCTTTCAGTAGTATATTTTCAAAGCTGATATACTGGTTTTCTTTTATTAGCTTAAGGGTTAGAAGCTTTGGGCAGATTTTAGTTTGTTTGATCTTTTTTTTTTTTCTGTGAAAATGACAGTTCATGGCAATCAGTACCTTTATGTCTGGGTTTTCTGCAAAATAAGTATCTCTGTGTGAAAGCATATTTTTTACATTTTAAGGAGGGATGATTTCAGGAAAGGCCATCCTTTTAGAAATTTTAAAATTATGTATAGTGCTAAAAAAAATCTAAAAAAAATATAAAAATTATGACAACCCTAAACTTGATTTTTGGTGTTTTCTCAGTGTGTGTTTTGCAGTTCGTAAGGAGGAAGCTGGCATAATATCTGGGATGTGTAAACCCACCCCTGAGCACAGGTGTGCTCCAGCACTTGTACGGATGCTGGCTGTGAAGCATGTTCCTGCCCTGGCTCTCTATCCAGGAGCCGACTGGCTGTGGTGCAGTGGGGGATTTTTTTGAACTGGGCCCACTGGAGGAGAATGTTCTTACTTACAGAGGGGATGTATACCCTAGGCATCCTTGGATCTTCTGTTGTGTGCTGACATCCCTTTCATCTCCTGTTTGTCATCTCCTATTTAGAGAATGTATCTGCCACACGGTTCGTACAGGTTTTTGCCTTTCACTGGGATGTGTGGCAGTGTCCTACTCGGTACAGCTGTAGTAACTCCTGAGCTGTCCCTGCTCCTGAGGCTGCCCTGACAAAGTGAAAGGGCATGAGCTGTGGGTGGAGGCTTGGACAGTCCAAAGCAGAAAGTCTGGGAGGACACTGCTTCAAATTCTGTGAGGAAAAACAGCTTGCCTTTCATTCAAAATTGGTGTTCTTGCTGTTCCCTGCTTTGCTTCAATACTGTGTCTTCTGAGCCAGTATCTCATGCTACTTGCCCCTGACTATCTTCTCCTGGTCTTGGTCTTTGTTGCTGTCTTCTGTTGTAGCTGGAACATCACCACTGCTACTTTTCTGAGCCCTTCTTCTTCCCTCTTCCATGCTTCTCCCGTACTGCATTCTGTCTGCTCAGTCTTCCCTGAATATGGTGGTGGTGGTGTTACCCCTTGCCCAGGATGGAAGTACTGTAGTAGTTGTTGTCTTGCAGTTCCTGTATATTTAATGTCATCTTCGGGGTACAGATAAATTGCATCACATTGATAGCTGTTGGTATCTATAAAACTTAAGGGTCATGGTTAAACTGCAACACATCTGAAAGTGCTGGAGGTATTACTCTGTTGTGAACAACTTAGATTGTGGTGAAGAATTATTTGTAGGAGTTAATCCCATTCTCTTTTCCTAGTGAAAAGAGGGAGAATGTCTATCTTGTCTCTGTGAAAAGCATTTAACCATTCAATTAGCAAGTTCATCTGGAAGCATGTGAAGAAAGACACAAGAATCCTCCTGGGCATGCTGTATGAATACCAATGCATTAATTAAAATCTATCTAAATATGTCTATGTTCTGCATTTGGGGCCATATCTAAGATATCACGGGGCCCTCTCTTTTTTTCTTTTCGGAAACTCACAGTGTACACATCTAGCATCAGTCATCTTTTAAAAACCCACTTTCTTTTTGGGATACACAAGGCTGGAAGGCTCCTGGGTTTATACAGACATCTCATAACTGCAAAGAACCATCTCAGTGTTCCCACAGCAAGATGGATGCCTGTACATGGGACCCTGTAAAATTGAGCTCTGTTTTGGTTGTCCGTCTGCTCTCCTTTCTTTGTTGAAGCTATGAAATGCACAATGTAAACACGTGGCACAAACAGCCAACCCAAATGTAATCTATAAACTTAGTTGCTTTGGGTTTAGTGGGGTGGTTTTAATGCTCTGAAGTGCAAGTTCCCAGGCACCTTAAACTTTGTGCTGAATCAGCAAATGTCTGTCATGACAGTGATTTGTTCTACCAGGCTCAGGTCTTGCTGTCATCTTATCTGCTTTCTGTCTGCCTTTTTGCTTTCTCCTGCTCTTTCCAGCTATTCTTCTCTTTTCTCCAGTATTTCCTACCCAGATTCTACAGATTACTCTTTTGGGATCCCTAAGCCATGTAAACTTAGAGCCAGGGCAGATGCTGGGTGCCTTGGAGTCCAGATCTCCTCAGACCACTCTTACAAAAAGGGCTAGGAACCAGAGTTTGGCTGCTAGGTAGTGGCATGAATCCAGGAAACAGTTTTTCTGGGGAGACAATTAGCAGCTATTGCAAGGCTCATGCTCAGTCTCAAGGATGAGAGACCTCCCATGAGACTGTTGTGGCTTACGGCAAGTAGGAGGGGCTCATTTAGGGTGAAATCAGGTGCTGTGAGTGAAAGTATTTAATGTTCATGGGTGCTGGATTTTATATTAATTTAATATTAATATATATGCTGGAGGTATTTAAGATGTTGTAGATATGGTGCCTAGGGACATGGTGTAGTGATGGACTGGATTCTCTTTACATCAGGAGACATGTTTAGCCCATGGTACCTGTAACCTTGTCCCTTTGTTGGGCTCGATAGTGCACCCACAACGGAGTGAGCAGGGCTGTGGACATGCTGTCACCTGCTGATGGACTGTGCTTGCCTTGGCAGTGTCCCTTTAAGCAAGCCCTTCATGTCTCCTATACTGCTTAAAAAGTTGGGAAAGTTTTCCCATTCCATTTGCTGTTGCTAGGTGCTGGGTGGGTTTTTTTCATTGTGCTTGTTATGAAGAAGCCTTCAGCAGGCTAAGAATATTTTATAAGGTTAGAAAATGGTGTTAAATGTTAATTAGCAATTGCATAATCCCAGGTGGCATCCTCTCACATGCACTCGTCAATTTTTAATGAGTGTCACTCGTGCACATCAAACTCAAAATTAGCTTTCTTTCCCAAGCGTTCTGTTTGATTTTCACACTCACTTCCCCTCCCCTTCTCCTTTGATGTTACTGACACAATATATCATGCTGGCATTTGCTTTGGTTTCATCTCCAATGCATATTGTCATGTAGCTTGTTAGTTATCTGCAACATATACACATACCCGTATCCATAGGAGCACATCTTCATGGAATCTCAGAATGAATCTCAACTTGGGGTGGTTTTTTTTTCCTTCTTAGGCATCTCCTCTAATAACTTGAATCAGGAAGATGTGATGCAAAGGCATTCTAGGTTTTGATCTGAGAATTCGGAGTAGCAGAGCTACTCTCTGAGCTTAGCTGGAGGTGCCCCACACCGATACCATGCTGCATCTCTTGGAGCCCTGTCGTGATTCCTCCGAATTAAAATTTGGAGCAGAAGTGTCAGCATCTTGGTGAAATTTTATCACAAGTTGAATACTAATGAGGAGTGTTGTACACACACACGTGTGTGTGTCTGCTGACTGGTGGGATACTTCACCACCTTGCTATATGTGTGTTGTACTGGTATGAAAACATGACTGGTCAGAGAGGAAGGAATTTTAGCATGCTAGACATGCTAACATGTCTAGCAAAAAAAACCCAAACATGCTTAGCCCTGTATGGGAATGCTCTCCATGGGTTGGTTTTGGTTTTGAAAGGTGTTATAAACAAAGGTTGCCAAACCCAGCAATGCTCTGCAGATCTGCACGTGTGGTGGAGTGACCTGATTATTGCAACCCTTGCACGGGCTCTTTGGCCGCTCTCAGATGAGCTGACTGTACTCAAGTTACCCAAACAGCTGGTATCATGAGCGTGCATGCTTGTAAAATGGATGCAAATAAAAGGGATGCTCAGGCTGAGTAAGATCATCTCAACTCCTACGGAGTCTTTCTCTTGACTTTCTCAGTTTGAGCAGAGCTGTAGACTCAAATCTGTTTAAGCATCTTCTCTGTAAATCATGGCACAGCTGAACAGAAGCTCTGATAACTGAATTTTCCCTGTTGATCATTCCCATTAGTTTTTTTGCTTGCTAAAAGCAAAACTCCACCCCACACATGTTCCTTTTCCCTCAAGATGCGCGCTTTAGTCCGTAGCTTCTGAGTTGATCATGGAAGTCATTTTACTTTGGTCTGCATTTTGCTTGGATTTTTATTTGTTTAAGGAAAGAGTTCTTCTAAGCACCAGGATGATTTTGGTTTGTTAAATGGAGTTGTTAGCTCACTTGGCAGGAGTCTCTGTACAGACTTTGCTTTGATTTCCCCCAAGAATACCATGTGTTTGAAAAATATTGGCTTCTTGACACTGCAGTGCAAGTGACCTCTCTTTCCAATAGAACAAACTCAGCTTTAAATGATTTTTATTAATCAAGATTTTATCTCTTACCAGAGATTGACAGTTTTCAAAAATCTTTTTGACAGCTACCATTACATGCAAGAGGTGAACCAGAATTAATGATTGAGGGTTACCAACCTGATTCCTGCTGTTACTTACCAAAATGTAAATGGGGGGGAAAGCTCGCTGATCCTCCTGCCGTTACACCAGCACAAATGAGATTAGAATCCAGTCATGTATCCAGGAAAATGAAAATGTCATGGCAATGACTTGTGTCCAACTTCTGGAATAAACAGATCAAGCAGGAGTAATTACATTTCTCTTTCACCCTCTCTGCACACAATTTTCACTATGCTTTGATGATCTGTAGGAAAAATATATACGGTAATAAATACTTCCACACCCCTTGCTAGTTTGCAAGAGTAATGTAGCCACTTACGGAGAAGAAGGTAGCAAGATGATACGTGAGGTTGTCCAAGTGCCAGAAGGCTGGTAAATTTTCTGAAAGCTTCCTGATTAGAATGTGGGGCTTGTTGGTTCGGATTTTAACTTATGCTAGCAAAGCGGAAGATCTAAAAGCTGTTGTTTTTCTGTATCACAGCACTGCATAGAAGCTGTGATCCTGGACAGACAGCAGTCCAAGGAGGCAGTAGGGATTGAATGGTCCAACAGCTGCCAGCTCCGTCTCCCTAGTTTATCCAACACAAGCAAAGATACAGAATATTCAGATGTGTTAATTGAAACATATTGTGCTTTCATTTAAAAGTTCTTACTGCATGGGAGAATTTAAAAGGTACTTGTACTGTTAATTAACCTGGGTTTGATCCTTTATAGAAAAAGCAAGCTGTTCTAATAGGCGTCCAGCCCTTGCTGCTCCTGAACTTGCATCTGCTCCAGACCCATCTGGAAACTCAAATGCAGGAGATGACTCGAAGAGAGAAATGATTACTGAGTTCTTGTAAGTCTGGATCAGAAGTTGAATTTTAAAAATTTAATGAGAGAGCTTGCTCATGTGGGATTTGGCACCCCAATGGAGTGAAAGGCTTTGAATAGTGTGCAGTGTTTATTAGGACTGAGTTTGGGCTTATTTTGACTCAGACTGTCAACCTACAGTTTTTCATCCGTTGTCTTCAAGAGACTTGGACTGTCCGTTGAAGCTTTGAAGAGATAGGTACCATTAAAAAAGGATGTGTTCTGTCAGACTGTTTTTGTTAGTAGATTATTAGATGGAAATATCAGCTGCTCCTGGAAGATCTCCAGTTGTTTCACGTGCGTTTGTGACTAACCTCGTACTTGTGGCATTGGGCTTGGAAAGCAGCGCCTTGGGCACTGCTAGATTGGTAGATAACATGGAACCTTTAGTCCATAAACCTTGGCATGCGGCGAGATTGTGATCATTGTCCCCTGCTACAGGGAGGTGCCAGAAGCCTCTTCCTTTGTTAACTTAGGCCTGCTGTCTAACGACTTTTGGAAGGTCTGTTAGCATGATACAGGTAGATTGTTGACCAATCAGATACAGCCCGAGCAGTTTATGTATGAAATAACCAATGTGTTTAAAGCACACTGTCTTCTGAGTGTATTTAAAGGAATGATTTTATACAATAAATCGACTCTTGCTTGCACCAAGCTGTGTCCCGTCTCTCCGTCGCGGCACGTACTGCCAGGCATTTGCCTTGGAAAAGCAAGCTCCGTCTTCTGTGTCTGCTGAGCCACGTGCATCAGCCCTTAAAATGCTGCCTGAACGCTGACTCAACCTGGGAGAAAGGAGCAGGAAGGTATTTTCAGTGCATTACTTCACGTTCTGTTTCCTGACATATAATTATGTATTTTCAAACAGGCACACAGGAATAAGTGAAACCTTTTCATTTGGAGGGCAAGAAGTTTTTCTTTCCCCCTTCATTTTTAATTATGATTTGCTTAATGTAAGATATTCTGCTTTCCAAGAGAGAAAATGGGGTGCTTCTGCCAATATTTGGAGTTATAAATGATTGCTTGAACTTTATGATAGCATTAATCCCAGCGTATAGATTGTTACTATGGTTAGGGACTGTCTTATCAGCTCTAACAGCCCTGGTATTGCTTCAGGCCATTAAGCAACAAATTGTCTGTAAGGAATAATTTGTTGCATTTCTCCTACCTCGTTTTATAACAAAAGGTATTATACTTAATGGTATGCTTCCTTGGGTTCAGTTGTCACCCCCAGAGAGTGCCACCAACCCTTCAGTCTATAGAACTGCCCAATCACTCCGTCTCTTGGGAACTACACCTTGGAGAAGATGAGATCAAGTTAGAAGTGTTTTGAATTAAGGCAGAGTTTTACTTGTTGACATTGTGGAGTCCAGCAATACCATGAAATCCGTGTTCTAATGTTTAGGTTTGTTTTTTAGTCCATCACAATTTCTAGGACAGGCAAATACAGACTGCAGTCTGTTTAGATCATCTATTTGCATGTCAATATTGGGTTTTATGAATGCAAACGCTGGCTTACAGAAAGCTGTGACAGAAGAAGAATGTCAAAAGACAGAATGACTGAGGAAATGTAATTATTGACTAAAATTATTAAATAAAATTGGCGATGTGACAAAATTAGAACGTGCCCCTGTTTTGAATGGAGCCTATGGAGATGTTTCATGTCATCCCCTCGCTTGCATTGTGCTTAAGTGTGATTTATTCAAACTCTGATTCAAAACTGTGGAACAGAAAGGAGAATCAGGCCGTGGTTCTTGATGGATTCATTCTCTGTTCACAGCTTTTTTGTTGTTCTTTCCAGCCTTTAACTTTCACTGTAGTTTAAAGGAAAAAGGAGCAGAGATACAAGTTCTCAAGATGCACCTGCGTGAATAGGACTTTGGACTGACCTGCTTTGTGTGCTATTGGCAGGCAAGGTCCCTCCTGCATGTAAATAACGTCCCTGTCTCCACCTCTGAACAGATAATGGTGGTGCCACTCTTGTCCTCAGGCAGTGGGCTCCGCTCACAGTTCTCCTGTTTCATTCCGTTGCTTCCTTAAAATTAATTTTGTTTCTCTGGAAGTCGCCTGAGAACTGGCCTAAATGCACCTCTGAAAATAGGAGTTGGGGGTAATAAGCAATTGCATTGCGTTGGATCAGGAATCCACCTGGAACTGGGAGTGAACAGGTATGGGAAAGGCTGTGAGAAAAGGTAAGAAAAGGGTTCAGTGGTTCTTTCCATCTTCATGCACCATCATCTTTGCATAGTTCTGTTTGAAACCCATCCCGGATTCCAGCCATTCCCAGTCATCTGCTGAGATTAGAGTTGCACAGGTACTGATTTGGGCAGGGTGATTAAAAAACCGACTGAAATCCTTTTCTCCTTCTGTGGGGAGACTCAAGGAACCAACAAAGCCAAGAGACAGCGCTGCAGAAAAAGCTGTGCGTTAGTGAACTCCCCTAGTTTTGATGGAGCCACACTGACTGATGCCAGCCAAGGAATTTGAGTGAAGTGAGAGGTGGATTGTATTTTGTCTTCCTTATTGAGAGAACTGGGTTTTTCACATTCCTATTAGCTTAGAAACGTGTAAATTTGTTGAAAGCTCTTGGTGGCACAAGGAGCAACAAGGATATAATTTGGCTCTGCAGAACTTTAAGCAGGAAGGTGAGAAACTCAGGGGGTTGTGTCGGGCTTTCCTTTTAGGGTAATGCAAATAACTGCTGAAATCGGTGAGCTACACAAATGTAAAAACTGGAGAAAGCAAAAAGCAAATCTGTCCCATTACCATTTCACTTGTAAACTCAATGTATCCGATAAAGAAATCATTTAGAAATAATAAACATGCCATTTTTACAGTCACATTTCAGAGCAGAACCACACTTCAAGGGCTGTAATTGTGACCTACATTTTGAATTATTTGATAAGGCTGACCCCCCATGATGATCTCAAATTAAAATCTTATAAATTACCACTTTCTGGCAAATAGGCTGCTGTTATCACTTCACTCTGACATTTATTCTTTGCTATGGGTCACTGCTTTATTACTGTAAGAGCTTTTGGCCAAGTGCTGTTCTCAAAGCATAGGAAAGACGTTAAAGGTTAATTTCTTGCAAACTGTGAGAAAATGTTACTTCTCATTCATTTAGACTTGCATTACTGAATTTGCATTCTTTTTATAGTATGTGTATTAGTATGTAGCTGAAATCCCTCACAGCAAATCAACCAATAAATTGCAGTGAATTATAGTGCAGTAATGAATTGCTTGTCATTTGGTTTCCAACAACAACAACAACATTTTTTTAATGCTCTTGGCCAGACAATTAACATATTCTCTCTTGGTGTAACTCTGAAGTCTTTGGAGCTCTGCCTGCAGAGTACTTGGCCCAAAAGTCACAAGTGCCATAAAAGTTGATAGTCGTGTCTTTGTCCAACAGTGCCTTGGGCTATAGCTGTGCTATAAAAAAATTAAGACAATAGCTGATGTTTGGATCCTACTGCACACTGGTTCTTCGCATGGACAGGCAGTTCTCCTGGACACTTGCAGCTGTACCTAAAAGGTAAAACAATTCTTGGCCGCCAAGCCAAGATGGGCTAATTCCCCACAGGAAGAGCCCTGTGAAGTACTTGTACTTCACAAACAAAATACATTTGGGGTTTGACACGGGCACTGTCTCTGGAGGACTTACCAGGATTTATCAGACCCAGCCTTCAGGTGGTGACAAGGCCAGAAGGTGACAGGAGTGATGTGAATGTGTAATTGTCCTCTGAATACATTGCATTTGGTGTAATTTCTGAGGTATTAATGCCTGCCTTCCCAGTGGGAAATTCTGTAGAGGGAACTGTTAATTATCTCTGTGCTCAGTTGAGATTGAGGCAAAGGAACTGAACAAATATGTGATACCCGTGTGTTGCTTGTGCAAGTACTTCTTCCCTGGGGGATCAAGGTTGCCCTTAAAAAGAAGTGGGGTATTGGTATAGTAAAGGCATGGCGTGCCCCATATCCCTTTGGTATTGCTCGGGGGAATTCAGGGATATAGAGGTGGAGGTAGGGAAACATTGACACAGCTCTTTACCAGACAGAAATGATTAAAAAATGAATCATGGTCTGCACTGTGTGAGCTATCACCAGTAGATCCCTGAAGAAATAGGTTAATAAAGTTGTGGCCTAATTAAATCACAGATCTTGTTTGTCTTCTTGCCCATTTGAGACTGACATCTTCCAGACTTTGCTGTGACACCAGCCCGGGGCTGTACGTGACTTGTGCAGGCCAACTCGAGCAGGTGAGAGGCTTTACACATTGAGTCACTAAACTATTCCCCTTTTGCACTCGGTGGGGACTTGTATCAATTAGTTTATCGCTTACTAGTTGTGGTTGCAGATAGTTTATGCTTAGCAGCGGGAAACATCTGTGTGATCTCTCCAGAGACTTTTGTCATTACTCTACTGTCTAGTCGTAACTCTTGCCAATTATTTTGGCGAACGTGCCGTCTCCCTCTACTGCCAAGTTTGCAGGCTTTAGTAAACAGAAAATTAAAAGTAACCTGGGTTCTATGAAAAACCTTTAAGTCATAAAGACGCTGCTTGACTCATTCTCACAGTAAGAGGAAGGTTAGCTGTGCCGAGGAGGATTATGCAAGGTTTGCTTCGGTGCCAGCGGCTGGTTATGCATAACTGGGGGCTTTCAGAAAAGCAGGCAGGTTGTGCACCCCTGGTACCGGCAGATCATTGCTACCCATCCCAGGTTTGACACTGGTTGGCTCCCAGTAATACTGCGTAACAGTTTGGTACAGAAACCAGAGTAGTTCTTCATTCCTGGCACTGAATGAGGTTCATTTGTAAAGTCAGAATGGTAAAATATTCTCTAGTGGGCTGTATGGTGAACTGTTGATATACAATAGGGAATACATATATATAACATTGGAGCTTTGCATCTTACCCTTTCATGTCTGAGCTAGAGTTTTGATACGAATCAGAGCGTTATGTGTGTCCCCATTGAGTGTATATTCACCATAAATTAAACCCAACCTTCTGAGATTTTATTTTCTTCCTCGATTTGTAAGCATATTGTGTATATGCGTTTCTCTGGGTTTAGACTTTTACTTTGAGTTAAGCTCACTGGTAGTTGTCAGGGAAGGATGTATGGCAGTGACTATTAAATTCAAGAACCTATTTATATGATTATAAAAGCCTTTAACAAATAGCTGGGATATCAAGTTCTTCACTATGAGGGTGGTGCATTACTGGCACAGGTTGCCCAGAGAGGTGGTGGAGGTCCTGTCCCTGAAGATACTCAAGGTCAGGCTTGATGGAGCTCTGAGTGACCTGATCTAATGAAGATGTCCCTGCTTACCACAGGGGGGTGGGACTAGATGGCCTTTAAAGGTCCCTTCCAACCTAACACATCCTCTCATTCTATGGTTCATTCCTTGCAGAGCTGGTTTTTTGATTCTCATTCATACCTAACATGCTAATGAGGACATTGTGGAGTAAATTCTGTAACTTTCCATTGCGTTTTGTATAAGAGTTGGAGGCTTTGTTTGGATTTGTAAGCTGGCTTTTTTTTTGTAGCTCCAAGTGAATGAGATTTTTTTTTCTATAGGCAAACATCGGAGGCTGCAAGGAGAATGACAAAAACATGTTGGAGATGAAAATAGAGCAGTACTTGATATCTCATGCTGCTTAGGGAAACATTTAGTTCTTTTAAATTTAATTATTTGGTTAATGTAAAGAACTTTAAAGAATTTGCTGTTAAAGATTTCATTTTATGTCAGTGTACACATTGACTTTCAGACCAGTTTGACATCGTGCATGTTTTCTCTGATGTGTTCCTAGTGCGGATCCACAAGTCAGAATATCAGTCCCTGCCAGTTTGATGAAGGCACCAACTGGTGGGACCTGCTCACTCAAGGGTATCTAGCCTCTTCTTGGCAGGCTGGTTCCTTAAACTGTTGAAGGGTGTATCACCTGAGTAAGGAAATAATGTTTGGGGATGGGGCATCCAGTCTTAGTCCCAGAATACGAGTGGCATTAAAGAAGCTACAGAGAAAGTGTCTTGGGTTTAGGATTTTATCACTTGCAGAGCAAGCTTACCAGCACGTTCTGAGTTGCCTGTGGATGCTGTGTCTTAATTTTAAATTTGGAACTTGCTGTGTTTAAGTGTCAATACCAAACAATGCTTTTAACCTAAGTGCTAATTAAATCTCTCTGTGACTTAATGCTGATAGTTTTAAAAATTTATCATTTAGGTATTAATGCAAATTAACCAATTCCATTTTTTCATTGCTAAGATGTCACACAGTTGTTTTACATCTTGATGGGGTAAGGGTTTCCTTATTCTCCTGGAGATCTCAGCCCAAATTTGCCATAATATATCTGATGGTTAGGTTTAATTTAAAAAACAAATAATGAATGGGAAAACCCACTCAGTTGCTTTAGTAAGTCAAAATATCATAGATTTGGAAACTACTGGCTTGAACTTGTAAAGACACGTTCTCAGAACTTGTATCACAAACCAGCCATACTTTCTTCTCCCTTATACTGGCCCTTGCATTGCAACCAAAGTTAGGTCTGTTATCAGCAAGGATGATGGTTGTATCTCCAATCTCCTGCAAAGGGAGGATGCTGCACAAATACAGGCGAAGTGGCAGTGCTTCCTTTTGTGATTTGGTGTATGACGTGAAGGAGCAAAATTGTTTCAGAAATGAAACACGATCCTTTCAAAATCTTGTGCTGGGGAGAAAGTGAGTGTTTCTCCATGCTGTGGAAGTAGGACTGGTAACAATCGTCACTGGAGTGGATTAAGGAGAATGAGTGTGTCTCTCCCCGTATTGTTTTGCTACCCTGCTCTCCAGCTTCTTTCAGACCCTCTCTCTGGCTTTCTATTATATATTTCGTTGATAGAAGGCTATGAATTTATTCTCTGAAGTAAACACATTTCTATTTTAAAGGGTGGTGAAATTGCTCCCAGATACAAGTAAATGATCAAAATGAGCTATCAGCTCCAGGTGTAATTTTTGGCTTATTGATTTCTGTCTGTGGTTAGTTACAACATATTTAAAACCAGACAAGTGTGGCAATGGAAAACAGGGGAATATCCTACTGTGGCACAGGCTCGCCAGATAATGCAATGTGGTTTTGTGCTGTAAATCCTGGGTTTGTACAAGTTTAAATTAAAAGGGAGATTTCATTTCATTTAAGTAGCAGGGATACAATGTGCAACTTCAAAATAAAAAGGCAGAAATACAGCGTTAAGCGTAGGTATTCAGTGTTAACTGTAGGTATTCATCAAGAAGATGCTGTTTGACTAGGCAGTTATTCTTCTGAATTTAAATACACAGTAGTGCTCATTTGAAAATCCTTTGCACAGACTTGATATTTCTCTTTGAGTAATAATGATTTACCACCTTTTATTTTATTTTTTGAGGGTCCAGGGAAGGAGGTGAAGCTAAATCGTATTTCTTATATCCTATTTCGTTCTCTTTACCAGCATTTGACGGGAGAAAGAGGAATGTTAAGTTTCCAACCTACAGAATACACATATTTCCATGTGAGACTATTATAAAACTTAAGTTACAAGGCACGTTTTAATACCTTCAGTCATGTCTACTCAAAGCAAGCATTAGCAAAATATTAACTAAGGTAATATCTGAGGGAAGTGTTGGTATTTACTGTATAGCAAGGACTTATGACCATTTTATGGAGATTTCTAGACAATAAGATTTAGTAATCTTCTTGATTTGTCAGTCTGATGGAATGAAAGCGCTCATGAATTTACTCTAAATAGAATTTTCTAATCACTCTTAGGAAAATTAGAAATATATGGCAGATTAACAAACCAGCCATTCATCTGTTGAGCTAAACGTACTAACATGATTCTAACAAGCCATGTCGTCTTTTAACACATGCAAAGGACCAAATTATCTGCTGAAAGACTGACATTATGTAAATGTAACATTTGCTGGACCTCTAAACCCTGTGATTAAATTACTGTCTAAATTATTCTGCAGTATGAATGTCGCCTACAAAAAGAAAAGCTGTAAAAGAAATGACTGTGACATCTTCTGGGTTTGCAGTATTTCCATAATGAGTATTTGAAATGAACAGTTTGTATATATAACTCAAAATCTTAATAGAATAAGAATGAAAGTGGAGGATATGATTTGAGGAAAAACTACAAAGAAGCAAATTTATCCCAGGGTTTCGGCAAGACTTTGTTAGCAGAAGAAGCATGGCTCAATTAAGAGGGGAATTTCATCCACAAATCAAAACTTGTCACTGGAGATGCTTCCTTTGCCTTCTTTTCTGTGGATGTGTTGGGTAATCAGTGGCAGGTAATCTGCTTTTGCTTAGGACTTTGAGACAGACGTGTCTGTAAAATAGCAAAGGATAAAAATAGAAGAATATGCTGAGACTGCTATTGTAAGTAATATATGTCCCCAAAAGGCTGTGTATAAATTGTTCCCTGCAAATAGGTATCTCCTGCAGAATAACTGATCAGTTAACTTGTACCGTGTCATTAACTCATGTAAATTATCTTCCTCGTATTTTGCTCATTCAAAAAAATTAAAATCTGGCAGAACAAATGTGCTTCAGCAAATGGAGGAATTGAATGTTTTATTAATTGGCTACTGAGTAAGCTATAACAACAACTGTGGAGAGAGGCAGCACTTCACAGAGTCATCGAGCCTGATGTAGACCTGAGAGGTGAAATGATGCCCTGATATCCCTCTTCGATTACATAGCACTAGAGCCTGTGGTGATGGAGACTTAAACCTGTAAAAGCCAGGTATTTTTTTTATCCTTTAGCCTCTCCATGATGCCTCAGGTAGAAATTCAGCACGGGTGGAAAACAGCAGAACAGAGATGCTCAGAGAAATCACTTCACTGGAAAGTTAAAGATTTCTGTAAAGCTCAACTTTATTTCTTTGTTGGAGCTTTTGCTGTTTGGTGGGGACCTTGTTCTCTGTCTTTACCTCTTTCTTGGGGGAAGGATTTGGGGAGGAGGAGGGAAGGGCAGCTCTGAGACCTCAGAGGGGGAGCACTCCTGCTCCCTTCCGCTCCCTCCTGCTCCCCTTCATATTCACCCATTGGTAAATGTGTTAAAAGAGATAAAAGGGGAAGAATGTGTGTTCATTTAATTGAGGTGAGATGTTGTATTCTTTAGAATGGTTAATTTGAGCTCACGGTACAATAGATTGTCAGAGAAATAAAGATTAAAAAGCGGGATGGGGGGAAGTAAAGACATACATAAAAGCAAACCACCCTCAAGCAGACAGGATGTTTGAGTGATTCCAGATCTTCCCAACTGACTGATGGGACTTCTTGACTCTTTTTATAAATTGTTGAGGGTTGTAATGACCAGAAAATTTAGTGTGAACCTTCTACCTGCAATGCATATATGTTACTCCTTTGCAGACCTCACCACAGTTTCTTCCTAGGCAGTGACATTTTCCTGAGCCTCCTTGCTTGCTTCATGTGCCGAATCCTGTAATAGAAGGATCAGTTTTCTGCTTTAGATACAACCAGCTTATTCATATTCTGGGAAATCCAGATGTAATTTCCAGACTGGTTCATGTTTCCCCAGGTCGAGTGACCGTGGTACTATTTTCAGGTGATGAAAACCCCTCTCAATGCTACAAACCATTCATAAAAACTTGCCTGTCATCCCACCCCCGGTGTGATTTCATTGGGTGAGAATGAAAAGGGATTTACTTCAGATGACTTTGCAGTGCTGTTACCTGTGTCAGTGTACCACTCTCTATCACCTAAATGGGAGGTGATGCTTTATTTCAATAATAAAAGAGCCTGCGGGTGTCTTACTGCTTTCCCTTCAACCCAACCCTTCCTGTTGTGCAGGAAGAAAAATAGAAAAGTAAGGAGGGAGGGAGAATAATAATAATTAAACCCTCTAAAACAACTTTCCTCCCCAAACTATTTACAAGTTCAACACAAATGGCATCTCAATGTTTAAAACTTCTTTTTTATGTGCCTTGTTTTCACTGTCACTGAAGTACCATGGCCCTTAGGCAACTGGGAGGATACTCTGCAGACTGACTTGCTGGTGTTTAGTATTTTCTGATTTGCAGTGGAAGCACGATGCTCTGTGCTGCTTTACCAAAGTTGCTGCTAAGTTTTGCATTGTTTTTTGCTTGAGAAAGAGAAATATTTCTGGTTTTCCTTTTCCCTACCCCTGTTCCTGTTTTGCTGGTGCCCCATTACCGCATCTGAAACCAACCCCTGCCCTGACTGGTTCAGCTTATAAGTGAAAATGAGGAACATGGGAATCAGGAGAATCAATGCCCTGTACAAGAAGGACATTGAGGTCCTGGAGCATGCCCAAAGAAGGGCAACCAGGCTGGGGAAGAGGCTGGAGGGCAAATCCTATGAGGAGCAGCTGAGGGAGCTGGGGGTGTTCAGCCTGGAGAAGAGGAGGCTGAGGGGAGACTTTATCACTGCCTATAATTATCTGACAGGAGGTTGTTGAGAGGTGGGCTGTGGTCTCTTCAGGCAGGCAACGGGTGATAGGACAAGGGGAAATGGCCTCAAGCTCTGCCAGGGCAGGGTCAGATTGGATGTTAAGAAAAAATTCTACCCTGAAAGAGTTGTGGGGATGTGGAACAGGCTGCCCAGGGAGGGGGTTGAGTCACTGACCCTGGATGAGTTTAACGGATGGGTAGATGAGGTACTTAGGGATATGATTTAGTAGAGGACAGGTATGGTTGGACTCAATGATCTTAAAGGTCTTTTCCAACCTTGTGATTCTGTGAATGGCCTGTATGCTCCCTGGTTTTCCAACCTAAATTCTCAAGAGAATGAGATACACGGGAAAATAGATGAGTTGAAATGCTTTGAGGGTGAGGGCAGGTCCTATATTTGATTCTCTCTGAAATGTATATTGTCCTCAGTTTTACCTAAATCCATGGTAATTGAGTAATTTTGTCACTTCTCACACAAACATGAGTAGTTTTTCCAATACCTTGCTTCTGAGCTTAAATTATCCCAGGTTTACACTTGCATAACTGTAAACTGCACTTTATCATTAATTTTTCAGCATTAAAAAGAAAAAGTAGGCTAAATTTCAGCTACAGAAGAAGTATTTAAAATAATTTCCCAAAGCCCTTCATAAATATGACATTGATTCATTGATATACAGACCATTAGCAGTTAGTCTCCTCTGTTCATCTATCATTTCAATTATCTCTAGACTTCCCCAGGGTCTTTGACAAATGGGAGACAATTTGCATTTTGTACATTAATGACCTTGGTGGAACTGGTAATTTTATTCCCCCCATCTTATAATTATACTTTAGCATTTGAGGGGAAAACCCCACCAAACTGCAGTTGACAGGTCTGTGATCTCATTGGAAGTGAACAGATGGGGGAAAAGGAAGGAATAAGGATAAAAGTATGTGGAAGTATTTTGAGCTTTCTTTGTAAAGACCTTTGACTTGAGGCTGCGGAAGGTTATTGTATGTTAAGTGTGAGGAATGTTACCTCTCTGGGTCATGGGCTGAGGAGACCAGCTGAACACTTGGCCTCACCTGAGTTACTGATCAGCCAAACCAACTGACTTCTTCCTAGAAATGTTGTCTCTTGGTCCCTGCTCTGACAACAATGAACAAGAGGGATGTCAAAACATTATCTCTTAAGTGGGGGGGAGGGGGAAGTAACGGAAAACAAGCTGTGTCCCTGTGCGTTGACTCCTTGGTGTCACATCTACCCCAGGTTGCTGGTTTAAGCTCCTTTTCCCAGTGCAGTTCTGGGAATTAGGTTCAGCAATACCAAACCATTTGTTAAAGGTATCTACTGCTAAGAATGTTTATTAAGATCTGTTTTTGTGAGTTTTCCTACTTGGACTGTGTGTGTTGGAAGAGGCAGGGCTATCTCTGAGTGTTTTCATTTTAGATCAGGCACAGGCATCTTAAGTTTTGCTTTTCATCCAGATGTGTCACAAAGCCCTTCTTGTGTCATACATAGATAGGATTCTTCAGGTTTCTGGAATACTACTGATCCAGCTGCAGGGAGGCAGTGAAAATTACGCAAATTCCCTTTGAGCTCATCTCTGGTGTCTCTCCTGACGTTTCTCTGGGCTACTGCTGTCCTCTCATCCCCCTGTTCTGCTGACTGCTTTTCCATGCTGATTTCAAGACCCAGAGTGTCACCTGAACCTGGTGACTGCACCACAATAGGGATGTCTGACCTAGTCCTGTACAGAGCTGGTCTGGGTTTGGCAGAGATGGACCATGGGGCTGGGCTGTGCCTCACTAGGCTTTGGTAGTCTGCAGTGCAGAGTATTTCACTAACCCCCTATAATACTGAGTGGGAATGTGAACCATGGGCTTTACAAGCGCAGTGGTCATCCACTATGTAAAAAGACCAGTTGTTAAAACAATTTCCATTAATAATTTTGGGTTGTCTAAAACTCCCAAGTCTTCCATTGAGATCAACTATTCATTTCCTCTTCTCCCATCTTCAAACTTGTGTGTTTTAACTTCAGTGGTATAGCAACCAAGTTTTAGTATGACATGTGTTGGACACTATTCATATCTTTCCTGCATTTACCAAAAAAAAAAAAAAAAAGATGAAAAAAGTGTGGCATAAGTATCCACGTGTCATCAATTCTTCCACAATCAATTCTTAATTCAGCGGAATTAAGCTTGGAATGTAAGCATTGTAAGCTTAATGCTTACAATGTGGGGTACCCTGAAGAAAAGTTATAGTAAGTATGTAGTAGAAGTAAGCCTTTTAGCTTCTAAGTGGGCCAAGGAAGTGTTAAGTGTACCCAGAAAAAGTAACATTCCCAGCTTACGTATCCTGTAGGTGAAGATCAGTGTGGTGGCTTCGCTGCCTTGGTTCCTCCCTCAGAAAGCTTCATGGCCAACTTCCAGGATTTGGGGCTGCGTGTTGTTTTTCATGTAACGCAGGGAGACGTTTGCAGTGATTGTGTCCCACATGGTGATGATGATGATCACTGCCTTCTCTAGGAACATTCTCCAGCTGTTAAAAATTCACCGTTGCCATCAGTAACGGCAGGGTGGTATCCGAGCTACCAGTGTCTTTGCCTTTTCCTTTGAACGTGAAATCACTGCAGTCTCTCAGACAACATTAGGTGGTAACTGTTGGCAACAGCTCTGATGTTAGGAGCAACGTATGTTTCTGGCTACGTTTTCAGAGCCATCCATAACATTACGCTACGTGTACTCTGCTCGTATATCACACTTCCCCTTTGTGCGTCAGAATGAATTTGGCTGTCTCTTCCATGCAAAGAAGCAATTAGGATGGGTTGAGTGTGAGGAATTTATTTTTTGATTGGAACTGAAGGGTGAAATTCCAAATGTGGAAAGCTGATCTTGGAACTGGCATCGACCTACGGCCCTGGCACTGCCAACTCCCGCATAGATGCTCATGTGTAGGTGGGATGTATGCATATAGTAAGAGAGGACTTGGTTTTGCGTGTTACTCAATCCAGTCTGGAGTAAGTTCAGGCGAGGCTGTTCAGCGTTGGGTTCTTCTGACGTACATCATACAACTGTTTTCCTGCATGCTGAAAGGCTGCCAGCCTTTGAATTGAACAGGTTTGGTTAAATTAAATGCTCAGAGTGGTCTGTAAGAGTGAGCTAAAAGTCAAGATAAACTTATTTATTTATTTTTCTCACTCTTCAGAAAACTGGAGTAGGACGCAAATAATACATGCTTCTGTGGAGTGTGCTTCTCTTTGCTCAAGTTGTGTGCATTGCACACAAGGGCTGGGTGGATCCGTCCGTCTTTTTCACACACACACACACACACACACACACTCTCACAGAATCACCAAGTTGGAAAAGATCATTGAGTCCAACTGTTCCTGTCCTATGCTAAACCATATCCCTAAGTACCTCATCTACCAGTCTGTTAAACACATCCAGGGTCAGTGACTCAACCCCCTCCCTGGGCAGCCTGTTCCAGGCCCTGACAACTCTTTCAGTGAAGAACTTTTTCCTAACATCTGATCTGACCCTGCCCTGGCACAGCTTGAGGCCATTTCCCCTTGTCTACACAGCCTGTATGACCAAGTTTGGATTTTCGGCCCCTAATGGTGCTTGCCCTTCAGTGTCTGTTTTTAATATATTGAACATCTACAATAGATTTAAGAATTTTAAATTTATTTCTAATACATGTCCTGTTTAAGAGTATAAAATTTAATACTTTGGTCTTACTGCTGCTCAGAAAAATATAGCTGGTTATCTTAAATCAAAAATATTTTATAAGAGTGTGTTGGTATTTAAGATTTTACAATGACATACCCTTTGTTAATAGTGAGGAACATAAGCCTGCTGTTTGCAGGAGGAGAGGTAGAGGATGCATGATTTAGAGTGTAAGATGATCATGTTTGCAAAGACCAAATGGCGCAGTAATTTGGACATTGTAAATTCTTTAAGCCATATCACTGATGCCTTGCTGAAAACGTAAATACAAATACCTTTTTGGTTATGCTTCCTGAAAAGAATTGGGTATGGCTCTCCCATCAAAACCGGATGCCTGACATCCAGATAGATTTATAAGGCAAATTCAGTTTGTATGGGGAACCGGAGTGTAGAGTTTGGGTTACATAAAACTGGCTCTATCTGGCTCTGGTATGAATCAGTGTTAGCAGAGCAGGATTAACAATTGCAGCCCTGTAATCTCTGCCCGTGATCGCCTTTGACATTTGACAGTTTAAAAACCTCAAGATCACGTATTTTTATAACCAGAACCCCCAGGCTGTAAAACTGAGTCTGCTACCCCGCTAATAACAGCCGCTACACATGGTGAGCAGATGTGCTGCCAAAGTGGGGAAGGTCCTGGGTTCAAATGCTGGTGTCAGGCCGAGGTAACTTCCTGCCAAATTGTTCTTTCTGCAGTGTGTCTGACTTACACCACCACGCTGAGCCTGATTTATTTGTTTTAAAGGAGATCTCTTTGCTGTTCTGCTCGGGAAGGTCCCGAGAAATCACAGCTGTTCTCTGCTACTCATTTAACTGCAAAAAGATAATCTTATTCCTTCCCTCCGTTGCAACGAGCTTGTTGCTGGTAAAAACTCAGTGTGAGCTCATGGTTTGTACATGTCTTTTTCTGGCTTGATATAACTCTGTGCCCAAGTATCAGTGTCTTGCCTGAATTCCTTAGTGGGACTTCCAGTTCAAAGATGCTCACCTTGCTGATGTGTCTGGTGAGAGGGCTCCAGACTTCTCTGAACTATTTGGCTCCTGTTTAGCATGAGGTGAAACAGCTGCCATTCCACAGCACCTGGCTGTTCTGTTTCATCTAGGTGCTGGGCACCAAACAGTTCTGTTCTTTGTGCTGCCTGTTGCAATGCTGGGCTCTTCGGCAAACCTGCCCCACAGCCATGCTGAGCTGTAGCTGATGGGCACCCATTGGTGTCAGGCACGTTAGAAGAATTCAGAAGACAAATTAAGCAATGAGGTCTCTGGGAATAATGACATCCCTTGGGTTTCCTTACAAATTAAACTGATGGAAATTTAATAATTATTATTTTTTTTCCTCGTTGAGTTCCTTTGTCCTTGACACATGAGCAGCTGCAAGCAGGCACAGTGACTGAGTGCAGTTATGTGGTAGTGGCATGTGTCTGTGTAAACCAAGTAACGAGTTCTCGTTTGCCTGCTGTAAACAAGTGACCTGGTTGTATGATTGGCTTTCAGCCGTGTGGGGGATGATTACGGGGAAGTGATTTTCTATCGTAGACAGTGAGATGGCTTTACAACTCTAGTTAGAGGAGGATTTTTGTCAGGGCAGTGAGTAATTCAGCCCACATAACTGTTAGGAAGATCTTCCAGAAGTGAAAAACAAAAGATGGGAGGGAATATTCAGGGGTACATGGGAAGAAAGAAGTATTTAACCCATTTAAATCAGTAGCGGAGGCGTGTGCCGTTCATTGCTGTTCAATCTAATCCCAGGCTGAATCTGATGACGAGTAGAGTCTGTACGACTGGTGATTGACATTGACTGGCAAGGACAACTATTAAGAAAAATAAGAAAAGAAAATAGGAGCTTCCACTTAAATCTCAATAATGAATTCCATTTCTAAACCAGAAGCCGGGCACACATCATCCTTTCTCTGCTGAGACATCTTTTGCATTCATTCCTGTCCGTTCGTAATGGGTTGGGGCAGGGGGTGGTAAAGAAAGAAAAGAAGTTTCCATTATTCATGTAGAAAAGAAACTAATTTGCTCACACGCTTAGTCCTGGGGTTAATTATATTATGAAAAAGAATAGTTCATAAGGAACCAACTTAGTACAACAGGAGCACCCTGAAATTTAAGCTCCTTAACTTGTTAGTTAGCTCAGACCATGCTGTTGTAATAATCGGCCCATCCGCATGTTAAGTAGCATCTGCTGGACCTGGGGCTTTGGTCCCATAACAGGGGCTGCGGGCAGGTGATGAGCACTGACCTGTGCTCTGCTGGGGACTCCTCCTGCGCAGCACCCATTGTTCAGAATTTACTGTGCAGAGCTACAAGGGTCCCCTTTCCATTGTGTTGCAGTGGGAATGAGGATGCCCCTGGATTTGAGCCATTTACTTCACAGACTTAAAGAAAAGGAGCCATCCTCTTGCTAAGCTCGATTGGTTCTTTCTCCGAGTAGACAGACACGAACCTAGAATAAACAAGTACTTTTTTCTACGTTATAATAGCACTTTTCTTTGTTGCCTTTTCTGCATCTAGAAGTTAAAGCAGTGATTTGTATTTCCCTTCTGTGAATGTTAGGAAGTCAATTTCCAAAGAAGCTGGTTCTCGTAGTGCCCAGCTCCCTGTTCCTGCTGGCTGGAGCTCGCCCTGCTCGGTCACCTGCTGTCGCAAACTCATTGCTGCTCTGTATGGCTTTTCATGTAATCATATAGCAGAGCTTTAAACATCCCATGTCTCACGTGGGTACCAAAGTATGCCACTGCTGACTTGGTAGGACCTGACCATCATTACAGGTTCTACCTGGAGCGAGTGTATTTATTTCCCTTTGAAATTGTTCATTCACCTTTATCCTGGTGAGTCTGAAAGACATCAACAGCATACAGCGCTATCTTTATCTCCGCTTTTGTTATTTATGTGTTGGACTGTTGCAGTGCTCTTCCTAGGAGGTGACATCTTAAATCTCTTAAAAGATACAGGCTGAGCAGAATGCACAAGCTGCCTCCTTCGCTTCCTTGCTGGGCTCTTTTGATTCCAGTGCTGTGGGTCTCTTGACTTGCAATCGGTCCCAAAGATGCTGGCAGTGCCTAATCCATGGGTGCCTTCAGGCTATTTACACATAAGTGCTGGCTGTCACGTTTCAGCTATCTTGCCCTGAGAACCTCTGTACCTTTGCATAGCCTTGATTTTTATTTTTTTTAATATGGAAGCAACTAATTCTTATGGAGATACATAAAACTTAGTGCTAAGCTGTTAGTAATTACCTCCATTTCCTGTTTTTTTCTGTATAATTTTCAGTTCAATTCTATAGACTTGATTTATAGCTGGCGGAAAGACAGATGTCCTACATGTGCATTTTCTTGGGATGCAGGAGAGGGAAAGTTGGATGTCTTGTTGGGAATAATAGAAAATACTGGGAAAGTATTAATTGGTGACAGAGCAGCTGGTGTCTCCTGACATTCTTGCCCAGCAGAGCAGAAGGCAGGAAGCCCCAAACCTGTCCGGGGGTCAGGGAGCACTTCCCAATCTCCAGGACTTGGCTTGGCTGGAGCTCCTGCCTGGCTTGTGCTTGCGATTCCTGCTTGGGCTTTAGCACCTCAAAGCATAAAAGAAATCCAGTTGCTAGGAGTTTTTGAAGTTGTGCTAATAATGATCTTTGAAGAACATTTACTTGCCTGTAAAATATGTGCAGGCTTATATTGAGAAATCCAAAAGTTCGAAGTGTTTTTTTCCCTGTGTGTGTACGTAACCAGCACTTGTTGGCACTGGAATTAGAAACACCATGAAGAGAATCGTCCCAGTTTTGGCTGGGGTAGCAATAATTTTTAGGGCAAAAGCACTCTTAGACAAAAACAAGGGCCTTTAGGGATGTTGGTGCAAAGTCTGGAATTCTTTCTATAGGGGCACCATTTAGGAGCACAAAAAAGTTGAAGCAGGAACGTGTCTTGGCAGAGCTCTGGCGTAAGGGAAGTGGCATTGCAGCAAGCAATGCTTTCTTTTATGTTTTACTCCTAACCGTCCTAGCAGGCAAAGGCAAACACTTGTCTAATTTGATAAAATATCTTTAATTGCAGCAGCGGTACTTGAGGTTTGGGCTGGATGCATAAACTCTGTTTGTAATCATAGTTCCAGCCGTACTCCACAATCATCTCCAATCATTGCCAATTAGCATCTGTTAGTCTGTTGTTGCTTAATTCAGGTGTTCTGGGGTGTTTAGTTGCATTATTCATAACTCGTCTGGGAAAATGTATTTTAAAAGCGAGTACTATTATGGGATTTCATTGTACTGTGATAGATCTCCCACCCTGGTTTAGTTACTCTTGTTGGTGTAGAAAGGAAAACTTTGTGCATTGCTTAGACCCTGTACTCCGCTTTTAGGAAATAGTTGTTGCTGCTTGGTGGAGCATTTTAGAGGGATTAAAAAAAATATAAAAGGCAGTAGCTTTTTTTCACATAACTGTTTCATTTTTTAAGCCGTTGCTTTAAAGTGTAACTGATGCTCAGGACGTTAGGAAAGAAAAGGAGAAGAAAAACCAAATGAGAGCACAGTGCTGTGTATGAGCACTGCCATAACCTCTGATACAGAGTTTGAAAGGACTTTTAAACACTGATTTTTCATAATTGAGCCTGGTCTTACAGTTAGTAGAGAGAGGAGGAGGAGGGCTTGGGGGAAACAGGCCATCTCTGTACCTGGCCCTGAACACTCTCCGCTATTGCACCAGGTTAACTACAGTCTTGGTCTAACAGAGCAGCATTAGACTTGGCTTGTAAGAGCTTTTTGTTTCACTTATTTAAACTTTGAGCCTGGTTTTCTCCTCTACAGAGTTTTATTGTGACTTCAAAGGATTTAATGTGAGCAAACACGAATGGTTGAGGAACCCGTTCGGTTTTTTTCCTTCAGATGAAGATAAAAATGAATACTAACAAACTATGTATAATATGGTTTAATTTTTTTAGTTTTGCATCTAAGTTTCATGCAAGAGAACATTTTGGTGCCTTGGTAGCAACGGAAAGCAAACCCAAAGCAAGACCCACAATCTCAGGGAGCACTGGCCGTGCACGTGTTCGTTATGTGACTGATGTTCTCAGTGTACGTGCCTGTGACATGGAATAGTAAGGAAGGAGCACAGCAGTAATCTCTTTGAAAACAAGAGGTGATAACTCAAGAAAGCACGAGCACTACAGCTGCAGGGAGTAGCAAGAATGGGTGTTTTCTGGGAGTTCACCCATGAAAAGTCTGTGCCAAACTCTGAGAGAAGTTTGCTCCACTAATCAGACACTTATTAATAATGGCTCAGATTTACAATACTTCATAACGGCACAAGAAGAAATATTCATCCTGTTATTGACTTTGTGGAGGAAGAAAACCTAATAAAGCATTAAGAGCGCTTAATCAATACACGTGTAGGATTGCGCTTGACTAGCAGAATGAGCAGCTTTGTTTTCTATTCAGGCAGATAATTTATGGTTAGCGCTGGAAGTGATGGATGTAATTTATGTTTTAGAGACAATTACTGTTCAAAGACAACCGGTACGAAGCTCTCACACAAACTGAAGAATAAGACAAATGCAGTCTCTGGGGTGTGAGTGTTGCGCTCGACAGCCTGTCTGGTATATTTGCTCATTGGGTTATACTTACATATAACGTCACTATGATGTATGTGGCATTCATGTGAACTATGTTGCATCACAGCAGCGAGCAACCTTTAAAGTTCAAATCGAGTTTCTCAGGTTTGGGGAGTTTTAGACATAGGGTTTTGAGTGCAGACCATCTGGGCCATGAGTTTAAAAAAACTGTCCAAAACCATAAGCAGAGCAGCCACCTGGAGCTTCAGTGCTTTTAAAAAGGTGACTCAAATTATTTAGATGTGTAAGATAGGCGATGTTGAGTGTGCATTGTAATTTGCAGCCACTTGCCAATAACCCCTCCTTATAAAAGCAAATTTTAATACATCTCATGTATGTGCTCTGCTGCTCGTGTCCCAGACACTCAGATTAAGGTACACATATCAGTGCGTTTAAGTTGCATGTGACAAACTGATTTTAGGCTTTGATTCTAACCATTGTGAGGGTTTTGTACCTGAAAGTATTTGAGTTATGTTTTCTGAGTTAGGAATTTACATCTCTAAGTTGTTATAGAAGTCAATATAAGCTGCTAGTGCCTGTTAGAGAGAGTAATCAAATCTCTTTCTTAGATAAATACATTTAACATTTGGATTTCTGGAATCAGACTGGCTTGGGGTGAAAAGCCCAACTGGGAAGAAGTGATATTACCCAAATTCTCTCTTCCTCCTAAATAAATATGTTCTCATCACTTTGACCCTTAATTGGAGCATGCTGTGCTGCCGAACACTTTTAAACTAATCAAGCTAACCTGCCAGCCCTGGGGTGGCCGTGGGCTTTTTTCTTGTGCTATTGCTGTAACAATGTGAATGATTTTACAGATTTTTCTTCCATGTCAGTGATTTATTACAAGGCAAGATCTGACATGCACCCAGTCAGCAGCTTATGGGTCAGAGCATGGGTCAGCCCAAAAGCTGGGCACTGAAACAGCACGTTTGCATGCAGTGGCATTAAAGAAATAAAGTTGTTGCTCATATACAGCTGATAAATAGAGAAACCTTGGAAAAGAGGTTTTAAATAGCAGGCTGCACACAGGAGATTCTCTTTTGTTACCTTAGAAAATAATGTTTTGTATTAATAGCTAGTTCATAAAGTTGTTTTTACAGGTAAAATATGCTTAAAAATATTTTAACCTTCAGGAGCTGAGTTAGCTGGTGTGTTCTACAGAACTAAACGTACAAACCATTGCCAAAATTAAATGGTGATTCAGTCCTTCACTTTGCTGCTGCAGAACATCAGAGTCTCCTTGCAGAGTCATCCCTGTCCAGTGCAGATACTTTCGCTGCTCCATCAGCTGGGCAGTCAGGGCAGGCTGCATCCGTGCCGGGATTTAAAGATGCTGAATTCAGCTCTGTGCAGAGGACCCACAGAGCTGCAGCCCTCGCCAGTAGCTCGGTGTAGAGGAGACTGCCCTAATGCATTGCTGCTTTTCAGACTGATTTTTTTTTTATTTCATCTGCTTGCTGCGTTTGAGAGCTAGTAATAGTCCAGGTCACCTCTGTTAGATTTAAAGCTGAAATTAGCAACAAAAGCCACTTTGTCCTGTGTAAACTTTTGCTTATTTGTAGGCAATCTGTAATCACCTAGACTTGCATAAAAACTTGGTGAAAGGTGTTTTTTCCTGGAGCCAGGGTTGTGTCTGATGTGCTCCATGGTGTGATGTTTTTGGACAGGGTGAGGAGCTTAAACGATACAGAAGGGATGGGAGTGATTCCTTCTCCATTTGGCACATAGCTCCTAGGCGTATTTAATTGGGCAAAGATGATCCATTTAATGAAAAAACAGGCATGCTCCCCTACTTACTGAATATTTGATGAGATTTTTAGAGAAAAGAAAGATTTATTATGTAGCACCCTTCTCTAACACTGCATGTACTGGGAGCATGGGATGGACATGCGCACACATCGACAATCCACCTTTGAGAATATATATGGATTTAAAATATGTGGTGGGTTTCTTTCCAACATGAATGATGAACAGATCATATATAAAGTTAATATCAAGTTAATCTAGATTAAGGGTTTTTCAGGTGGGTTTTTTCCCTTAAGACTTCACATGGCACGATCGAAAGCTGGCACAGAATATGTCCTGTGCGTGGCTAAGGGTTTGTGGTGCAACGTTGGCTCTATACATAAATGTGAAGCATTGCAGTAGCAAACATTACGGTTTGTTGGGTTGGTTTTTTTTTGAAGTGCGTACAACATGTCATTACAGAAGGATTGATAGCCTTGATAACATTGAACTTGTCAGACCTAACCTGGCAGGCTTGTTACACATCAGAAATTTTCTGTCGTTTTTCCTGCTGTTCCAAAGGCAAATCTATTTGCAGCCTTGAGTGCCACTGAATATGGAAAGCACATGGAAATTTATCATTGGACAGAAATGTTTTTGTTGAGTTTTCTTCCCCTTTTTTTCCAGTGGCAAAGCTGTAATCAAATTCTAAAATTCTGACTACCCTGTGTTTTAGGAATACCGAACAGCTGTTTGCGGCTTATGAGAGCTGTATGACCCATCGTTTAACAAATGTAAAACACTGCTTTCATTCCTTCACCTTCAGATCTTCTTTTTTTTCCTGCTTCTTGGGCCAAGGTAACTTCTGACCTTTATTACTGGGTTGTACAAAACAGCTTGGCCAGGGTATGGGCAGTGGCGAGGGTCTTGTACAGGAGGTAGGACA
Organism: Zapornia atra; assembly: GCA_013400835.1. Lineage (NCBI taxonomy): Eukaryota > Metazoa > Chordata > Aves > Gruiformes > Rallidae > Zapornia > Zapornia atra. The sequence goes on along the minus strand of VZTU01003005.1, from coordinate 127,788 downwards.
AAGAAGGATGCAGATGCTCAGGGAGCAAATTTTCATAACAGGTTAAAACTAGTAGAGTTTATACCTAGTTGAAGGTCTGCCTACAAATGGGAGTGCTATGGAATAGGGATAAAGCTGTAAAAAAAAACCCCTCAGGTTATTTTGCTGTCTTGCAACAAACTGTAATTTAATTTCTGATTAGCTTTGAATGCAGTATTTGGTTTTACAGCTAGGTGGATGGAAAATCAGGCTTTCTGGATATAACAGAAAAAGAAGTGAATTGCTGGTGTAAGAAGCAGTGAAGAAAGGGATGGAAATGTTTCATCAAAGGATGAAAACAAGTAGTAAGGCAGAGACAAGGAAACCCTGGATGACAGAGTTGGAAGAAGCTGATGAGGTTATCCGTCATATACCACCAGTTCGTTTTGGGGTGGAGGGAAGGGGCAAAACTCATGGGTGGTCTGTAATGTTTTATGCTGAACAAGAAAGGAAGAGATTTCTGCTTGCAAGTGGCAACGAGCTGCAATCAATAGGAAAAACGTTCTATACATTAGTATGCAATAGTGCTGCACGCTTCTGAATGTATTATACCCTAGTGAAATCAAGAGGATAACGATGAGCTCCTCAGCTAGAAAGGTTTTTCCCTCAGTATTTTGGTTCAGAATACAGACACTGGTGTTAATAAATTTGGCTCTGTACAGTAGACCTCATCATTTAGACAATATTTAATGCTAGGTGGTCAGGTAGCATTGTAGGTGCTAAACCCAGTGATAAAGAATAAAGAAGTTCTTCCTGTTGTTTTGTCTTTTTAAAAAAAATAAAAAGAGCAAGAGATTTTATTAGTTTTCAATACTGTTAGTATAAATAGAAGCCGAAGCTGTGGAGCAGGGTTATTATGTGGCTCATTACTGTTTATTACCACAAGGCACATCAAGATGTCTGCTAGTTAGAGGGAGTAAATCATTTGGAACATGCCTGTTTTGTCGATCTGCATGACGCTCAGCACTAGCGTGCTTTCTTCCAGTGCTTTGAGGAATATGTCTAAAATCTGTCGCTTGTCATATGTTCTCTCTGTCTCTTGCTGAAGAGAAGTGAACAGACGAACATCTTATTTTGGTATGATTTGTTTTTGCATTTTGGAGTGTGGGGTTGGGGTGGGGTGTGTGTGTGTGTGTGTTTTTCTCTTAGGAAAAGTTTCTGTCTAAATTGTGTTCCCATGAAATTGAGAAGAGCCTTGCTGACTTCACATGAGTTAGGAATTGGTTTGTTGTGCAGCTCTTGAGATAAGTGAACTATTTTTTTTATACAGCTTGCCAGCTTTCCGGGATCATTGAGGACAAAGGAAGTTTTGTGTGTCAGTCATTAGACTGGATTTAGAACCGTAGAGAAATGAGATGGTTTTAGTGGGTTTGTTTTGCTGTGCTTCAGTAAATGTTCCACGATACGCTTCTCTTTCAGCTTTTTAACAGTCTGAAACCTCCTCAAAAATTTCTTGTAACCTGTGTTTTTCAGCCAGGATCAGAAGCGAGCTAGTAAAGTTAAGCTCAAGCTCATCAAAGAACTAACAAACCTTGGTAAATCTTAGTCTTTAACAGCTGAGGATTGCAGTTGAAAGGCTCTCTGCTCTCTTGTGTTAATGTGAAATTCGGGTTTTGATTTGTCTTTGTGGCACTTTGTGTTTCCTTTGAGCAGAGCCTAATTAGATTTTATAAAAAGCCGCATTTCCCCGTTAGAGACGCGCTGTGCAGCTAGCATGAGGCAACTGCCTGAGCTTTTCACAGTCACCACGATGCTTATCCTCCATTGCTTCATCTTCCTCCTTTTGCTCCCTAGCCTGAATGCAGTGTGATCTCTACCAGTGCCAAAGACCTTGCGGATGTGAGACCTGTCCCCTGAGTCCCCTTAGCCCTGGCTTTGTCCTTACCTACATGTTGGGGGAGCTGGGCTTGTTCAGCCTGGAGAAGAGAAGGCTGCGGAGGGACCTCATTGCAGCCTTCCAGTACCTGAAGGGAGCAGAGAAACTGGAGGGGATTAAACTTTTTAAAAGGGTAGACAATGGCAGGACAAGGGGGAATGGATTAAAACTAAAGGAAGGAAGGAAGGTTTAGATTAGATATTAGGGGGAAGTTTTTTACAGAGAGAGTGATGAGGTGCTGGAACAGGCTGCCCAGAGAGGTGGTGGATGCCCTGTCCCTGGAGGTGTTCAAGGCCAGGTTGGATGGGACCCTGGGCAACCTTGTGTAGATCCAGGCCTGGAGGTTGGTGGCCCTGCCTGTGGCTCTCTGATCCTTGGGGTCCCTTCCAACCCATGCCATTCTAAGATTCTATGATCTGCTCTGCCAGCGAGGCAAGGCAAGTTGTTTGCCAGAAACTGGGAGACACCCGCATGCCGTTATTTATTAGCAGGTTTGTTGCTATCCCTGCCTGCCCCTGCACCAATGAATTCCGAGCCTGTGTGACATTAACACCTCAGAGACAGCAAAGCAAGTGAGACAGCATTGCGGAAGTGTGTGTTCCAGAGTACATTAAATCAGTGCAGCAAATACCCGCTGCTTTTGTTATATTTACTGACCCATTTGACAAATTTTCTAATTTGGAAATACTTCCATGCCATCTGTTGTTTCTGGTTCAGCCCGGATGATTTAAATGATATTTCTTCAGAAATTCTAACATTAGTACATGGGTTAAAACCCAAATGTCTTCACTACTGATTTTTCTCTGCCACTGGCCAGCCTATTTACTGATTTGTGAAGTTCATAGAATCACAGACTGGTCTGGATTGGAAGGGACCCCAAAGAGTTCCAATCCCCTGCTATAGGCAGGGCCACTAACCTCCAGGCATGATCTAGACAAAGTTGCCCAGGGTTCTTTAATGTTCTTCGTTTATGATGTGCAGATTTCTGGTTTTACATACAGGCAAGCACTAACTTGATAGGGTGAGTATGGAAGGTGTATAGATACTAGTGCACACAGATCTGAAGGAAAGAAGGACCTTCACTGATTTAAAATACCACTATCTTTCAGAGGTTTTTTGTTTCTGCTGTGAGTGCTGGAAGCAACCTAATGCATAAATGAGCTGGTGGAAATGATTGTATAAAGATCATTCCTGATCTTGTTGCAGAGAAGTGGGAAGTAGGCGAGTTGGGTATAGCCTGGAGCTGGGTGGGCTCTACAGCTCACCTCACATACAAGTGTCAGAGGAACAATCCTACCATTGCACCTCCTGGTTGAGTTGGGGTGACTCACATCAACATAGCTGGAGGTCACTGGTCCTGCGGTCACCTTTGGGGTCCTTGGCTCTGCATCTCAGCAACTTTCCCACTTTGTCACATCAGAATCCTACGCAATTGCCTTAAAATAACCAGGTAACGTGGAAAATTCCCACTCTTTACCTAGTGCTGTGTGCTTTCTTCCAACAGATGTAAATGAGTGCTCCACTGAGAACGGTGGCTGTCTCAACCAGTGCTGTAACACCATTGGCAGCTACTATTGCAAATGTCCAGCTGGCCAGAAACTGGAGGGAGATGGAAAATCGTGCAGAGGTAATGTTTTGCACTGTGTCTCTCTGCTATTAAGAAATCAGGAAAGACATTGGAAAGGAAAAGGAAATGTTAGCTTTTATCTGGAGCCAGCTGAAAAGCGTATACTCAGAGTTGTCAAGGGTACAGATCTTCTCATGTCTGGATTATGAAGATGTAACAGTAAGAACACTTCAAAGGGTTGGGGGTTTGTTTTCTTTTTTTGAAAAAAAAAAAAATGTTATCACTTAACCTGGATTGACTGTGTCGTGTTCTGATTATGGAATTTCCATCACCAATTTAAAAACCTGAAGAAAGTGTGCATGCTTGATAACATTTCAACTGTCTCTAAAACAAAATGGTTCTTATCAGAGGATACACATACATTTTTGCATTTCAATCACAATTCCACAGCTAGAGATTAACTGAATAAAAAAGGATTTAAAGCCACATGCTACGTAAGCCCATTTGTCGTCTTCCTAAGGGAAATGTAAGTCTGGTTAGTGCAGTATGGGGTAAAATTTGTGCAAAAAGCTTGACTTTGTGTGGAAGCACGACATCACAAAAGCTTATGCTAGAACACATAATGAATAACGGCTAGACTTCTTAAAGATGCACTGGTAGACACAGACTGGGTGTAAGTAAACAAGCCCCTCTGATGTGCTGACCTGCAGTTGCTACGGTTTTTTGCATCGTCAGATGCAAAAGGTAGAGGAGATCAGGTGTAAAGTGGCCAAGCTGTACTGTATTGCAGGCCAGAGCTGTTCCTTCTTGAACTCTCCTCTTAAGTAATGAATGTTCACTGCCATATGATCTTGTGTGCCCTGGCTGTGTGCCTGGATTGCACCCTTGATTGCATTTCATTGTTGCAGTAAGTATATTGTTGATGCTTTCTGATTATCTCAAGATGAAAGGTGCTTAGGTAGGTATTATCGTCTTTTCAGAGGAAACCATCTTCTCTGGCTTTTCCTGTTGCATAGTGTCTCACAAATTCCTTTCTTCCAGGATTTCATTTTACCGTTTTCCTTCAGCTCAAAAAAAAAATAAATTCTTAGCTGTGGTCATATTCTTTATCCTACTTTATAATTTTTTTTGGCCATGCTCCCATTTCCACTAGCAGATTGTAGAATTATTTTCCACAGAAAGCTATCATTTGATATCCAGCTTGACAGTGTAAATAAGCTGTAGATGGTTGTTTTGGTTTGATTGAAGTTTTTCATTATGGTCCTCCAATCTTTCCTGTTGGCCTTTTGAGAGAGCTCAAGGCAGAAATCTTATACATGATTCACAGATTCCTGCTATTCCACCTTAGGTTTCTCCATCCCCTTTTCAGGACTACTTGGTAATAAGCCCGTGAACCAATGCATAGCTCTGTGTGTTGATGACCACTTACTGCTTTCAGGTCTGATTGTAGTCCCAAATTGCTTAGCGTGCCGGGGTCCCGCCTCCATTAAAATAGTTTAAGTAGTGTTGTGTTAACAAGTTAGTGTTCCTTCTGCAGAGATCTGCTGTTCTTAAAATACACTTCAAAGTCTAGTAGGTTGACTATCCTTAAAACCTCAGACAGAGCTTATGTGGTTCTGTTCTACACTGCGTCTAAGCAGGAGTTACAGGAGCATTGCATTGTTGGCCATTTTGAAGCTGTGTTTTGAAATCTGCAGGCAAAAATGGAAGTGTACCATAAATGGAAGCTCTTGAGTCATAGAACAAGTTGAACATAGCAGTGACATTAAGGACAACAGGGGCTGTGATTTTAAACTAGAAAAGGGGATGTTTACGTTGGACACTAGGAAAAAATTCTTCACGATGAGGGTGGTGGATGACTGGCACAGGTTGCCCAGAGAGGTGGTGGAGGCCCCATCCCTAGAGATGTTCAGGGTCAGGCTTAATGGGGCTCTGAGCAACCTAATCTAGTGAAGATGTCCCTGCTCACTGCAGAGGGGTGGGACTAGATGGGCTTTAAAGTCCCTTCCAACCTTACCTGTTCTATGATTCTATATAGCTATATTGACTGGCAAGACAGCTTCTTCAGCCAAATTCTAGCCATTGGGTGTTACAGTGTAAGTAGGTTGATTCCCACATATAGGAAAAGAGAGCTTCCAGACAAAACTCTGTGTGCTGCTGGGAGGTGCTGATCTTTCAGGACGTGACACTGAACTGGTGCTTTATTGATGCTGCTCAAAGGGGTCATTTTGTAGACGAGAGTAAAACAGGTTCTCATTCAGGTTAGCCAGCGTTTTTGGAGGAATAAGGCTCATGGTTGTTCTGAGTAGTTACATTCTTTCTTTATAGCATCCTTGTGCTTTATGTTACCCCTTAGTCTAAACTCGAGCGTTAAATAGATGTGTTCTATTGTTCTGCTCCCATTATGCGTCTCATGGTTGATTTTATTTCACTGGTGACTGAAATGATCAATCGGTGTGCAGGGTTGTTTGGGGTTTTTTTTTTTATAAGTCAAGGTAAAAATACAGCGTATCGTTAGAAAAGCGCTGTGGAAATCGTAGTGATTTTATTCAGTGAGTCATTATCAGTGCAAAGATTGATCCTGTTCAGAAACAAAATAGAGCATCCTTCTGATAAAAAGGAAAGGTGCTGTCAGGAAAGAACTGTATTTAAAAAGAAATAAATATGGTTTTAGCCATTTGTAGCTGTTTAATACTAAAGAAGAGAAAGTGGATAAAAATTCACTAATCCAACAACATAATGAAGTATACTGCTGATTTGATCAATAGTAGCTTGGGGGGGGGTGTTGAGCAATTTTAGGAGACCCAAGGGCCTAATTTCACAGCTAGAAAGAGTTGAGGATGCTCAGCATCTCTGTCTTCTAGGGTGTCGAAGATGTCTGCATTACATGAAGCATAATGAATATGAAGAAGACAACCGCATAAAATAGGCAAGAGAAACTTAAATTTCATTATGGCTAAGAGCGTGGACTCAACCTTCCCTTTCTTGGGCAGTTCTGCAGCTGGGGAAGGGGATGGAGAGGTACAGCCTAGAATACCCCATGCTGTGGGGTCCATGACCCCTCCAAGGCCAAGGTCTTTTCTAACTAAACGTGGGCTCTTATGGCAGGAGATATCATTTGGAGATAGTTACTTCAGCGAGGACTACTTCCATCAAGAGGCAAGCTGTAGTATGGTGAAGGCACATGCATCTGTATAGGAATGCCAGGCAGAGGAGCGAACTGATTAGCCTTTCACAAGTAATTATCTCCATGTTGTACTGCAGACTTTACTCCCCCAGTGTTCATGGACAGAGCTTCAGTTCTGTTATCTGACAGAGAAATGTTTTCTGGCAGATAGTCATGTAGACGTTACAGATTCTGACATAAAGCTCATGCTTACCTCTCACTATTCATGTGTCTGATGGAAATTAATGATGAAAAAAGATTTGGATGTAAATCACTGCACAAATAGAACAGCAAATTCACATTCGACATTTATCAGTATATGACTGTTGGCCTGATTCTGAGCCCTGCGCATCCATACTGGTGTTCAGTGTTTATGGGGCAGACTGGTTTGTGTTCCTGGGTGAACTTGCTCAGAAAACTGTAATTTCATCTGAGTAAGGGAGAGGAAACCTATGTGTGTGTGTAAGCGCAGTACCTCCTTACTTGTTAAGCAGAGGTACCACAGACTTCTTACATCAATGACAAACCTACTTTGAACATCACAAAAAGCAGGAATGGTATTTTCTGAATGTAAAAACCATTTTAAAGCACAATTATTGGCACAAGTCGAGATCTGTAAGAGATGCTGAAGCTACAGCTACCAAAGTGTGTTTTCACAGATGAAGAAGCTCCAGAAGTCCAATTAAAAAAGTCATGACCTTATGTTAACCTTCTTCAGTAAACTGTCCTTTCTTATTTATATTATTGTGCTCTCGGTCTGTCAAGGCAAGTGAAGGAAGTTAGAGACAAATGAAGTCCTATAATTAGCTGTTGGTGAAAAGAAGCTTTTATTTTACTGATTAGAGTAATACTGCAATCACAGCAACCCCATTCCCAGGGGTTTCCATCAAACCTTGGAGCCCTGGCTTGTCTCCTGACCTTTGCCAGAGGGACTTTCAGAGTGGCTGGCTCTAGAGCCAGTGTGTGACTTTGCAAGGCCACCACTGTTTTCCCTGGTAATGTAATAGTCACGGGTGTCACTGATTCAGCAGTCAGAGGGGATTTAGGTTTTCCCAGGTCAGAGGGGAACTCTCAAACACTGTTGCCTCGGAGGAGTTAATAGCTGTACTAAAAAGAATGCTAAGGGTTTTATCACAGAGAAAGAAAATGTATATTAAAATGACCTCAGCATTTATTTAGGCTGCAAGGCTTGAGGTGTCAGGCTTAACTTATTCTTGTCAAATTCTGGGGGGTTTTGCCAAAGAGCCACGGACAAGCTGATTCTGCATTTGCACTGTTTTCTTTGCCCAACAAATCAATGCACCGGGCTTTTGCTATGTCCAGTTAAAAAACTGAAGGACTCAATACTACAGACCTCTAGGGGAATGTCAAGGAATGTTTTTTTTTTCTAGTTTTTAAAGATGCATTTAATTTTTTAATAAAAGAAGATAAATTAGTCGATTGGATGGATTCAGAATGCTTTTGCATCTTGGAAAATTGCATTTGACTGGTAACGCTATGGCATGCCACCGCACAGAGTTAGTTATATTCAGGAGGACTTCAATTGAAGGAGAATAAGGAAAGTAATTTATATTTCACGAAAAGGAAAATTTACCGCTTCTGCTTACAGGTGCAACAAGTACCCTTCCACATGAACTCTAATCTTGGAGCAGTGGAATGAAGGCAGTCCTAGATGAGATGAAGCCACCCAGCCGCCTTCATCTTTCTCTTATTTCAGATCTTTGTTGTGAGATATGGAAGTAAAACCAGTTGCTGGAATTTTATAACAATTTTTAAATTATTTGCCATGGAATTGCTGTGCCCATATAATGTCTGCCTGGAGAATTAGGGGAACAGACAACTCCACCTGAACAGACCCTGGGTGAACAATCTCAGTAACTAAGATATTTGAATGTACTGGGATTTTTTACAGCATTTCAAAAAGGAAGAGCAAAAGAAAAAGAATCGTGAGAGAAAAGAGGTGCTCTCATGTATGGTGAGACTCCAACATGGGTTCTTGTAGCTGAGTCAGAAAACTCCAACTATTTGTGCTTCCAAATATAAATCTGTGAAGCACTCTGTCAGAGGCCAGAGAGTAAACATTTTCATCTCTATTAGTTTGTACATCCAGAATACTGTTAGACATTTGATCATTTGAAGTGCATTTAACAAGCAGCAATACCTGGTTTTACATTTAAATATTGTTTATTTATGGTTGCTCCTAACTGTCAAATTAGTATCGTTAGTCATAAATAAAAAGCATAATTACTACTTTTAATTTCAGGTCCCAGTCAATAAAAATCAAGGGTTCTTTTACCCTTATAAAAGGGAAAACGTTAACTAAGATTAAGGATTAATTGTGCATTTAAATGCTATTTAGCAGTATGCAGTCAGACTTCTGTGTTTTTCTGGAGACTTGAATTTCAACAGGAGAATGGCATGACGTCTGTGTGTTGCTGCAGAGAAGGTCTGGGCAGAAACTTTCCTAAGCCATCCATGGCTATATTTGCAAACCTTATTAGGAATTTATTTATAGTCTTTTGAAAATTCCCCATTTTCATTTCAATTCAGTTACACGCTGGGAGCGTATAAACCTCCTCAACCTTATTAAAATGTCTCATATACTCAACTCTGCAAAATCAGAGTAATTTTAGATCTGACCTGTTTCTCTTACAGGCACATCACTTGGACCAGAAACAGACATTTCCAACCTATTCTTTGAGCAATTATGTCACAGGCTTAGCTGACAAAAGCATCTGATGCTCTGATAGTTGATTTAATTTTGAATTTGAATTACATTTGTTTACATATTTTTTTCCTGATTCGTGTTTGACTGTCGCTGAAGTCTCCCTGCTCACAGGCTGAACAAAGACCGCCATGAGCTAAACCACATTCTTTCTCACATCTGAGAGCCCTCAGGGTAGATGAACCAACAGTTATGACAGATCCCTCCAAAGTGAGTATCACCATGGAAGAGTGAGCTGGTTGATCTGGATGCATGTGTTTGCTGACTGGCACTGAGGACAGGAGCAGTCCATTTTCACTCATGCTTAAAGCAGAAGTTGTATGCAGACCAGTTGGGTACAAGTGCCCGATGTCAAGAGCAATATCCCAATTCCATTCTCAGAAGCAACAGCTGAAGGTGTCCTATCTGTGTTTGGAGCCTGGGCTCTCTGGACAGGCTGGGACCACTCCTGTTTCAAGAATTCAATGATTATTTCAAGATATTCTTGGTAAATATCTTTTTTTCTTTTTCCACAAAGGAAAAAAAAATAATCTCCTTATCTCATGGATGTGTTTTTTTATATAGACTTTCCCCTTTGAAAGTTTAATCAATGTTTGAATAGCAGCCTTTTGCATAAACAAGCCCCACAACTGGCAGTTTAACGTTCAGGTTATGTAAGGAATGCACAGGGTTGGGTGTAGCACAGCATAGCGAAGTGTCATACGTTCCCTGCTGCACATCATCTGCTGTGTTCCAAAGCAGCATGATTCTTAAAAAGTGTGGTATTATTCATAAACCACAGAAAACTGGCACCTCAGTCTGCATTTCAGTTATCAGATGAATTATTGATCACTGATCTGACGTGAACTGAAAGAGAAAAAAGGTTTCTAGATGTCTCAGGCCTCCCAGGTAGCAACAAACAAGGAGTCCCATCTCTATGGCATCTGCCAGCCTGGTCCATATGGCACTTGAAAGCTCACTGTGCGTCACTGCTGATTATAGACTCAGCACATGGACTGCTTTCTCAAGGCTTCCAGCTCCCATGTCTTCCTCTGGGAGCTGAAAAGCCTCCCATAGGCTCTACCAGCTGGAAGGAGATGCTGAGAACCGTAACTTGCTATTATCTTTGGAAAGGAGAGGTTGTGTAAAGAGCAAGGAGAAAGACAGGTTGTGTAAAGAGCAAGGAGAACGACAGTCATCGTCTTCCCATGTTGTGTGTGATGCTGGGTCTTGGCAGCCGTGAGACTGGGTGGAAAGCTGGGCAGTGGCGAATGTACCACCCCAAAAAGTTTGTTTTGTCCCTACTGCTCAATGCATAAAGCTTGTATCAGTCAGCTCTTGACAATGAAAACATTGAATGTTGGGAAATATTACAGTATTTGCTACACCAGCCAGGGTTTTAATGGGGGCTTAATTAATGCAAGAGCTTTGAATTGTCAGATGAACAGTACTAGATAACTATGTGAAAGGACTATTATTGTCCAGGAAAAATATAATATTTAGAAATAACGTGACAAAAATGATAGACTTCAGTACAAATATGTTTTGAGATGTTTCTAGGGCTCTGATTAGTTTATATTAGCTAGTTTCTAGCATTTATGACTACCTCTGAAAGGCAGGTTATGGAGAATGTTAACATTCCACTGGGCTGATTGACAATAATTAGTTTATTTTAAAGGAAAGGAAAGAAGCATCGTATTGTTGCAGCTGACTAATGTGAATTAAAAGCTAGGTAATCTTTTCTGCAATTACAGAGATACAATGATTGCTGTTGTCAGAGAAGAAAATACAGCCGTACTTTTAAGAATCATTGTGTAGGAAGAGCTTTGCAAGCCTGAAATTGAAGCTCTGGTCATGGTCTCCAAAATTATGGTTAGTAGTAATTTTATGCAGAAGCAAGACTTTTGAATACTTAAATTATAGCTTGTTTGTAACAAGGTATTTACCAGCAAATATAAGCATCTTATAAACAGCACGTGAGTCATCGTTGTGTTTCATTTTGAGCGCCTCAAAAATGTAAATTGCAACTGAATTACTCTTGTGTAGAGGCAAGGCTTAGAAACCTTCAATTCATACTTTAAATGGAAATTGTGAGAGAAGAAATGTGTACATTTGCCTTTCAGTGGAGAACATTGTGCAGGGTAACTACTGCTTTTTCTGTAGCTTTGCCTGTGGGCTGAGTAAACAAGGGCTAGCGGCAGATACGGAGGTAGGAAGAAAGAAGTACCGCTCCGGAGAGGTGGTTATGTTCCTCTTCAGAAGCATTTAATGTTAGTCTTTAGTGAGACAACTAATAGAAACCCCTTTCTTAATTGAAATGCTGGTGGATTTTATGAGCCATCTGATACATCCTTAAAAAGCTCTAAAACAATTTATGATAAAATCTAAACCAAACCAAACAGAAATCTGTGAGCTTCTCTGTTCAAAGTGTTGGCCCAAAGGAAGTGATCCAGACATGACTGTCAGCAAGATAGCAACTGCTGGGAGGGCTACAGGTCGTTATTAAAAGATCAGTAGCTTGATCAACATCATATTGAGTTACTCAAACTTCAATTACCTGAGTACCTGAGGGCTTTAACTGGGATTTATTAGAAGACAAGCTTGAAATAAACCTGCTGTTGTTGCATGCTGGATCTTTGAAAGACCCATCTGAGAACCTTAACAGTTGCTGTCCCAACAGAGAGTCACTGTCAGACAAGGAGTTCAAAAGAAAGTAGTAAAGATGGACTCATCAAGTGATTAGCTTGATGTATTTTTTAATTTCAGTAAGAGCAGGGAAGAAAGAGAATCTCCTGTGCTTGGTGATGATGTTCATTAGGATCCATCTCTGGAAGTTGGTGTGGACAGGTTTGGGATGTGCCAATGCCAATTCTGTCTCCTCATGGATGAATCTCTGCAGTGTCGCAACTAATAATAAGGAAGCAGAGTGAGAAAATTGTATTGCTGCTCAGCCTGGAGTTGTGATATCTCTAGCTGGGGATTGGCATTTGTAGAGGCTTCTTGAGGAGGCACTGTGTGACCTCATGGTGAGATAAAAGCAATGTCAGTGAGCCAGTTTTACAGAAATGGAGTGGGTTAGTTGTGCTGTGGTCTCGTGTAGGTGAGATTGGCAGAGAGATGAAGCTTGGTGACTGAATGGTGGGATTTTTTTCCTCCCTGTTTTCCTAGTCCTGCACAGATTTGTCTGTGCAAGAGCAGTGCGAGCACTGCAGGTGTGTCACATGTGGAATGGCACAGTTCTGACTGGTGATTGCTGCTCCCAAACCAATTAATACCAAGGTGGGCTTATGTTCCAGTCAGTTTGAGAGATGAGTCTATACATGTGACATCTTACAGCTTTATACCAGCCCGAGTAGGACACTTGTCACAAGTAACGTTTGTGTTTCCAACCTGCAGAAAGTACATACTGGAAACATCAGATTATGAAGGTATTTACATGATTATCATTTGCTCTTGCATATTTTAACTACAGTGCATGGCAAAGACATTTCTCTGTGTGTTCTGCTGTAGAAAAGGCACTGAGCTCAGCAAGTGGGCATTAATATTGCTGCTAACAAAAACCAGATGTTCTCATCAGATCAGTTATTTCTCTCATTTTATTCCATAACAGTTTTTTCAAACTGTCATATCCTGCTAAGAAAAGATGCTGATGGCCCAGCATATAAACCTCCTTGGTACGTCTCAGATTTGAAGCTGCGCAAGGAGTTTGGGCTGTATCATGCTGTCGCTTATTAAGTATATCTCCTTGTAGAGATGCTGTCCTCCTTTGTCACCCCTCCTGCTTCCCAGCATGGCCTAACTGAATTGTGCCAAGGAGTTGTGTTTAAGAATTGATAGCCCCCCAAAATGAACTTTCCTCCTGTTGTTACACCCCGTGTCAGAAGAACGGGCACGAGTGTTGTGGTGAAGCTGCTGGTGGTAGTGGTCTAAAAGCCTCTTTCCTAAGCAGAAATTACAGAAAACTTTGATTACTGTGTTTCTGCCCCTGTGGCTGCAGTGCACAGGCAAAACATCCTCTTCCAGCTTCACTGCTTACCATCGGCATGTTCACATCTTTCCTGCAGGAAGCAGTAAAATTAATGAGACTGTTTGCCTCAGTATATAAATGTTTTTAAAGATCCGAAGTTCTGTGTTTAACTGGGATTGTTGTTCTTCAGCTTGTACTCCCTTGTCATTTCATGTGGTCATCTACTTTATCCTGGCACCAGTTTTCCACTGAGAGTCTATGTCCATCAGTGTGGGTGTCACCACGTTGCCTAAATATCTATTGGTATAACCCCACTGTGAGGGCTTGTAACTTCATCAGTCTTCCTTTTTGGCTTTGCTGTGCTGAGGTGCTCTGTGCTACTCCAAGATTCGGAAATGGTTCTTTCTTTTTTTGTTGTTTTAAAGAGCAGAGAAAAATGTGCAGATCTGCTTTGCAAAAAATGGGAAAAAGCATTTCTTCACAGCTGTGGGAAAAGGTCACGGTGTTGTCTGAGGTCGGTCCATGAAATTATCATGTTCCTTAATTCTTGCAAATTATCTGGCCCCAATAATTGGTTAAAACTCATATATATATGTATATGCATGTGTGTATATTTAATGATGAATGCCTTGAAACTCTAATTAGGGCTGCTTGACTCCAAAGCAGTTTACATATCACAGGCTTACACAGCTATCAAACAGATGCTTCTCCATTTTTTTCATTCAACTGACATTTTCATTTTCTCTGCATATTTTGAGGACTGAGCAGTGATGTGTTTTGACTCCTGAGGCTACAGACGATATCAAAATGAGGATTAGAAATGAAGCTTTACCTGTCAATTAAGTTGTTAAGCTTGTCCTCCACAGCGTCTACACTTTCAAATGGCCTGTTTATTGAATTTGAAATAGTTTTCATTCCTGACCTTGTTTAAATTGAATGGACAGTTCTAATTATAATTTCAGAGTTTTCAGCTGCAGCATATGGTTTGCATATAGAGTTGTGGATGAGGGGCTCTTGTCTGTTTATTGAGCTAAACCACTGCTAAATATCTCAGGAGAGATTGGCACGTCAGGCATTGAAAGGAAGCAGAAATTGGCTGTACAGATATGGGTCATTATTGTGTTTTCAAACCTCTCTATCCAGGAGATCTGCTCTTGAGGGATGTCTGAGGAATGAGCTGTGATTGTGGGATCCAGCCATTGAGGAACAAGTTGGTGCTTTGAATGGTTGCATTGTGCCAGTCTTTGCGTGAAAACTATCTCTCTATATATATATACATATATATTTAAAGTGTCTTAAAGCATCTTTTTTCCTCATAAAATTCTTCCCCCAACCATGAATTGAAAGTACCAAGATCTTTGGCAAGTCAATGCCATTCTTTGAAATCATCTATGGCCCCCACTAGCAGGGTTGCGTGACATCTCACAGCAATTTTTTCATCTATTCATTCTCCAACGAGGTCAATGACAAATCAGGAAATTAAATACGGGTCTTTAGACTTCATTGTGTGGATTGTCCCTTTCAGTGCTTATTGAAGTTTTCTCCCCAAAAACTGGTTGTAGGACATGTGCTGGAAGCAGCTCTCCGCCTTTCCTCCACAGCTGCTCTGGTGTCCTGACTGTGTCTGGGACAGAGTTAATTCTCTTCCCAGCAGCCAGTGTAGTGCTGTGTTTGGGATTTAGGACAAGAGCAGTGCTGGTAACACACTGGTGGTTTAGTTGTTGCCCAGCAGTCAAGGACTTTCCAGCTTCTCACACTGCCCTGCCAATGAGAGGGTGAGGAGCACCCAGGAAGGTGGGAGGGGACAGCTCCAGGGATATTCCTGACCATGTAATGTCATGCTCTGTATACACCTGGGGGTTGGCTGGGAGGAACTAGCTGAGCATTGGTGCTGGGTGATGAGTGATTGTGCTGTGCACAACTTGCTTTTTATATTTTTTTTTTTTAATTGTCATTATCTACCTTTTCTGTTCTACTGCTTCTTTATCTCAATCCAAACAGCATGGCTTGGTGGTTGCTTTAACTCTGTGTGCCAGGTTAAACCTCAACATCCATGTGCCTCCCCACAAAGCCATGCCTCAGAGGTGCCTCTGTCCTCTTCCCTCCTTGAAAACAGTCATTGGGAAATGCATCTCCCTTCAGACCTGGGCATAAATGTGTATTACCTAACACAGTCCCACAGATGACCCTCTGTTCAGCATTTTACAGTGCCACGGTCCCTCTCCTTTGGTGTTCTCAGTATAAAGGCAGATAAACCCGGGGTGAGAGAAGGGAAACACAACTTAGACCTAGGTAGAAGTCATTGTAGCTACCTGAAAAGTATCTGAAATTGAGGGCAAGGTACCAGCTATGGGGCAGAAAATTCCTCTCTATGGTGAGATTGGATCGGTGAGGAGGTCTAAAGGGAGGAGCCAGACTGACAGACAGCGAAGGCAGTACACACACACAGACACACAAAAAAAAAAAGCTTTGGGTTTTTTTAGTGCCATGGCTTTTCAGGGGAAGGTAAATAACCAGCTGACTTGGAAGGGCTGTTCCGTGCATGGCTAATTGGGCAGCCCTCCAAAATAGGTGCTGGTTAAAGCTGCTTTGTCCTTAATCCTGGGCAAAGAAGAAATGTAGTGGAAAACTGACTGCTCTAACAAGGGTCCTCTTTCATTGTCTGTTCCCAGGGACTAAATTGGGTAAGGAATCTCTTAACCATGCCTTTTAACCACTCTCTTATCAGACGTGACATGCTCCTTTCAGTATGGTTTGCTGAAGCTACTCCATTAATTAATTTTGTTGTAGCAGGCTTGCCTCAGACACCTGTGACTTACTGAAATTCAAGTAAGCTTCAGCAGCAATTGGAGCTAACCTGGCTGACTTTGAACGGGAGCAGACAATGGATGCTCATATAATCCATCGGAGGGGCCAGGAAAGGGCAGAAACAAATAGCTGAGGAGCAAAAATAAAAGCCTAGGAGCACTAACAGTTCAAAATGACCTAGCTGGCTCCGCAGGAGTACATTCATCTATGCTGAAAGCTGTTTCACGGAGGTGTTTTAACATCAGGTTCGAGTAGACCACTCAAAAGAGCTTGCAGCATATTTATGTTTTCTTTGTGAGGTATAAAAAAGCCCTAGACTTGGGGTTTTGCAATTTAAAATCTTGAAGTTAGCAAAAACTGCCCTCAACCTCTTTGCTGCTCAGTTTGGTTCACGGAAACATAAATCCAGTTTTTTATTAATATGAACAGAGATTCTGATTTTTCTTGTTGAATTTTAGGCTTTGTTTTTTAGACCAGACTTTAGACTTGCATTTTTCTTCCTAGAGTCAATGCTTATGTTAAACTTCCTTTATTCTGAGGAAATAAAAATGGACAAATATTTTTCTAGCAACAGGAATTTCAAAACTCTGCCAATCAGACTTTCAAACCCCGAAAACCGCCTTAGTGTTAGTAAAGCAGGGGAGAGATCCTTATTAAAACTTCTGCAGCAAGAGCGAATTATGTGGGATATTTGTCAGTGTGGTCGCACTGGCTTCAAATTATGGGCATTTTTGAAACTCAAGACTTGGGGAGACTGATTTAAAGGAAGCTGTGAGTTGAATCTGTCACAAATGTATCTACTTACAACAATAGCTGACCTTATATTGTTTCACTTTTATAGAAATAATTTCTGATTTTTGGGATCAGCCTATGAATGGCTAAAAACCAACCCTGTTGCCCTTCCTTTCCAAGTATATAAATTATTTAATTTAGAAAAACAAGTAAAATCCACCACGTAAATTAGTGGGGAAAGCCTGTATGATGTTTTCACTTTCTAACTCATGTGAGACTTAAAGATCCTTTGGAATCTATACAAGAGACTAATCACAGTGCCATTCCAAATAGCAGAAGGGAAAGCGCTGTCGTACGTCTCTGTTGATTTCAAATATGGTGTTAAATGGCAAACAATTTGTGGGTTCTCGTGGCAGCTGTACTAAAAGGTCTGCAGCTGAAGAGACTAGGAGAGTGAGTTGGGGGTGGGGGGTAAGTGAGATTTTTGTCCGCTTGTTTCTGAATAAATATTTGAGTCAAACTTTTTATCCACTGGCAGTGACTTTAAATAGAGCCACTTAAGGTTTCTCACTGGGGTTCTTTACGTAAGATCCCATCTTCCCATTCCCCCTTCTCCATCACCACTGTCACTGACAGTTTAATCCTTGTGATATTGTGTGGGGACCAACAACCCACAGAGCAACCTGGGTAGAGGAGAGAATCTTATGATAAAACTCCAGAGAGCAGACTGTGCTTCCTCTTTCTGGTGATTATTTTTTTATAAATTATTACTAAAATTATTTTTAAATTATTATATTGACTTTAAAACCATCAGCAGAAACCATTCTTCAGGTAGATGCAAGTAGGGTTTTGTGTTTCCCTTCTGCTGGTTGCATCCTTTCTGCAGCAAGCTGAAGGCATTATGGTCACTGGGAAACAAAGATGTGTGTGCATCATTCATTCCAACATTACGTAGTACTTGGTAAAAAGGGTGTAGTTGTGCTTCTGTGGAAGTCATTTGGGCCAGATCCGCAGATGGTTGTGTGGTGGTTTGGGTGCCTGCGTGCACTTCGTTGTTAGTAAAGCACCGTGGGTAGCGTGTACCTGGAATGTGGTGCTTCTGTCATTTCCCAGCTAGGTGGAAATGTTCTCAATCCATACATCTCAAGTGTTTGTGGTGTGGGTGATGCTCACAACCGTTTGGTCTCCGCCTCTCTTCGTGTTTTCTTTCCATGCCAAAGTAAAGCAATGTTACCAAAACTGAAAAAAGCCCCCAAAACCTAAACAAAAATCTAAACAAAATGAAATAATAATCCTCAAATGCTGAGGTGGGTGCTGTCCAGTTCTGGTTTCTTTCTCCAGCAGTACCTAGGCACTGTGAAGAGGATATTTTTTTCTCTTGCCTATGAACAAGTACTGGCTTCAAACAGGTGTCAATCTGTGCATGTTTTTACAGTTAAAGGGGAGAACGCCTGCTGGTTCATCACCCAGCAGAAATGCCGCTGGCTCCGTGCTGAGAGGTGAACTTTGCCTGGCCACCCTGCGAGTGCTTAGACCTCACAGGGTGTTCTTGACAGAACTCAGAAACATGAAGAGCTAAGAAAGCTTCACATCCCAGTAGCTAAAATCCATCTTAGAAACACATGGATTGTCTTTTGGCTTATATGACAGACCATGAGGTTATTCCTGCCAGCTGGTGCCCAGTGAAAAGCTGGTAAATGGCGACACAATCCCTCCATGTCCTGGGGTTATGTGGTGGGGCATGTGCTACGTATGGATAGAGATGCTGCCAGTGGAGAATCCCACTGAAATTAATTTCTCTTGAAGTCTTTCATAGGTGAGGAGGGAGGGTATTCACATCCTGGCTCTGCTTTATCCACCTGGCAACATAATCCCCTTGGCAAGATAGCCCTGGGACAGCACACTGCTCTCTTTTCACTTCTCGCCTCTCGTCTCCAAAGATTGCTCTCACTGTTCTGTGGGAGTGTGGTTGCTTTCATCACAGTCTGCTTTGTGATAAGCAAGCCATAAACGGCTTGAAATTCAGGTTATTCAGATAAGAGTCCTAAACTGTAACTAGAAAGTTGAGCATGTAGGTGTTTCAGTTTGATCTGCGGTGGAAACATCTAAATTTAATTATAGTCTATTGTTAAATAGATACAATCTTCCACAATCCCACAATATTCTAGAAGGACAATGGAATGACTTTATAGAATATTTTAAATGTTTTTATAATTTCATAGTTCTGGAATAGTTTCATATTTCCATAGCTATTCCCATACAGAAAAAGAAACGGATACTTCTGTACCTGTAACAGCATAGCTGTTCTTTTCATAGAATCAGAGAACAGTTTGGGTTGGAAGGGATCTTAGAGATCATCAAGTCCCACTCCCTGCCACCCACAGGGACAGCTCTCTCCACACCAAGCTGCTCAAGGCCCCATCCAACCTGGCCTTGAACACCTCCAGGAAAGGGCAGCCAACACCTCCCTGGAGAACCTGTGCCAATGTCTCACAACCACTCTCATAGTGAAGAATTTCTTACTAATGTCCAATCTAAATCTACCCCCTTTCAATTTAAAACCATTCCCCTCATCCTATCAAATGTCCCTCCCCAGCTTTCTTGAAGCCTCCCTTGTTTTCCTGGTGCACATGTCCTTTAATAGTATGCAAGTTAAATATAAAAACCCAAATAGGTCGGACTTGTAAAACTTAGAAGTGTATACTTCAAGCATTTAGATCAGCATCTCCTTTGCAGACTGCTCCCCAGACAAAATAATTAGGGCATTTTTCTTCTGTAACTGGGAGCAAAGTTGTTTCCTGGCCTTGAGATGTAGGAGACGTTGAAAGGTGACTGCGCATCATGTTTTTCTTTATCATATCTGTAATACGTGAAAGAATCTTTCAACATAAAATCCCTAAAGTACCCATCTTGGGGATGAAGCCTGAGACTAGAAGGGATTGTCTGTCATCAAACTTGCTGCTGACGTGGCATCATGGGAAGGCAGTGGTGGAGTTATGTCACAGTCTCCTTGGTCTCATCTCTGGTTTTCCCCCACTTTACTGTAGAGAGTCTCAGGGTGGAGTTGGGTACAGCTTGTGTATGCAAGTATTTCAGAGGGGTTTATTTTATTTTTCATCTCATTATATTGCCTTTCAGCAACGTGATTGCCTGAAGGCTGTTTGGGGAGTGTCAGCACAGGGGTAATGCTGTTGCAAGTAGTACTGCTGGGTGCAGAGTTGCCCTGTTAACCAAGTCACTCCTTTAAATGTTCTTAGAAACTAACAAATACAGCTAGCTCCAAGCTCTAGACTCTTTTCCTCCTCCTTTGGAAGCCCTGATATCCTAACTTAAAACTGTATTTTGTGTATTAGAGAAATTCTGCAGCTGATTGTAGCCTATAAAATTAATATATTGAAGCCCAGTATTTGAGTTTATTGAGATATAAATACTAGAACGTGATGTACTATATAGTTCAGCTGCTTCCTTGTTCTATTTTTTCTGAGCCTTTCTGCTTATTTTATTTCTGCGATACTCAAGACAAATAGTTTCCTGGGTTTGATTTCCTCCTGGCGTTTTCCAGCAGGCTATTCCTTAACAGTATAGAACTCACCAAGGTGAATAACATTTTCTGTTTACTGTTTACATTAAAAAAAGCAAACCTTCTGTTTAAAAAAAGCGTATTCCAGATGTCTCCAGGCAGTAGGAAATGTATGTAGTATACAGTCCAATAAAACAGCAAATATAGCAGAAGGATTAAAAAGCGGCACATGTTAGGAAGTGGTCTGAATTTAAACACTAGTCAGCACCAGGGCTTTGTTTTAGGTGAGTGAAACGCACGTGAAGTATTAAAATTTAATGTTACAAATGCATTTCCTTAGGCCCAGGATGTTGTGCCTTTCCAAGTCGTCTTTAAAAATTTCCTTTTGCATTTAATTTTTATTAGATTTTCTAAAACAGAATAAATGTAAAAGTATATTTAAAAAGAACCCCCAAACCATGTAAGCTAAATCCAAAGCAGATATATCAACAGCAAAATATGAAACTCTGGCTCTTTGTTCCTCAAGAGCAATATGGGAGGAGAATAAAAACCTTCTTTAAGCTGCTGTGTTCTGCTTTAGTGCTGGACCCCTACCTGCAGCAGCAATTTCAGACTTGCCTCTCCTGTCAGCCACTCTTATTTCTCTAGATCTCCTCATCCATACCCTCTGGGGTGTGCTTGGGTGGGTAAATCCCTTAGATGATTTGAGAACTTGATCTAAGGAGCAGTTAAGTCAATGGGAGTTGTTAATGGTGGGTTCTTTATAGGTGTCTGTTGCAGGAGGGAGGTTTGGCGTTGGTGAGAGGATGCCTTTGGTGGTCAGGATAATTTGGTACCAGCATCGCCCCTGGGTGAGATGGAGGTGGAGCTGCCCCTGGGTGAGATGGAGGTGGAGCTGCCATCCCTGGCTGTTAAGGAAAGGACAGACAAACTACCAAGTCAAATTTTTTTAGGGCATGGACTAACTGACCCTTATTTCCTATGAATTCTGCATTGATTTTTAGGGCAACGGTGTCAGCATGTCAATCCAATGCTATACAACAGCCTTGTGTTGCTGAAAATATGCAGAAACTGCTTATGTGGGGCTTTTGGAAATGCAAATTTGTGGATCTGTTTTAAAATTTCATGTGTTTATTTATACTGTCTGTGGTATATTTGGTCCACCATTGTCCATTATTTTCAGATGAAATGATACAGCAGCATTCTCAAGCTTGTTTAATGCTAATCTCCTTCTTCATTTGAAGGACTGTAATTCCCTAAAATGGGAAATATGGAAAGATATGTGCTTAGGTTCAGAAAAGGTGTCATCAGGGAGTCATACATTTTCAGGGAGGTCATCTGAGAAGATGACTTGGAAAGTTCAGGTAAACATGATGAAACCCAAGGGACAACAGTCACGGGAAATGTGGCACAAACCCATCATTCTTTTCAAATGTGATGCCAGGCTCTCTGTGTACTTGGTGGTTGAAAAGGTAATGTTGATTGAGAGCTTGGCTTGCATGGCTTTTTTTCTCATTTATGTCAGTTGTACGTGCTTGTACCCTCAAGATCACCTGCTAGCATGTAATTTTCAAGCAGCAGCTTTTTGCAAGAACCAAATGTCTGGCCAGTGGTACCTACAAGCTGAGATGTGTTACTTTACCCTAATGCTTTCCCTGTATTTTTCTTTTGGCCCATGGGAGACAACTGGATCACAGATCACTCAAGGGCTTCAGAAGTAGTGACCAAAGAGGCAGTGGCTGTGGGAACTTTGAAAACCACCATAAAATTTAAATTTTCTTTGCTTGTTGATAGCACAGAAGCGAAGTAAACAACCCCTTGTCTGAGAGTTGCGGTTGCATTATGGATGAGCTACATGCTGTCCAGGAGCACCAGGGTATGTCTTTGCTGAGACTGTCTTGTAATTCTCATCATCTGCTTCCCTTCTCTAGATGTGGATGAGTGTGCGATGGTGAACGGCGGCTGTCAGCAAGGCTGTGTCAACACCCACGGCTCCTTCCACTGCCAGTGTCGGGCAGGATACAGGCTCCATGCCGATGGGCGCACTTGCATAGGTAAGTAAACATTAACAAGCACTTCACGTCCTTCAAGATGTGTTTTTTCTCTGCTAAACCTGACTTTGGTAAGCACAAAGGTTCATAGACTTCCCCAGGCTGAGTTTTGACGAATTCACAAAGGATATCGTTATCCCTTCCAGTTCACACAGCTTGCAAGAGTTCATGTGTATCCAAATTTGCTTTTATTAGTTTACTTTTCTGGAGGAACAAAGCAGCGCTGGGGTCCCATGTATCTGTCATGAAGTCTTGTGAAAATTCCTTTTGTTTTTCGGCAGGCAGCAAAGAATTTCATTTCCAATTCTGACCATTTTTAATTTGTGTCACGTTCCCCCTGCATCTTCCAGACTTGTCCTGGGCTTTTCTGTCCCCATCGCTCTTCCCTTTTCTTAGTAGTTTTGTCTATTTTTGCTGAAGAGGTAGAAAAAACAGATAGTGAAACCTCCTTCCCATGAGTGCCCGGGAGAACACTGAGCTTCTAACCAAGCTGTCCCAAAGCGCAGTTTGTGTCTTTAATGATGAAGACAAAACAAAAGATTGTAGTTGCCCCCATGAAGTTGGTTTTAACCTACAGTAGGTGAGCATCTCCATCAGCCTGCCCAGACTCGGACCCCATGATCTTTCCCAGGTGGTGGCAGGAGCTGAGGCAGGAGAGGATATCATTAGCTGGGTTGAGAGGGGAGATAACGAAGTAAAATTTCTGTGACTGTGTTGCAGTGAGCAGAGCAGAAAATCCCCTTGTGACAATCCAGAGCAGAGGCCAAATTTTTGAATTATTAAGATACACTTGAGAATAGGGTGCTCGGGGACTGGGAGCTCTAAAAGGCTAATGAAATATTTAAGTATGCACTCAGAGGTCTTCCCTGGTTTTCAGAGAGTGCATGAAGAGAAGCAGCCCTACTACCTTCTCTTCAGTCTTTGATGTATGTTAGGTTTTTTAGGTAGAACAATAACACCGAGCTGTCTGCTTGGGTCTGGTTTACGTTTTAGTTATTAGGCATGGTGAGAAGTACTCATGGGGGGTGGGCTGACAACTCTCCTCCGAGGCATATTGCATCAATGTTTAGTTTGTACTAATCCTTTTAGCTCATGCGGGAGGTGCCCATGCATGTGAAGCTGAGAGCATTGAGCACTTCTGAGCTTTTTCTTGTGCTGTGGGCTGATAATTAGGGTGCTATAGATTTACAAAAACTTCTTGTTCCAGAGCCCTTTGATCCATTCCTTTATCTATATCAGTCTTTAGGCAGCTGCACTGCTCCTGTACAGCAGGAGTACACCTTAATCCACTGCAGTCCTGTTGGTACCATCTCCTTTACACCCAATACTGAATTTCCTTTGCTGAGCCAGCAGAACCTGTGCTGTACTCCTCCAGGCACACCCCAGTGACAGACAACACGTGAAAGCTGGTAACAAAAGAAGTCGCAAATCAAACTGATTGCTTTCCTTTAAATGAGTTTTGAAGCTCCTGCATTGAAGAACTTCTGTTTGTGAATGCTTGCTTGTTGATGTCCCTTCTCTGCTGACATTAGATGTAGAGCATGGGCTGGCTGCAAGCCTTGCCAACCATTCTGCTAATCTGAACGGTGCTCCCAGTTACACTGACAGATGACATCTCTTGGTCAGAAGAATCCCATTCCAAGAAACAGGCCTTAGAAAACAGTAGGAAGAGGGTAGATGAGATCCCAAAGGCTAGACTCTGTTTTTTCAGCTTTGTGTGGAAAGGCAGTGATTTACAGCACAGAGTTACCCTCATGTGAACGAGAGCTTCATGGGGCTCAGCAGTTCTGCCCGTGACACTGTGCCCGTTTATATGCTTGTGTAGATGATTAGCAGCTCTGCCATTTAAAACAACACCTGTGTTTCTTAGGTTAGACTCTGAGCACTGAAACAAGAGATGCAGTTAATCCTGCACGTTGCTAATAATAACAACAACAATAAAAAATACCCTGTCCTTTTTTAAATTTTTATTTTGTATTTAAACCAGTACAAAAGTCAAGTTTCTGAATCCTGCAAAAAGGATTAAAATGTTCTGCCACTTGGGAAGAAGAGAAGGATGTAATTTGTTTAAATTTTGAAGCCTGATTTTAAGTAATATGAGAAGAACAGTCAAGTATGGTCGGACCACATCTGCAAAATAAGTTCACTCACAGTTGGGTCATTGTCTCTGGTTCTGGCACAAAGTCCCTTGGTTGTGCTTAATGTCAGCCAAATATGTCATAAGTCATTTCTAGTATTATCACAGCAATAAATTTACTGATGCAACTAGAACACAAAATGAACCAGTGCTCAAGCTGTGGGAAAAATGCTTTTTATTTAAAGAACTTACCCATTCAGGTTTGTTGTGTTTACCACATACAGAGATTTTTCTGTGGTTTGGAAATTAACTGCGATTAAAAATACAGTGATGTCGCAATCTCTTCTTGATTATCTTAGTTGGAGAAGGAATGGGTAAGGAAGCGCCACTAATGGAGAAGCAGAGTGGTTCATGTTTAACTAGAAACACTAGTGTTTTTCTGTGAATTATAGGGAGAGAAATTCTCCTCTCTTTGATCAGATCTCACCAGAGGAGATGAAAGTGAAAGAAGTGATGTTTGAGTTAGGTCACCCTCTCTGAACAGCCTCATTTTCAGCTGCAGCGGAGAGGGAATTTTATACAAAAAAAAAAAAAAAAAGGCCTAAATTGGATTTGGGGGGAAAAGACTGAGACAGCTGAATGACCAATGTAGAAAAGTAGGTACTGTGGTAATTAAATTAATTTCTCTTTGTAATATGTAAAACCTCTGGATATAGAATAGTAAAGTTTTCTTATGGTACTAATAATCAAGAAGTTCGATTTGGAGTTGTCCTAGCTATGAACATTAAAAGAAAGTGAGTTTTCATTTAACAAGTGGAAGTAGAGGCAAGAAGTTATTAAAAATACTTAATACAATGTTCAGTTCTGTCTGCAGTATCTCAGAAATTATTGAGGAGAAACAGAAATAAATCCAAAGATGAGAGGCAGGAGTAAGTTTCAGAGAGAACTGCTATCATCATAACGGATATACACAATACCAAACAGAGGATATTGAATTCTGTTTCAGCTGTTTAGACAAGACCCCCAAATAAATGGATATAATAATGTTCTCCTGCATCAGAGCACAAGACAGTTACTAATTGATGAGGACACAGAGAAGCATTTAATATAAACTAGTTATCTTGGAGTGCCTAGCATTGGGATTTGGGTGCTAACTGCTTGCATTGACCATGGGGGTGGAGAGTTTGCCTCACCTGCTGCACTGGTTTATTCAGTTTTGAGCACTTGTCCAATCAAGAAGTTAACCCAATAATGCACATCTCTCTTGACCTAGGGTAGCTTAGCAGAACATCTCAAGTTTCAAACAGGGCTTGCGTTAGCAGTAATATTTCCTGGGTGGATCCTTTAGAGGATGTAACGATCTCTCCAACATAGTAAGACTTAAAAGGGACCATGTTCTGGAAATGAGCTGTTTATGGAAGGTGATTATCTCAGCTGCAGAAATAAGAAACAAGCATCCCTTTAGACAGGCTTTTCAGATGAATGCAGCCCAGATTTCTGTTATATTCATTTTGGCAACCCTATCTTTCTGGGAGCAAAAGTGCCAAAATCACTTGAGGGGAAGCAGATTTTGCAGCCTAGATGGCTTGGAAATCTCCCATACATGAGGAAGTGGATCTATCTTGTAAGATATTCAGCCTACATCTGAAGAGTCAAAAACCTGGCATAAGCTGTATTTTCCTGTGATTGCATGAAGATTACTGAAATTTTGTCACAAGCTCTTTCCAGTGAGTCCAGTCCTCCCACTATGTCATCACAGTGTGTTTGGGACCTTGACTAACCATTGGTAGTCCATCCCTCCACCCTTAGTATGATCCTCAAGATATGTGGTTTGAAGAAATGTTTGCTGTTTGGCATTCCCCCTGTTCTCATTAGAAACATCTGCTTGTACCCTTAGGCAAACAACCCTAAAATGGGTTGAGCTGTTGGGTAAAAGTAAAATGCTTTCTTCATGAATCTTTTGATGACGTTTGATACTTGGTACCATGCCAGAATCCCATATTCTTCAGTGTTCCTTGTCTGTCTGGGCTTTTTGGTCCCTCAAATTTCGCTCAATATTGAATTGTCTTTTAGACATATGTGCCAGACTGAACATTCACTGGAAATTAGGTAACTAGAGTAACCGGAGGTAATGCTGTCCATTTTTTTGTTTTGTTTTGTCTGTAATACCTTGATTATGTTAATGTAATGAAGTTAACTTCATTAAAGTTTAACCAACTGGTGCCTGGCAAAGCAGAAACTCAGGCACACAACCTGTTTATTGTCGTATCAAGCTCTAGTTTTGGATTGATGTCAATTCATTGTATTCACCTTCACTGGAATTTATTCTTGCTTGAACTAGAAGTGCAAGCAGAGCACAGTCTTTAGAGCCTGATTCATCTCTTCGTGCCACCTGATACCTTTGATGTTTGTCTTATGTAGAAAAGCTGTTGAGATGTGGGAGTTTACAGAGTTTTCACACACACTAAAGCTCTTAAAGGATGAAATAACAAAGAAAATATCTCTACAGATCAGTAATCTATGTTTTCCCACATAAGTAATATGTCTGAGGTTACATTTCTTGTCATTGATAAGGTTGGATTTAAGGTGAAGAGCCTGCATGTTCTAACTCTGGGGCTTCACACTCGGGCTGTTTCTGTTAAAAGTATGAGTATTATTATAAAAATCAATGGGTTGAGAAATGTGTATTTCTTAACCATCAGCAGATCTTCATCTTTCCTGCATGATGTCTCCTGCTACCATCACCCTTCTGTGACTCTGCCTCCTCCCTGGCCAACAGTGGCTGTAATCACAGAATCACAAGGTTGGAAAAGATCTTTAAGATTGAATCCAACTGTTCCTATCCTGTGCTAAACCATATCCCTAAGTACCTCATCTACCCGTCTGTTAAACACACACACACGGTCAGTGACTCAACCCCCTCCCTGGGCAGCCTGTTCCAGGCCCTGTCAACTCAGTGAAAACTTTTTCCCTAACATCTAATCTGACCCTGCCCTGGCACAGCTTGAGGCCATTTCCCCTTGTCCTATCACCTGTCACCTGGCTGAAGAGACCATTGCCCCCACCTCTCTATGTCTTCCTTTCAGGTAATTCTTGGCAGTGATAAGGTTTCCCCTCAGCCTCCTCTTCTCCAGGCTGAACACTCTCAGCTCCCTTAGCCACTCCTCAGATGATTTGCCCTCCAGCCCCCTCCCCAGCCTGGTTGCCCTTCTCTGGACACACTCGAGGACCTCGATGTCCTTGTACTGAGGGGCCCAGAACTGGACACAATACTCAAGGTGTGGCCTCACCAATGCTGAGTCCAGGGGCACAATCACCTCCCCAGACCTACTGCCTCCATCTTTGAAACCGGAGAGCATGCCGTATTTCTGCCTGAAACCCCTGCACGTGCTGAGACCTCCAGCCACAAGCCCCTTTACAAGGGGTTGAATTAGCCTCATGGCATGCCAAATCTCTCCCTTTTGCTGATCAAAGATGCGATACTGGCACCTGGCAGCAGTACCACACTTCGTTCTGTTCCTTCCCTTATTCAGTCTGGCACCTCCTCTCACACAGCCCGCACGATGCCTCGACAGCAGCCGTGATAAACCTGGCCATGGTCGCTCTGGAGTAATCCCTCACTCCCCTGCCACGCCGGGCTGCATGATGGTGCAAACTCTTGGCATAGGAGTTCATGCCCATCCCCTCCTGGCTTTGAAGCCTCCAAAATTCTTGGTGTATGGCAGGTTGCTTTTTATGTCCTTTTATATCCAAATTGGCTTCTGCCCAGGGAAGGAGGAAGAAAACAGCTCTCCAGAAATTCGCAATGTATATTCTGTCACTTGGAGCTGATTGAAGGCGTTTTTCATGCTCTGAAATATTTTCATCTTATTTGAATATTCTTGCTGAAAAACAGGTCTCTGGATACAAATGCTCAGCTAGCAGGGAGCCGTGAGTGGATCGGGTCTACCGTGTCCTGTGTAGAAACCAAGTTCCATTGCTAATCAGGCAGGAAGTTTGTGGACACAGGTGGAGATCGGAAGCCAAGGGTCACGTCTAGCGTGTGGGAAGGTGTCTTCTGTCTCCTGCCCAGGATAATGTACAAATTTGCTTTTTGCCTTTTTAACACATCCTTGACTGTACATACGAAGTACTTGCTAATTGGTAGCTTAGGGTGGAATGCATCCTCCAGCAGCTAACGTTTCCTTCATTGTCTGTTACAGATAAATGCATGAATATTAATATTCCTAAAATAAATATCAAAGCTCTTTGGTGACTTTGTTAGGTCCAGAGTTTCATGACTTCTGTGAAGGGACCAAATAAGTCTTCCCAGCTACTGATGGCGAACATAATACATCCCTGCTCTTAAAATATATAGATGCAGTCATGCACACGCTCGCACTTACGTACAACACAATAACAGGTTCGAATGATCTGTCTTATTTTTATATGCAGCGTGCGAATAGGTGTGGGTGTGTGTTAATGTATTTTGGCAGAAGAAGAAATGTTTCTCCAGAGGCCGAGGATATATATTGAAACAAAAAAAAAGAATATTAATTTGCCTGGGTAAAAGAAACAGCATCTTTAGAGATGTACTAAAGAGCCTCTTGTTCCTTGTGGTTTACTTTGTAAGTCCGTCCTGCAGAGCTTCTGACTCCTCTTGTTTGCAGGTTCCTATGCATGAGGAAATCAGCCTGAAAGACAATTCCTTTTTAGTTTTTAAATCAAAGATAGCAGGGATGGAAAAAACCAATCCAGAACAATAGCAAGTGCCAGTGGGGCCACTCTTTTTTTTTTTTTTTTTTTTTTCCCCCCCCTCCTTACCTCAGTAGATTCTTGAGTGCTTCGTCAGATCAAAGCGTGCCTGTAGTTCAGTCAGCGTTGCAGCTCTTAGATCCCACCTACCTCTCACTGGAACCTTTTGCCGACGTGGGATGCTGTGTCAAACAAACAGTGAATGCAAGGGAGAGTAATCAGGCACGGGATGGGAAGCAGTGCATTAATGAAAGCTGTTCAGTGAGGTTTGCGTATTTTTACTGTCATTTACGTATTTAAAATAGGAAATAAGTTTCTGGGGTCATTAACATGCACTCCTGTGATGGAAAGATCCTTACAACTCCTTCAATGCTTCCTTGGCTCTAGCCCTCAATTCCTGCAGTGTTAACAAGGGGGACTGCGAGCAGGAGTGCGTTCAGCTTACTGAAGACCGATACCAGTGTCAGTGCCAGCCAGGCTACCAGCTGAAGAAGGATGCCAAATCCTGTGAAGGTAAGTCCTGCTCTACCTGCTTGGACACACATGTTACAGGCAATTTAAGAGACTCCGGGACAGTGGTTTGGGTTGCTGTATTCATTCATGTTTTACCCTGCTTGCCAAAAGCAGTTTGGTAATAATCACTTATGAACAGGATTTAAGTGACACGTGTTTGTGGTGTGAAGTTCACATTGATTCACAACTTCGAACAAGATTTTGGCCTTGTAGACCCCCGGCTGTTCGTTGCACACTGATAATGATGACATAGGTTAGGAATTTAATCATGGTTTAATTCTAATGTTTTATTACTCATAGAGTTATATATAGAGTTAGCCTGTAGGACATGTTTTATTCTATATAAAGTCTTTTCTTTATCTGCTTTTGGCTTATGTTGCTCCTAATCACTGTCTGATTCATTCATCCTCCCCTTCAGGTTTCTGAGCAAACACTCTCAAAAGCAGAACAGAAATGCTACCTTCGGGTTGCTTTGGGGTTTTGGGGGGGTGGGGGTAGAGATGACAATGGACCCCTCCTATCCCTTAGCAAAATCATCAGTTTTTAAGGCACCCCCCCCACCTTTCCCCAGCACACACATGGTACCATTGAATATGCCAGAGGAAGATAGGGCCAAATTTATGGATTTATTGCATGAAAATTCCTGTCACAAAACCTTTTCCATATGGCTTCTCTTCTGCTCAGAGATTTTATATGCTGTGTATAAAGTGTAAGTAAACCCTGCTGTTCAGCTTTCTTCCAGCTCATGCTGTGTGCAGCAAGCACTTGGCCTTCAGTTTTGGCCTCCCAGAGACCCCCCTCCAGAGAGACTACACACGCTGCGCTTCAGCGAGCATCCGCAGCCAGCTTGTCTCTCCTCTGTATCTTGCAGGGCGGACGTGTTTTGTCCCTGAGTTTGTCAGAAAGAGTTGGAAAAGGAGAGCATTAGCAAGGACAAGACATCAGAGATCTTCCTCTGATGTTCTCCAACCTGTTTCCAAACCTCTTGTGGCTCCTCTGCTGCCTCTGGCCTTTGAGATGTCTTTAGCCAAGCCAGCTGGGTGTGCAGACCCCTGCATAAAAATTTTTGGTGGGTTTTATGGTGCTGTGGTGGGACAGAGGTTGAGTGGACAGGGTCTGAGTGTGGCAATGCCTTGGGGTGGTGAGAGTTGTCCCTTGGGTGGTCACGGAGATGTTCAAACCTTTGTGTGCCACTTGATGCTCTGTCTTAGCAACTGGTTCAGCTGGGCAGCAGGACGAGCAGACTCCAGCCCCTAAGAGGTGAGGTTTTGCCTCCATGCAGGCAGCTGTGCCCATTCACTCCCTCGCCCCATGGGGCTGAGGAGGTTCAGGCACCCACCGAAGGCAGCACTTCATCATCACCAGCCAGTAATGATTGAACAGTGGAGAAGGGATAAGGTCACACTTTTCTGCAAGTGAAACCTTATCTGGAGTTCACGTATATGCCTGGTTAGCTGTGTTTAGGGTGGTGTAAATCAAAATACAATAGTGCAGGTCTCACAGGAGAACAGCTGTGGTTGGAAGAAGGAGGATCTGTCCCTCAAGGGGAGCTCAGCTGGCAAAACAAAGACAAGTAGGATGCTTTTCTCCCATAAATATCTTATCAAATAAATGTTTGGGAGAGAAAAGCACTAGTTAAGCCGATGGACAAGATTTTTACAGGAACAAATGAGCGTCAAGTGGCCATGAATACATCTGGGTTTGGCAATTAGAGGTGTTTTAAGTAGAAAAAGTGGAAGGAGATGGGCCTGGTTACTTTTGAGTTCCAGGAAGGTTGGCTGCTGTAGTGCTCATTTGGATGAAGAAGCTCCAGTGTCACAAGGGTATTTACTACTGCAAATGTAGCCATGCTGCACGTTTGGCTGCTGACTCCTTGGGAGCTAATGCAGTCTGTAGCCCTGAAAGCTTCACAGAAACACCCAAGCTTAGCAGGGTGGTGCAGCCTTCAGCATGGAGGGGAACTGGTGGGATGGAGCCATGCGACATCAGATGAATTGGTGAGATGGCTGCTCTGAGTGAGGATGTAGTCAGCAGTGGCTGTGATACTTGTATGAGAGGATGAGGTAGATGGGATGTATGCTAGAGTGGATTCTCTGTTGGGTTGTCCAGAGGTGGCAAGAAGAAATACCTTTCTCAAGCCACCTTTGAGTTTTACTTCTATAAGTCAGTGTAAAGTCATGGTTGCTCTGAGCAAGGAAATTAACTTGATAAGGCCCACTTCTCTTTCTTTAGCTGCTCTAGATGTCATTGCAAATAGGACTGGAGAACTGGACACCATTCTTTGCAACCTTTCAGGGAAGGTTTGGAAGGTCCACAGCACATGCAGAGCCCGTGCCCAAACTTCATGGAGAACATTGTTGCCATCCCAGATCAATGCATCACCATAACTTCTTCAGATTAGACTCTTGGATGTTCTGGGACATCTAGGAAATGAAAATAGTTTTTGCCATAGTGTTGAACAGCTTGGAACAGAGCTTAATGGATAGAGTCTGCTGTCCACTGGAATCATTAAGTCAAACAATAAGAGCCAAGTGTGTAGGACAAAGAACGCTAATGAGTTATTTTTAGCTTTTCCTGAAACCTGCCTGTCACAGGAAGGAACAGATACGTCAGTGGAAAACAAGTCAACCAGTAGTTGCCTTATGACCCGAAAATCTTTCCCTTACAAACTTTTATCTTGTCTCAGGACTTCTGAGGCTTCTATCTTTATTCAAATTACTATGTTTGCTAATGTCTACCCTATAATTTGTTGTTTGCTTGTTGTCATGTCACAGGGTATTACAAGTTTTACTCTGTGCTGTAATCATTCTCAAATTAAAGCTTTAGGGGCTCTGAAAACCTTTATAATATGCAGGTTTAGCAGATGGTCTTTGATAGTGATTTAATTTAATTTATCCAAATAGAAAAAGAATCAGCAAATAACTTGGTATTTCATAGCAGCAAAGGAACAAGTTCTTGTTTGAAACGAAATCCTTTGTGGACTGTAGATTGTTAAACTGCAGAGCCATATTATCAGCATTGAAAGCGTCACATAGGATCAAGTGCTGCTGTCCCTTGGAAACCAGTTTGCAACCCATCATGTTGAAAGTCCAACAGAAAATTTAAATTCTACATCCTTTATGGGGATATTTATTTTTAAAAAGCAACAAACCAACCAAACTGTCCAGTCAGGCTTTTAGTCAGCGGATATGAATGGTTATGGCCTTGAGATAAGGAGGTGAAATGTGGCAGCTTGAAGGTGTTTTGGGGTGACATCCTTCTTTGCCAAACAGTGGAACAAAGTACCACTGGCTACAGAGAAAAGTGAAAACTGGATGAAATGGAAAAAACCCCACCCCATACATTAAGGTATCTACACATTGACATTTTTGAGGTGGAGCCTTCTTGCAGGCGCTTTATAAGTAGCATTTCTAAGTGTACTCACCGTTCACAGCAGTTTATCCTTGAAAATGGTATGTTACTGCTCAAAAAAAAGAAAACAAAATAATCTTGTTTCCAGCATGAATGGTGTATGTTTTTAGATTGAAGGAGGTCCTTTGGGGCTCTTCAGCATTTATTTCCTCTAGAGGCTTTTAAATACACGTTATCTCACAGCGAACTCCACCGTTGTCTGTGTTTAGGGGCTCACGTGCACTGGAGTGCTAATTGCTATTGTTTAGAGCAGCTCTCTGAATCTGCTCAGTTACTGCAAAATAGGGACGAATTGTACTTTGCTTGTCCTATTTCCCAGTCTCCTGCTGTTTAAAGCTTTGTTGCTGCTCTATGAAAAATGCTGTCCAGCAAACAAGAAAACAGCATACAAACAACAGCTTCAGTACATACCAAATTCTGTCAAATATAATATTTTTTTCAGTCTTTTACAGCTATAGTAATCTTCGTTGTTAGCTGTAACGATGGCAGGTAAGACCATTTTCAGACAAAAACGTGACCTTTAAGTTGACAGTGTGCTCTAATTGGTTTCAGTGATAGACCCCTGCACAAGTGGGAACGGAGGATGCTCACAAATCTGTCAGAATGAAAGAGGAATTGCAAAATGCGCGTGTCATCCTGGGCATTATCTTTCTGCAGACAAAAAGTCCTGTTCAGGTAAGAAACGATAGACTATTTTTTTGGAAGATAGGTATATAGTCGGTGCTCTGGCTAACTGAGCTTTGAATGGAAAAGAATATATTGCACAAATACGTGCCTGCATTTTGAAACAGCAGTTGTCTCTGTGATATTTATGTTGGCTGATAGTCTTTAAGGACTGTTTTAGTAATGAGAATTACTCTGCGATCTCTCAAATCGTGCTTTCTAGCAACTGGATTTGTGGGTGCTGTAGTGTTATTCTTGTAGGGTCCCTTTAAAATAATGCCCCAGATACAGCTCCTGGAAAATTGGTTCAAGTAACACACTGAACCAGGTCACCAAAAACTTATTTAGAACTGAAAATGCTTTTTAGCTGGAGAACTGTTTCCATATTAATAGAGAAATACTGCAACGGAAGAAATCACGAAGTCTAAGATTTTCAAAAAGAGCTTTAAAAGTTAAATTCCAAAGTCCTGCATTTAGTCTGGGATTTTCAAAAGGATCGAAAGCATTTCTGCTCCAAAATTTGGGGGAAGTAGAGGTCAAAGTGTACCTGCTTTTCTCTTTTGGCATGGTGCTTGGGAGCTGGGCAGTTTATCCATTTTCTGAAGTGCAGAGCACCCATGGACTACTTGGTGCTCAGATCTTCAGCAGCCTTGTCAGGATCAGGGTACCTTTTCAGACACTAATTTAAAACTCCTTCTGAAAACTTGGCCAAAATTTGGCTGATATTTGAATTGTCTGATCTGCACTGGGTGCTTGTGGGATGGCTCATGAGTAAGGTTACTGAAAAAGCAAAGTATTTTCAAGTAGTGTAGACACTTCACTGATGAATAGATGGCAATG
Organism: Zapornia atra; assembly: GCA_013400835.1. Lineage (NCBI taxonomy): Eukaryota > Metazoa > Chordata > Aves > Gruiformes > Rallidae > Zapornia > Zapornia atra. The sequence continues at coordinate 93,141 of VZTU01003005.1, read as the reverse complement.
ACAGTGGGTTTAATACTAGGGTCAGCAAGTTGCTCATTTTCTTGGATACATGTTGACAATTCTGTTAATTTATGTATAAACTAAAGCACTAGCTAACTTGTAATGTTACTTATTGAGAAGAATTTTCCTTCTGACGTCATGGCAACAGTCTTTTGAATCACTAAACATCATGTCTTAGCATGGATAGACAATTACTGCTGCTTCTCCTAGAAATTATTCAATGTCTTTTGTGAAACTCAAGCTGGTATTTGACTCTCCTGAAGCAGAGGGCAGCTAAAGTGTCATACTCTATTAGTCATGGGGAAACGTGCAGGATGGTGGCTGTGGTTTGGTCTCCCAACTCTTTATTTTACTACTTGGAAACACAGAAAAAGAGTGAGGAACATTTACACCATTTGCCAACATACTCCACCTGTGAAGTGACAATTAATTACAGAAAAAGGAGAAATAACCCATTTCATTCCAAACAGCAGCCACTTGTGTTGCTGCTCCAGAGAAGCCGTCATTGATCCTGAAATTTTCATGAGTCGGTGCATGGCGCTTGCGCTGCCTGGGGGCCTCTTTTTGCAAGTAGGCTGATTGCATTCATAAAGCTACTTGTGTTCAAGTGCAAGGGGCTGTGAGTGCAGTCCTGATTACAGCATGGATGGAGGGGGGGGTGGTGGAAAAAGCCCTGTTGCTGTGGTGAAAGGTGAGGAGCTGCACACTGGACTGTTTTTTCCCGTGTGTGAGATGCTGACCCGGGATCGGTTCAATAAATAATCCGTGTTTGGGAAATGTCAGAAAAAGAGAAGGAGCAGGAGGTGGGTTAGGGGTTTGACCTGTGTGCAAGATAATGCCAGTCCTCACAGAAGGGTCAGTGTTTTCTGCTGCTGTGCCCTGCAGCAGCAGGACTAAGGTCTTGCTTTGCTTTTTTTTTTTTTTAATTAAAAACTGTTTTTATACCTTGCTGAGGTTTTAGGAAGATGGATGCCTTTGGTGGCATTTAACTTCAAAATACAGACTCATGAGTGTAAAGCGCTGAGGAGCAGAGTGCTTGACAGGGGACTGGGTGAACAGTCTCCCCACCTACAGCTCTTCACCTTGGAGAAGAGCCTCTTTCTTTTCTTGGAGATGGGGTGAAACTCCTTTGATGAGAGTAGGTACCTCCCTGCTGGACTTCTGTAGAGGGAGCTGCAGGATTCAGGGATGTGACAGAGAAGATCTGTCTCCATCTGTCATTTACCTGCTGAGACCTAGCCATCCAAATCATTTGACATTCTAGAGATAATCTGATATTTCCTGCTCCATTAAATTAAATGTGAGGACTGAGTGATAATTTTAGGCTACTGGGAGACAGGACTTTTGTTTTGTCCTGGATTCTTCATACAGCTTCTTTTGCCATTGCTTTTGTGGTAGGAATAATAAGGTGCTTTGGCTGATACTGTAAATATTTGTGTTGGAAAGTTCAGGGTCAGCAGTGTTGAGGAAAAAAAAGAAGATAATTTAGGGGACAATGCTGCGAGTTCAGTGTTGCCATATTTATGGGATGCTGGCATTTGTAGAGTAACCTCAGCATGCTTTTTTCAGTTGGGGAATACACCCCAATGTTCATTTTATTTTAATATCTAAACAAATGTCTCCACCTTTCTGCTCCATAGACATTGATGAGTGTGCCGAAGGGAGAGCCAGGTGTGCTCATCGTTGTGTGAACACTCTGGGATCCTTCACCTGTGTCTGCAATCCTGGCTTTGAGCTGGGGGCTGATGGAAAGCAGTGCTACCGTAAGTGACACTTGTACAGCTACCCGTTTCAGGCTATCCTATCTGCAAACTGCTATGCTTCATTTTTAATTCAGTTGGATTAGCACTCCCAGTGAAATAAATGTATGCAAAAACTCAGGCTTAATACTATTTTCTTCATCTTCTGCTGCTGCTGGTTTTGCAGGTTGATATGTTCCTAAGCTTGTGTTCGCAGACCTTAATTACTGCATTTCAAAGAGCAAATAGCCCTGTTGGTTTATCTTCAGAGTTGGGTGAATTCTACTGCAGAGCTACCAGAATATTGCTGTTCTGTGCAATGTATTCAGACCTGCCCCTCTTCCTCCCAGGTTATATGGTAGAACTGGTGGGAAAGAACACAAAACCAGCATGGTGTTCTGCCTGTGTCTGTCCACCAAGGTTTGCTTATGCTTCTCCTGAGATTACTGACATAGTTAAGTAGATGTTTTAAAAAAAAAAGAAGAAAAAAGAAAAAGGCGAGATTAGGCATGAAGAAATATTTGAACAACTTAAATTTTGCAAACTTAAGACAATGCTGAGCCCTGTTGTCTTCTTGCAAATACTTAACTCTTGCCAGGGGGGTTTCTTAATCAACAGGGCTTTTCTTGAGCATGAGGCTGACTCTAGCACTGAGAGTTGATAGGTGATCCCTGGGCTGTCCTTGAGGGCACGTTTAGATTAATAAAGGAGGTGACACGGAAGAGTTGGTGGTGTTATAGACCTGGAATGCAGACAAAAGCATGACTGGCTTTAGCAAAGAGTTGGGCAAAGATCATTCAATCTAATAATACTGAGTAAGAACTTTCGGCAGAATTCCTTTAGGAAAATACATTGCATGCTAGAGAAGGAATGCTTTCTTTAAGCATATCCATGTAGGAATTAATAAGGATGAAAATCAGTTTCAAAGCATTAACATACATTAAAAACAAAAACCAATTATGTGAGAGACATCCCAGAGAATTATTTCATGGGTGAAGGGGAACTGGTGAGTTGTGCAATGGCAGAGGAAACCCAGTTAATATATAGACATGAAATGATCTGTTGTGGGGATAAGCAAGCGGTTTAGACTGCTTTGATTTCATTGTGATTTTTCTGATAATATTTTTTCTCTGTGTTCAGCAAACCTCTGGGGATGGTGATTCTCTCTGCCTTATGTACAATATTACAGAGCAAACAATAAAAATAAAAACAGTCTGCATATATTTATGATCAGGATTATCCCGGTGTTTGAGCAATTTACAATCTTTGTTTATTCTTGCATTTCCCCAGTGGCGTGGGGAAGAGCTGTTATCCCTGTTCTACAGATGAAGAACTGAGACAAAGTAAATGATGACAATGGTGTATAAAGTCAGATTCTGCCTTTAATCTCTCAGTTTCCTAAATCCCAGGTTGACACATGGGGCAGGAGACTAGATTTCTTCTCCCTGGTGCAAGTAATGCATGAGATGTAGCCCTCAATTTATGTTCTCCTGATTTACACCCTCTTCCAGCTAGATTTGCAGTTCTTGTGAACAGGCAGGTTGCTCCCTGGGGACACAAAACAGAAGGATCAGCTGTGTCTGTGAGCCACAGCAGAGGGGAAATGCCGTCCTTCTGTACCAGATACAGTGGCCGCTGCTCTGAGCTGGGTGTTGCTGGAAGTAGGGTGGCTCCTTTAGGGAAGGCATTTCTCAGTTTCCCTACATAGTATGGGCAATTAATGCCTCACCAAATAGCTCTGTAACAAGACAATCTGGCTAATTCTTTATAACTGACTTTATGTTTTCTTTTCATCCTAAAGAAATGGATTAGTGAAGTACTTTAGTGGGAATGAGATGGCCCTTTCTTGATGAGGGTTTCCACTGGACCCGGCCAAAATGTTGTGAGGGCAGTCCAGCATGAGCGAATGCAGGAGGGTGGCTGGTCTGTCAGGATGAAGGCTCTGGCCACGACATAGTACACCAGCCTGTACACCAAGGGGGCAAAGTCTCTGTAGAGGAGCTAACCTGTGCCCTCTTGTGAAAGGATGCCCAAGGGTCTAAGCCTGCAGATTGTTTTGCAATTAGGAATCGGGCTCAGCAACAGGACCCTGCTGCAAAAATTTAAGGCATTTAAGTGTGGTGGGTGTTTCAGAACCTGACCCTTCCCATTCAGATATAAACCCAAAAGTTGCTTTTTTGAAAGCATAAGCAGATGGGGATGTGATGAACCAGCTGGGCTTCTCAGAGGGTTCCTTTCCTCCTCTGGGGCAAGGGCAGAACTTGCTGGGGTGCTCAGACAAAACATTAATCTCAGGAAACCCATCAATGCTCCCATAACAGGCAGACTACTGGAACGATGAGCTGGCATCATGTCACTGAAGTCATGAGCATCCACTTGTTCTGACACAAGGAGACAAATACCTGGAGTTCAGTGACTCCAAAACACACTGCTCTTGGGTGTGTGCAAGGAGCCGAGTCTGTATTTCCTGCTACAGCAGTCCAGCTTATGGATGCTTGCTTATGGAAGACTCATCCTCTGGTGACTCCCCCCCTGTATTTGCCTTTAACATCCTTTTGATTTCTTTCTCCACAAGGTATCGAAATGGAAATCGTCGATAGCTGCCAGGACAGCAACGGTGGCTGCTCTCACCACTGTGAGCACACGACCGCGGGGCCGCGCTGCTCATGCGATGACGGCTATCGCCTCGATTTTGATGGCAAGACGTGTGCAGGTAATTCATAGCGAATGCTGCATCTCCACAGGAGGAAGGAGGAGGTGTGGTGGGGCCTCTCGGCACAGGGAGCCTGCAGGAGAGCTGTCACTCATGGAAATACCTTCCCATTCCCTGTTCTTCTCCCACCAGTTTTAATTAATACCATCCTCTGGCGCTTCCTCGGCCACTGCTCTGGCTTGCCTTGCTCTGCATGCTTACTGGGAATGTTAGTTAACAAGGGGAAGAGGTTCTGACCCTAGGTGGAAGATGACACTTTGGTGCATCACCACTTGCCGTATCTCATGGTGTGTTGAGCCCAAGAATCGCTTGGCTGAATCTTTTCCCTTCCCTTGCTCAGCTGGCGGCTGGGAAGAGGGTCGGCTCTGGCTGGGAGCCGTGGCACTGCTGTTCTGAAGTGCTTCATGTTATGGAAGTTGCTCTATTTCCATCAGATTTGCTCAGTGATGAGATTGCAGTTCTGGCTGTGAGAATTCTCACTTAGGAAGCGAAAGCAATAGTTTAGATTTGTTTTTATTTCGAGAGAAGAGCTTAAGAATTCCTTCATGTTTTATATGATTTCGTGATGGGGATTTTTTTTTGTTGTTTACCACTTTTGCTATGCAAACTGTAGCTCATTCTGGTTTAGACTTGCTGTCACTATGCCGTTAGAATTTTAAGAGTAGTCAAGAAGGGGGTGAGGGGTAGGAAAGAGCAGGCATCAGGGAGTGGTACAGTAAGACGTGAGGAGTGGTAGAGATGGGGAGCTCTTGAGAACGAGGGACATCGCAGACCAAAAAGGTTTTGCAACAGAAACAGCCAAGTGCAGGAATGGGGATGGAGCCGGGGAAGAGGGAAGCACAGAGCTCCCCAGGGGAGGGAGGCAGGGTCAGACTGAAGGGGGAATGAATTAAAGCTAAAGGAGGGAAGGGTTAGATTAGATATTAGGGGGAATTTTTTTTAGCAGAGAGAGTGGTGAGGTGCTGGAACGGGCTGCCCAGAGAGGTGGTGGATGCCCCGTCCCTGGAGGTGTTCAAGGCCAGGTTGGATGGGGCCCTGGGAAACCTTGTGTAGATCCAGGCCTGGAGGTTGGTGGCCCTGCCTGTGGCAGGGGGGTTGGAACTCTCTGATCCTTGGCGTCCCTTCCAACCCAGACTAGTCTATGATTCTATGATTCAGAGCCTTGCAGGGGTGGGATGAGCTGTGCAGTCTTGTTTTACAGATGAGAAGAGGCAGAGTGGTCTCTGGCCCGTGCCCCTGCTCAGTGACCTGCTGATGGAGATTTCAGAGGGAAGCGGTTCATCTGGCCACAGCGAGGGAAGTGAGAGCTCAGGGGAAGGGTTTGGCAGGGCTGAGGATGTGAAAAGCTGCTCTAAAGAGCAAAAATCTCCTATTTGTTGGATGCACATATTGCATTCCTACACAGACAAGGAGCTGCTGCTGGACCCAGGAGCAAGGCATCGTGCTGCAGAGGAGCTCAGCCTGTGACATTTCTGGAAAACACCATGTGTTCTAATAACCTGCATGAATCATTTTCATGCTGACCTCCTCACCTCGATTGATTAATTACATTTTCTTTCTCCTTTTTCTCCTGTTGGTGTTTCCTAATAACACCGGTACCTCTTCCAAGGTTAATTGAGACACTGACCTTTCCCATCTGCGACCGCTCGCCTGGGTAACGTTCAAAAGCTTTTTGCAGACTCAGCACTGACAAGGTGGCCCTTGAATGGCCACCGACCTGCTCAGCAGGCTGCAAGGGCTGAGATCAGCTGAAAGCCTGCAGTGAAAAGATAACGGCTCAATTCTCATATCTAATCACCCGGCCAGCAGTGTTGGCAATACCAATTTCCAGATGGACAAAGGCCAGGATGAGGCAACGGGCAATTAGTTATCAAAAACTACAGTTTTTGATGTCCAGCAGCCTGGGGTGTGGGGGTCACAGCTTTGTTTTGCTGTCAGTTTGTGCTCAAAAAGGCTGAATGTACAAAACTGCAAATGGTTAAATGTAGATTACTGATGGTTATCGGGGGCTGGAGAGACCCAGTTGGTTTGTAAAATCACCTTGTGGCACCTGAGACTGGCAGAAAAGATGCTGCTCCCTGGACGTGGAGGGTATTGGCTGCGGTGGGAGAGGGAGGAGGCAGCCACTGTCAGGATTCGGATGGTGTCATCACAGAACTGTAGGGGTTGGAAGGGAGCTCCAGAGATCATCAGGTCCAACCCCCCTGCCAAAGCAGGTTCCCTAGGACAGGTCACACAGGTCAGCATCCAGACAGGTCTTAGATATCTCCAGATTCCACACCTGCCCTGAGCAGCCTGTCCCAGGGCTCTGTCACCCTTACTCTGGAAAAGTTCTTCTGCATATTGGTGTGGAAAAATCTTATGTGCATGTCTTGCGTGCATGACAAAGGAGAGGCAGATGTAGAAAGGCATGTGCTGAAAAGCCCAGTAGCCACCAAGCAAAACTGGCGGCTCAGACCGTGTCTGAGAGCCGGACAAACCACCTCTTCCTTGCAGAGCTGGACGAGTGTGAGACCGGCGAGTCCTGCTGCTCCCAGTTCTGCATCAACTATGCGGGAGGCTACGAGTGTGCGTGCAAAGCGGGGTTCCAGCTCAACGCTGATGGCTGTGCCTGCGATGGTGAGTCCTCTGCTAACAGTGGCTAGGTCTCTAACCAAGCACAACAGTGGGGATAAGAAAAGCCATCAAAGCTCATCCCAGGGCTTTATGGGCATTTCTGTAGGAGGAGAATCAGTGACCATACGCCAGCTTTGCTGATAAGGCTTGACAATGGGTGCTTTCCACTTTGTGTGACTGGTATACAGTACTAACCTGGCTCCCAGCCTGGACAAGCCAGCAGAGAGGAACTTTTCCTCCTCTTTCCATGGACGCTGTATATTGATGTGTGTTAAAGACTGCTTCTACAAGAGGAGAGCCCTTAAAATAGCCAAAGGATCAACTGAGCTTAGCAGCTTAAAGCAGCTGGTTTCACTTGGGACAAAAGCAGGTGAAATAATCTATTCCATGTTGACCTGAAATGTTTTAGTATCTCCCAGTACTTAGGGGGGGGAGCCTCAAAATACTAAGAAAATCGGGGTTTCTTATGTGCAGAATAGTTTTTCAGCTGCAGCCAGGCACAGAGTGCATGCTCCAAGCGGAGGTGCTGGCACCTAATTAGCATTTATATCTATTTTTTCTAGATGTGGATGAATGTCATCATGATAATGGCAACTGTGACCACTTCTGTGTTAATTCTCTGGGGTCATACGAATGTGCATGTAAAGAGGGTTACAGGCTTGGTGTTAACAGATGGTCCTGCATCGGTAAGTTATTTTTACATCCTGAAGACCATTAAAGTATTTCCCACTGATGTAAAATGTGAATTCAACTCAGATTTTCACTGATCCTGGGATTCTGGGAGCCCTGCTCGAGCCATCTCTGAATGTGGGCCAGGGTAGAACTCAGTGCAGCACGTGGATCCTGAGTTCATCCTCAAATAATGGGTTTTGCCAAAGATTAATGAGAGATGAACACTTTAATCCCCTGGATGTGTTTGAAAACCTAAACCTAGCGTTTTAGAAATAAATATTATTTTGACAGTTCTCTTGAGCTATTTGATGAAGTTTAACATCCTGCAGAAGAAAGGTAGCTGGATTCTGTGCTGCTGAACCAAAGCAAGTTTTCCACTGTTGTCAGTGGTGTGATTCTGAATTTCTGACAGTGTAACCAGCACATAGTTTAGCCTAGCAACTTAATTTTGTCACCAAGTTTAGCACCTGCTAAACCTTGGGCAGAGTTTGATGTTTTAACCAACTCCAAAAAGAAAGCCGACTGATTTCCCATCCTATTAAGGCTCAAATTTTAGTTTTCCTGGAAATTAATTGGACAGGCAGCCTCACTCTATATTTGTCATCTCCAAAATGAGCTAGGGTAATGACCTTCATTAACTAAAAATAATCTCAAATTTCAAATGAGGAAAATTAAACTCCCCCCTTTTTTTTTTTTTTGACTCTCCAGGACCAGAGTTTATTTCCAGAAGAAAAGAAAGGGATTTTTTTTCTTTTCATTTTTATTTTTCCCCCTCACCCTTTTCTCTTTTTTGAATAGCAGAAACTCTGTTAATAAACAAGATGAGAAAAGGAATCAGCCGTGACTGCTGTGCATCCTGCATGGGGCTGTAGTTGGAAAAATCTACCAGCATAATATAAAGTAGATGTAAATGAGAGGAAAGTGTCACAGAGGAAGACTGGGCCAGGTCCTGATGGCTTATTTGTGTGTGTGTCAGCCCTAGGTGGGGAGGAAGCTGATGCAGAGGAGGCAGCGGGGTTTGCTGGGGGACCAGGGCTGCATTTCAGAGCCCCTCCTCAGCTCCTTCACTACGCGCTTGGTGCCCACTACAAGGATGAGGAGCCGCGAGGAGAGCTCACCCTGGTGCACAGGGTCGGTGAGTGGATGAGTGTTGCTTCTAGCCATCACAGCAAACGGGGGAGATGGTCTGCACAAGAGGATTTGGAGTGAGAATGACTCTGGGCTGGCCGGGTTTAAGGCATCAGGAGGAGCAGAGGAGGGGTGAGCATTAATCCTGCTTTCTGCCTTTCCCGCACACCAGCGGGGAGGAGGCATCACCCCGTGTGCCATCCCAAATGGGATGTGTTTGAGGAACAGGGAGGCTCCTCGGTTGTGGCTGCTGCTGCCTGGATGTGGCCATGAGGGATGTGGAGGGAGGCGTGTGAAAGGCAAGCTGCACAGCAAGAGAGGGGTGGGAGGCTTCTTGGACAAACAGGGTGTAGGCACAAAGCCCCAGGGGCAACAGTCAGAAAGGTCCTCTTGGTTGATTGGCAGTTGTGCGCTACCTTTGCACGGTTAGGATACCACAGCCGTCAAACTTGGTGTCATTGGGCAGATGTCACCTTCAGTACTGCACAGAATCTGCCTGAGCTGCTCTGCTGAGAACCAGCCCTCGGGACATGCTCCCTTTCTGCTGTAGCTGGGAGGGGGATGAGGACCTGTGTGTGGTTATACATAATTCTCTGGTAATTGCAGAGATTTGTGCTTAAGATCTGTGCATTCTTGTTCAGGGGGAAAAAATGCAACAAAACCAACTCTGTAGACTCAGATCCCTTTTGATGCTTTGGGCATGTTCTCCAGGAAAAATGGAGACCCATCCATGTAGAGTTTGGGTTGGCCAAAACATGACTGGTGGCAAACAGCCCATGAGTGCCCTCAGTCCCAGGAGCTAGGTGCAAAGCAATGTATCAGCATGTCTTCTAGCAAGCAGCTATACATCCCACCTGGATTCTGCATGACTTCAGCTTTTTCTCCACCCTCAGGTGGAAACTGGACCGCTTAAAAGTAGTGTGAGTTGAAACCTCGTGCTTGCTTTCTCCTGAGTGCGGCAAGTGCTGGTGGGTTGCCAGGGAGGACTGATTCCTTATTTTTGTTATGTGTGTCCTGTGATTTTTATATGAGCTCTAATTACTCATCGGAGGACTCTGCCCTACAGGCACAAAGCAGGAACTGGTCTTGGCTTTCATAAAAAATTAACTTATTTTTATGAACAAAACTGTTAAGACCTCCCAAATCACAGAGCATCCAGACGGACTCAACGACACCGATAACCAGTTGGGAAACTGATAAATGAGATAACCACAGGCAAAATTATCAGGCCTAGAAACCGTGATCAAATATTTATTGACCTGTTTTTGCATGTTTTATTTATGGCTAACCACATAAATTTGGGCGTTATCAGTCATAGCTGAGCATCTGCACTTTTTCTCAAGCTGAGGCTTTCCAGCACATGATGGCTTGTTGGGGTGATGGAGAAATGAACCTTTTAATGGCTTTGTGAGTTCTTTTTCCTCCCAAATATTAATTTATTCCTCACACTTTCAGACATACTGTCGCGCTGCTATCTATTATTATAAAAATACAGCTTTAAACAATAAGCGGGTGTAAGTAATTAACTGTTTTATATAGATTGAATGACTTTGTGTGGAAGCACGATGTTTTTAATGGTAATTTGTATTCTCCTCCTGAAGTATGAATTTGTAACCTGTTCCAAGTGGGAGCACTGGGATCCTGCATGTGTCTGAAAGCTTGGGCATTTGTTCAGCTTCAGCAAAACGAACAGTTGGGTGCTGAGGCATTGAGGAAATCTGGCCTCACATAGAAAATTGCCAGTGAAAAGCAACCAGCCTGCTGATTTACTGTTAGGTAAAATAATCTGCCAGCTTGTTTTCAGGTGATGTTCAAAATCCCCTTCCAAAAAGCCTCTGGCCACATCCATAAAGCCTCGAAGGCAATAAACTGGTGGCGTGGATAGGATCTTAATGTCACCAAGATGCTCTAGCAGACAGTGACATTTGTTCTGTGACTTTACTAATAGACCCTTACAAAGAGAGAACATGAGTCTGTACATGTATTTGGGTGCAAGGGAGGAAAGAAGGGTGGGGAAGGAATGCATTTTTGTATTTCTTTGTCTTTATATATAGACTGACCCCGTTTTTCATGTCCACGAAGAAGGGAGTGATAAATGAGTATTATGCTTTGCGTTTCCTATAATAACCCTTGCACTGTGCTGTTAAAGTATCGCTTGGCTGTGCTTCAGTAGCACTGTGTGCACAGCGACAGAACAGCGGTGAAGGAGAGCCCAGCAGGGAGAAAGAGATTCCTTTCCCAAGAAATGGGAATTGCCGTTATATGAGGTGCGGATTGGCTTTTTCTGAAGGCAAGATATTTGCTCTCAGAAAGTAGTTCTAAGAGCTCTTTGGGAATTACAATTAAGCAAGTAAATTCCAGCTGAAGCCCTGCCTCTCCTTTTATTTAGACTCTACAACTTGAAGAGAAATTTGGGGATCTCCATTTGCATTTGTCTGTTGGGATACCTCAGTGATATTTACAGTGCCACCAACGTTAATGCTATCAACACGAATACTTTTTTCCTTTTTGCACTTGTGCATCTAGAACGATGGGTAAGAGCTTGTGGAAGTGGTTGTTTTTTTCTGAATGCTCATGTGGTCTTGTTTTGGTTTTTTTCCTTTCAGTTTGCCTTGATAACACTTTTGGCAATGACTGTAGCTTGAGCTGTGAGGATTGTCTGCATGGAGGCAGTTGTAACAGTGAGCACAGCGGCTGTGTTTGCTCACCTGGGTGGACAGGCATCATCTGTAATGAAAGTGAGTACACATGTTTGAAAGATGGGGACTTTGGGTCATGTGCTGCTGCAGATAGGGAAGGAAATAGGAACAACCTGTTGTATTTTTCATCTGTAAAACTCTCTAAGGAGCACAGCTGCCTCATAGGGAGATCAAAATGTTACTGTAATGTGCCATAGTAAATAGAAGTTGTAAGAGATGCTACAGGATACAAAAGGGTAGTCAGATATTGGCACAGGCTGCCCAGGGAGGTGGTTGAGTCGCCATCCCTGGAGGTGTTTAAAAGAAGAGTAGATGTTCTGCTTGGTGACATGGTCTAGTGTTGGACCTAGTGTGACTGGATAGAGGGTTGGACTCGATCTTGAAGGTCTTTTCCAACCGAAACCATTCTGTGATTCTAAGATGCTATGACAGTGAGGTCTCTGCCCTCTGGTGTGGTACAGTACCCCTTCCTAAGTGTGTTGGCATTTGTCCCTGCTCGCTCTGCTGCTGAGAAGTGCCAAGGTTTGCCTGCCGTACTTTGCTGCACGACTTGCCTCACTGACTTGCAAAAGTCTGTCCTGGCAGGTGGTGTGGCAGTCTGGATGGACATAGATGCTAAACTTGATTTTTTCTTTATAGCATCCCAAGATACTGCCTTTTTTAATGTCTTTTCTCTAGTGCTGAGAAGTGGGCCTGGTTGGGTTTCCCCCCCATATAATTCTTTTAATTATTAACATAATTTTCTTGGGATGTTTAATTTCTAATATTGGAAACAGTATTTTTCAGAATTCTCTTTCCAAGTTGGCCAGTCCCCTTCATAATCACTTCCTACTCTTCTTATTCCTGTTTCCTGGCAGAAGATCTTTGTGGTTCAGAAGTCTGTGTCAAAACCAACTGGAAAGACCCAGTGGCAATTTCTTGATGTACCATGTGCTGTTCTTCAAGTGCAGTTTGGCAAAACTTATGTTGGTTGTCAGAGACTTTGCATAGTGTGTTTCAGATGGGTCCTTGCACATCATGGAGTGTGGTGGGCTGGCCCATCGTACTCCAAGTCTGTGTTCTCACTGATGAGATGGTGAAGAATTATTGCTTAGCATGGGCAGACAGCGATCTTCAGGTTAATCACTATCAAGATTGTTTAGGAAGCATCATCACAAGGACAGAAATATAGAAAAAAACCCCAGAAAATTATTGAAACCAACAGACTGCCTGTATTTATTTTGGGAGGGTTGTCATGGGTTTGGTTTGTGAACACTGGGGACAGCTGAGAGAAAAGGAAGGAAGAGGATTGAAAAGATAATTTCTAGACTACCTGAGTCAGTTCAAGCTAACCAGATATTCTTCTCTTCATGGTGCTTTGGTGGTTCAGGACAGGCTATAGTCATTTCAAGACAGGACACAAATTCTTTAGTTCATAAATAATGAATGTTTTGCTCTGTAATTACAGTAGATACCTGTGCATGGAATTTAAGGAACTTTAATGGGACTGTGTTATTGAGCCAAACCTGCAGCCCGATGGAGCAGGCATTGACAGTGATAAATACAGTGTATTATCTGTATGAATTAGCCAGATGAGATTGCTTTCACTTTTTTCCTCTCGCTTTCTTAATACGCAGCGTAGTCCAGGGGGTTAGGGAAAGCTAAACCATGGAGAAAACTGGGACTAAACTTCTGTAATAATGCACGAAAGAAGGCGAGTGGAAATTGATGTGAAATGTCAAGTTTCTTAATGTACATTGATAAAATGTCAGTTAAGTCAGATGACTCCAGCAACTGTATTTACTCAGCTAGCTCAGGCTGCAAATAGTGGAGCAAGGCTTTGCTTTGCAATTCGTTTTGCGTTGGAGCGGTGGGAGCTTTAGGAAGGAATCCCACGCGGATATGGATCCATTTTGGCTACAATCAGCCAGGGAATTTCAGAGACATTGTTTTTATAATAGCATTTGGGAGAGAAAAATAATATTGGAAATACTTATCTCCAAATATTCAGAGCTGTGCTTGGATTTTTAAGCTTTGTACTTAACAGGCAGTGTTTTTTGAGGCACATCAATTGTGTGCAGGGGAGCATGTGTAGAATTTGGCTACATCACACAGTACTTCATATAAGTGCTGAAACAGGCTGCCCAGAGAGGTGGATGCCCTGTCCCTGGAGGTGTTCAAGTCCAGGTTGGATGTGGTCCTGGGCAACCTTGTGTAAATCCAGGTCTGGAGGTTGGTGGCCCTGCCTGTGGCAGGGGTTTGGAGCACTGTGATCCTTGGGGTCCCTTCCAATCCAGACCATTCTATGATTCTATGATACAAGCAAGCTTGGTTAATTCAGGTGACCTTTGAACTTTATCTAGCAAATGTTAGATGGAAGATATGACTTTGTTTAGAGCCCGCTTGAATAAAGGGACTCGCTTCTTGCTCAGTTTTGATGACTGGAGTCTTATTTCTCTTCATTTCTAGTGGGGGGAAAGAATGTTTGGGCCCATTCATCTCCCATGCTCTCTTCACAGCTTGCTTCCCCGGGACATATGGCAGAGGCTGTGCCAGCATCTGCAAGTGCCAGAACGGAGGTTCCTGCGACCCTGTCACAGGGCAGTGCCGCTGCCCGCCTGGTGTCCATGGCAAGCTTTGCGAAGACGGTATGGCTCCCCTTGCTTTGGCATCTGTAATGCGTGCCTGAAACCTCACAACTGCCTTCTCCTTGTTTCAATCTAGACACAGTTGTGCATGATAAGTCTTAGAGGCCCAAATGATGACAGTCTCTGCTGTGCGAGTTGCTTGCCTTGCAGCAAACTTTCATTTAAATAATTAGTAAGAGAGAGGGTGAGAAAAAACCTGGTAAGGATGGGCTGTGCAGAGCCCCTGATCAGCAGCACGTCAGCAGGGTCTTTTCTGTAGCATCAAGTAAAAGAGAGATGGTTTGGTGTTCACGTTTTGACACTCGATAGCTGATGCCTTGCTGTGTTTGTGTATTCCAAAGGTTGCCCAAAAGGCTTTTTTGGGAAGAACTGCAACAAACCCTGCAACTGCGCCAATAACGGCTATTGCCACAGACTCTACGGAGCCTGCCTCTGTGACCCTGGGCTCTACGGGCGCTTCTGCCACCTTAGTAAGTCCCCATCGTTTTCCAGATCTCTCTGTTAAAGATTCCACATCACGTATGAAATGTTGAGGCATTTGGGATCTGTCATGAGCTGGGAGTAGCGGGACAACGTGGCGTTTGATGTGTGCCAGGAAGCCCCAGAAACTTCATTAATCTTTTCCTCTAGCAATTTCTGCCATAAGGACTGGGATTTACTGATGCACAAAGGTGAGGACTGCAGATTGGGTTGGGTTGGGATAGGTGGGTTAACATTAGGGATGTTGGTGGGGGTAAAGTCTGGTTGGAGCTAATTAGTGGCTGTTGGTAGGGTTGGTGTGGGAGCTGGGGAGCAGGGCTAGCTGGGGCAGGATAAGGGCAAAATGTTAAACGGGAATCAAAGGAATCAAAATAAAAATGTTACAGAAGAGATGGTGAAGTTTCTTTGTGCTTAGAGGTGTTGTCTGTAAAAATCTACACAAGATTGAAAAATAGTTGTGATTTTTAAATTTCTTTTTTTCCTGAAAGCTTTTCTCTTGGAGTGCATCCAAATATTTTTTTCAGTCAGAAACTTCAGTTTGCTTTGAAACGTTTCTGGTTCTTGCATTCATCACATATTGCTTGAAAAGAAATGAATTAATAAAGGAATCATGTAAACTATATTTTACACACCCACACGTTACCAGGCACTGTCACAGGGCTGTGGATGGATTTGCTGAAAGTAAAATGAACATTTTTGCCGCCTTTTTTTTTTTTTTTGAGGCAGTTGCATTCTACAGCAGGGTGCGATTTCAAGTAACTCATGCATAATTACAGAGCTAATGATTCCTTTTCATCTGGCTGCAGCCTGTCCCAGGTGGGCCTTCGGAGCCGGCTGCTCGGAAGAGTGTCAGTGCGTGAAAGAGCACACGCAGGAGTGCAGCGCAAGGAACGGTTCTTGCACCTGCAAGCCTGGTTATCACGGCAGAAAGTGTCAGAAAGGTATAATAGATAAGCCAGATTCCCTACCTCTGTTTCGTTCTTTGTCCTGGCATTATTTCTCATTCTTCCCCACATCTGCTTCATTCAGCTGCTGCTGATATATTCATCTTCGACTAATTATTTTGTCTGTGGCTGTTCATACAGCGAACAGTGAAATCACAGGGCTTACGGGGACATCAAGGGGAGAATACAGTGTAAGAACACAGGAGTTTTAACCCGATGAAATGACAACAGGAGTCTAGAAACCACAGTCTAATAAAGCCCTAAATAGTGAAGGTTGTGGGGATTTCACTCTCCTTTCCTTTTTCCACACAGACAGTAAATAAGTGGCAAAAATTGTGTTTCATGGCAGCAGGGTTACTTGTAAATGGTTTCAGTGATGCTACTTTCCTTCAGATTTGCAGGTCTTTGAATTCAACTTACTCTTTGTAGTTCTGGGAGCAGTTCAAAGAGACTGGTATTCCACATTCATGTTTGTGTGTCTCAGTGGCCCTCTCCAGACAGCAACAGAGTAACGCAAGAAAAAGATTCTCCCTGCAGATTCTTCTCTGGGCAGGCAGGAACGTGTTGGGTTTATCACACTAGGTCTGCAGGGTTTGGTGGAGAATAATAGTGACAGCATTTAATCTTTCTAGCATTCTTGGTGATGTGCTTGCTGCTGGGGGAGAGCATCCCTTGCCCAGCACGGGCTTTGCACCAAGGCAGAGAGCAGCAGAAGGACTAGAGACAGGTGAGAAGAGTAATTCTGTGATGGCTGTAATTGAGTATGTCCTTAAGTGTTTTGCCCCTCCGTTTCTGGGTTGTATTTAAGCAGTAACCTCTTTGAAATGTCCATGCAAGTGTTCAGTAAGTGTCTTTACTTAGTCATCAGCATCTCTAAAATAATATAATACATTATCTGCTAAGTTATTTTCTGCCTTTTGCTCAGTTTTCTCAACTTCTTTTTTCTTATACATGTTCTGGGTCCATTTGCATTTTCCAGTGTGTGCACCTGGCTTTTACGGGGCTGGTTGCAAACTGAGGTGTGACTGTCCTCCTGATGTTTTGTGTGACCATGAGACGGGAGCCTGCACGCGCCCGTGTCCACCTGGGTTTCATGGAGAAGAATGCCATTTATGTAGGTACTCACTGCATGTTTCCCTGGGAGGTATGCTTTGGACGGGAAAGCTTGCTCAGGAAATTTAGGTTCAGATATAGAAGTTGCCTGTCACTGAGATGCTGATGCTAACGTAGATCACTTGGTACCAGCACCAGCTCAGTTTAAAATTGGTGGTGGTAGTGTCGCCTTCGTGATGTTTCCTTATACTAATCATGTCTTTGGGTTCCTTTTGACCAGCTTGTCAGCCTGGGAGCTTTGGGGTGAACTGCCGGCAGAGGTGCAGCTGTGGAGAAGCGCCATGCGATAAGAAGACAGGACGGTGTATCTGCCCAGCTGGGAAGACTGGTGCTACCTGTGAGCAAGGTGTGTTTGGTGGTGGGCTGGATGGGTGGTGGGTAGCAAGGGTCTTGCTCTGACAGATCCAGTAACAAGTGGAATTACTCTGTTTCCCCACAAAACCGCTGCGATGCAATAGGGATGGGCATAGGATAAGTCTCGGTGCAGGGCATACAACATCAGCCATGCAGGTTTGCTTGTGAGGGAGTGGGTGATTTGGTTACCCTGACCTGTCTCTGTGTTCCAGTTAATAACAGGAATTTGTATGCTGGGCTGGGCAGAGATACTGGGGCACTGCAGCAGCTCTGAGCCTCAGCGTAGAGCTTGGGACTGTGCTCCACGAACACTCAGTGTGCTGAAGCTGTCAAAGGCCCTTGGCCAGAAACGGTTGTGGAAGCACCTTGAACAGAGGAAGGAATTGAAAGGGATAATTTGGGATAATTAAGCAAGATGAATGGAAAGCTAGGCTTCATCTCACATTCTTCTGAACTGGATGACCATCTTGTTCCCCACTCAGCCCCACAAAAGTGCAACAGCAGCCCTCCCATCCCACATCTGTCTGCCCATTACTGTCCTCCACAAGTTTCCTTGGATGAGTGCAGTAAGGAGTTTTTCAGATGTGTCCAAGTGCTTCCGACATTTCTGTATCGGAAACCAAACAGAAGACCAGGCACACCATGACCGAAGTGGGAAGGGAGCCCTTGGGTCTGTCTTTTGATGTGTTCTCATGTGCTGTGGTACAGAGGTGTGTAGAGATAATACAGCAATCCTTCACCTAGCTTAGTTTTACTGTGATGTTTTTACTCTGCAAGGAGGTGGCAGAAATCTGCAATTGCCTTGAAACAGGAAACAGCCTTGGGAGCATCTTACATGGTGTTTTTCCCTAGATTGCCCAGCTGGCTGGTGGGGACCAGACTGCCAGTCTTCCTGTGAGCCCTGTGCCAATGGGGCATCATGCAACGGAGAAACTGGGGCCTGCGACTGTCCCCCTGGCTATACCGGGGCATCCTGCTCTGCAGGTAAGTACCCTGTGACAAGAAAGTCAGTTGGAAAATTCAGCTTGTGGTTTGATTTTAAGCTTCTGGATGTTTTTTGAGATGCTTTTTATGTTAAACACTGATCCAAGGTAAAGGACTCTTCAGCTTCAGGAATTCCCCAGGTTGGATTTGACTTTCTTTAATAGAGGAAGATTACAGATAGATGCAGATGACAAGCTAAACCACATCCCAAATCGGTGTTATCATTAGACCTAATTTCTGGCAATATATCCTTGCAAATATAGTGTTTAATAGCCACAATATTTGCATTATTATTCTGGCTGCTTTGCAAGAGGTGCTAACCAATTGCCCCATATGCCATCACTCTGGGGGTGTGTTGCACTTTTGTTCTTCCTCTGATGTGTGTGAGATACACACCCAAAAGTCACTCAAGCTCTTCCCCCTTTAGAGGCCTTGGCCCTAGTTACCTCGTATACAAATTACAGATGTTTCTTTCATTTTTGTCATCTTGATTTCTGGACTCAGCTAATGCATGTTTTAGGGGCCAAGCTGTTGCTATTTTGCTTGAAAAGATCAGTCTGCACCTAAGTTATTATCTAGGTGAAATTGCAGCCTGTTCATCTGTTTTCAGCCTGCCCTGACGGTTACTATGGACAAAACTGCCTGCTGTTATGCAGCTGTAGCAGCGATGCTCAGTGTCACCCCGTCACCGGAGAGTGCACATGTCCCCCTGGCTGGACTGGCCACGGCTGCAAACACTGTAAGTCAAATGTAGATTCCGTCCCCCGGGCCCAGGGTACCTTCCAGGGACTCAACTGCACACGTAGGGACTGGCTCTGTTTGTTCTTAGCCTATTACTATTTTTTAATATACTTTTGCTAATCTTATTGCTTCTGAAATTTTGTGTTTATGGGTTTGCACAGCCTGGGTGGTTATAATCCTTAATTATTTAGGTTCAAAGTATTGAAATAGATGGCTGATGAAGTGCAAAGTATTGATATAAGCTCTTATTTCAACCCTGTGGATCCCTTTGCCCAGTACCATCTGTCCTGTCAGTGTTTTGACTGACAGACAGTTTTGGTTTTCATTTTCAGTGCAGATTAGTTCGAAGATTAATTCTGAATTTTTCATTTTGTTTAGGAGAGATTTATTCAACAAGTGAGTGTCATGTACAGTCGTGTGTCTTAAGGTCACTTCTTAACTTGTGAATATAAATGCTGGGAGAAATTCTGTTCTCTGGAAGAGCAGAGCATCCTTCTGTTGACTTTAGCATCGCTCTCCATATTGATGCCAGTGTGAAAGTGTAGATTTGCCCTTTTTGGTTAGCACCGTACAAATGTTAAGCCATTCTACTTGATTCTTTCCCTCGCCTTCTTTCGTGTCTTTTCTGCTTGATTCGTTACGATCCCCCTTGCAAAAGGCCAGCAGAATACAAACCTTGTTATAAACTTTGTCTTAAAATCCTATAAATTTATTGCCACTGCTGGCAGCAGTAACTTTTGGACCTGGCTTCTTGGGGTCAGTGCTGAAGAAAACTCTAGGAAAATTTGAAGTTATTTTAAAAATCAGACCAGTTGAACCATTCAGACAGCTTTCCATAACTCCCCAGCCTGTCTAAAGAATTAAGAAACCAGGGCAAAGAAAAGGTTTTACTCAAGGTAAGATCCGAAAGCAATTGTTCTGCACAGATATCTCAGTAAGGCAGCTCTTCCATCTATCGCAGGCTGGGCATGAAGCAGATGCCCAACTCCAAAGCCAGGTTTTTGTTGCCCTGATTAACATTTTTGTCTTTACACAAAAGGAAGGAGACGCTGTGGTACGTGGTCACAATCATACCAGTGTTCTGTGATTTTTTTAGGAAGAAAGCAGTAAGTTGCTTTAACAAAGACAGTGACATTTCTCTGTGGCCGTGTTGCATTTCCCAGTGTCATGGGGTAAATACAGAAGATGCTCACACATCTGTCCAGTTTGACCCAGGAGCTGTTCTGGTTACGTGGCTTTTTGCAAAGCGAATCAATAGCTGATATTTTATTTCCACGTAACTGCATTTGTGACAGTGGATTGATTGATACGGATTGACTGTTAATAATCAGGTTTCTGTGGATGGCCGATCTGCCTACGGACACCTAATTTCAGCTGAAATAAATCAGCAGAAATTGTATTTATTTCTATTGATCTGTGCTTCAGCAGAGAGTCTTGTCCTGTACCTTATGGAGCCATTTTGCATCTTTTGTGTTCTCTCATGTAGATGTAAAATAATCCATTAGCTGACCTCCAAGTTGATTCTCAACGTAAATACTGCTTTACATTGCAGCCTGCAGCATTGGCCGTTGGGGACAGCGCTGCGAAAACACGTGTGTCTGCAATAACAGTGACGGTAGCTGTGATCCAGTCACTGGCTCCTGCTTCTGTGAGCCAGGATTCACTGGGAAACACTGCGAACAGAGTAAGTTGCCACTTCAGCAGCACCAGGAATTTCATAGAATCATAGGATGTGTAAGGTTGGAGGGGACCTTTGGAGGTCATCTAGTCCAACCCCCCTGCAGTGAGCCGGGACATCTTCACTAGATCAGGTTGCGCAGAGCCCCATCAAGCCTGACTGAATATCTCCAGGAATGCATCCTCCACCGCCTCTCTGGGCAACTTGTTCCAGTGATCCACCACCCTCATATTGAACAACTTTTTCCTAATATCTGACCTAAATCTCCCCTTTTCTAGTTTAAAAGTTACCCCTTGTCCTGCTGCTACATGCCCTCCTGAACAGTTCTTTGCAGAATCTGCAGAGCTGAGCAGTGGAAACTGTTTTTCCTGAGATTTCCCCCCAGGAAGACATCCAGGCTGTACCGCCTCCGGGCTGCCCAGCACGTCGCAGGGTGCTCAGGTTTCGTCGATGTTAGATAGTTTCCCTGATTTGAATTCCAGAAAAGTTATTTTCAGACTTGTCTTGGACTCAAGGGCAATTTTTAATGTTAAGTCCTCATGTGAGTGATAGGATTGATGTATATTTAGCTTGTGGCATAAAAGTTCCCATACTGGTTTTATTTAACTGGTTTTAGGTCTGCACTTTTTCTTCATAAATCTTTTCGTAAGGCCAGGCCTATAGACATGCTTCACATGTACATAGCAGGGGCAAAAGCAGGAAGATTTAAGGTCCTCTATTGATTAACCACAAAAATGTACAGTGGTCTTACCAGAGGCCCATGATATCCACTAATCTGTCTCTAACAGAGGTCAATAGCAGATGCCTTAAGAGGATAAAAACAGGCATATAGATAATTCCTGATATGTTTCTCTGGGTTTCATCAATTTGTCTCCCAGGAGCTTTTTGAGACAGAAGCAATATCTCTATATTTAATGTAATTTCATTTTTTTTCCCCAATTAATGTGCCTATTTCCTTTTTTGATTCTATGCAAACATTTTGTATCCACTTCATCTTCTGGAATAAGTTGCATAGTTAAGCTGCTAAGGTGATGATTATTATATCAATGTTGTTAAAATAAATATTTTATCTATTAGTTTAACAGTCTTACAGTAGCACAGCTGTAGCTTCCAGGGTCTCAGTAGTGTAGGCAGAATTAACTGCTGGTGTCACACAGAAATGTCAAAGCAATTAATTTGGAATGGCGACCTAAGACAAAGACCCCAGGAAGTTGATCTTGCAGCTCTTGTTGCTGTTGGCACACAGAGGGAGTGGAGGACAGCTAGCTGGGAAGACCAGCTCACAGAGGAAGAGCTGCTAGCTCCACTTCTCTTTTGCTTTTGACCTCTCTCAAACCAGCATCTCTGCAGACAGAAAGTAGCTGGATAGCTAGTTGTAATCTTCTCTGGCAAGGTAATCAGTGAAGCCACTGACAAAACATCTGGCAGCCCCTAATGTTCTGTCTGTGGGTTTTCTGTTCATTCAGTCTGCTTGCGTGTGTGTATATATGTGAATAAAAATGCATATATATGTGTGTGTACATAGGATTATAAAAGCTATAATTCTTTCCTAAACATTTTATGCTGCTTCCATGGTGAGATCTGCACTATCCCTGGAGAGCAACTCTGCTCCCAGAGCATCTCTAGCCCCTTGCTGGAGGTCGGGCTCTTTCCCTCTGCGGCTTTGCAGGCAGCTCAAGCTCTCCATCAGGGTGGATGTAGCTGGGTGTGCATCACAGCAGCCTGCTCCTACTAGAGCAGGAGGTAGGATCTCTGTGATGTGGACTGTGAAATCATTTGCAAGGTGTACTGACCTGTTGCCATCATCTTGAAAGTCTCAGCTCCAGGTTAAACGCCATAGGTTTGAGGGCAGCTCAGCTGAGACCCCCACACCTATCCCTGCACTGGGGTACCGGTTTCTTGCTTAGGTTTCCTAGACTCTGAAATTTCAAGTGAAAAGTAAACACTGAGAATCAAGCACTCGTATTTACTCACGGAACTCATGTAGGTGGTGTGATGAACAATGGCAAAAAAAATACATTCAAACAACTCCACACTTAAACAACATCCCGTTATCTGGCATAGAAGAAGACTGATGATAGCAAGGTCAGTCCCTCGCTAATCTTTGTCTCTCATCCCAGCCTCTGTGAGAGATCCAGGGCTTGGCTCTAGATTAGAGAGTCACCCACAGGAGCAACCAAATTCACACGCTTCCTCTCAGTGCCCACCTTAAAACTCCGCACAGGCAGCACCAAATCCACTGCCTTATTCCGGATGCAGAGTTGCCTTTGAAGATCCTCGTTGTTTTTTGTTCTCTCTGATTCTTTCCAGATTGCTGGAAAATCACTTTGTGGATGTAGAGGCTGAAATCATAAACTTTTAAAAGAGCTCTGGCAATCATCTACCTAACTCACTTAGAAGGGAGTTCACAAGCCCTTCAAACATTAGCAGAGGCCCTGTAATACTGTGTTTAGCCAAGTATATCTCTGTATTTCAGCCTGTCCAAAATATCTAATGTGATTTAGGCAACTGGCCCTATTTGTAATTAATTTTCCTATAATCCTGGAAGAAATTATTTTTGTGCTCAAGTGTTTTCTCTCTTCAGATAGCTGAGTGCCATGCAAATCTTTTAAAACTCCTTATGTTAACTGCTGTGGAAGTGCAGCGCTTGATCTGTCTCCCAGCTGTAATGGGTTTTGCTTGGATTTTTCAAAGTGGAGCCTGAAAATGAATTAGGCGGCTTTCAGATTGCAACTTCCTAAAGGAAACACACACACACACACCCCGTTTCATATTTTCTCCACCTTTCTTGGGAAGGAGGATTTACAGGAAAACAGAGGACTGGGTCTCAAAAGGGGGTGCAGAAGCTGGGAGCTTCCCCCTTCCTGGCTGATGAAGTCCCAGAGATGTTCATATAAACAGTTCCAGGCCAGTGTGCAAGGTGTCATCACGCCCAACCTGCAAAGTCACAGGCTTTGCAGCTCTCAGAGGATATTACTTTTCTGTGCAGAATTTAGTCTTTCAACACCGCAGTGTTTTTCTAAAACAGACCTTAATAAAACCAGCCTGACTTACCTGGACCCCAAGGAGAATGCTTAATCACATCAGTTTTAAGGCGTAACCATTACACCTTTGTTCTTCTTTTGAAAATAGTAAGAATTCCCATGTATCTAAAAATTCCCTCTTGATCCCTGATGTGCTCCAGAATTAACCCATCATCTGGTTTTGATTCCTGTGCTGCAGGATGCCCCGAGGGAAGCTTTGGCCTGAGCTGT
The DNA here is from genome assembly GCA_013400835.1 of Zapornia atra. Classification (NCBI taxonomy): domain Eukaryota; kingdom Metazoa; phylum Chordata; class Aves; order Gruiformes; family Rallidae; genus Zapornia; species Zapornia atra. The sequence continues at coordinate 69,399 of VZTU01003005.1, read as the reverse complement.
GAGCGCAGCTGTCAGTGCCAGAACGGAGCTGCCTGTGACCACGTGAGCGGCGCCTGTACTTGTGCAGTGGGCTGGACGGGAACCTTTTGTGAAAGAGGTACTTCTGCTCCCTCTGGTCCCTTTTGGGTTTATGCAGATCTGTGTTGGGTTTTTGGGGGATATTTTAGTACAGAAAGATGTTTTTTACAGTTTATGGTGCCTGGTGGAAATAAACCATTGAACTAAAATCGGCCGTCGGTACTGAAATGCGCTCTGCAATCCTGACTCAGCAAAGCATTTCCCCATGTCCCCATGTCCCCATGTCCCCAGTGTTGGGCTCGTGTTTTAATGTGGTTAAAATGAGATAAGTGCTTAAGATTCCTGCTGTATCACATAGTTAGGAAGACTCTTTAAGCAGAGCCCTGCTATTTGAAGGCTGAGCAGAAAGATGCTCATCCTGCCTTACACTTGTGCATCTCTGAAATGTTTCAGAGAAAAACGCAGGTCTGTGCATGTCCCTGAAGGAACTCTTTAAGAACAGATATACTTCTAACTTTAATAAATCCAACAGATCATCATCTTTTACCTGATTGTTTGGTAAAGTGTTGGGAAGGTAGGCCTGGATTCCTTGGAGGCATTATTGTGAGTAAGTCTGTGGCATCGGCTAGGGAGGGTTGCTGTATTGCTGCATCACTGTGCACATCATTAAAAATACAGTCCTGAGCACAACAGAACCAGCACATAATCAGACATTATCGAAATTGAAGTGGAAATGACTGAAGAGTCTAGAAATAACAATCATTAAACCAAAATCATGATTATTTCTTTTATCAAGCAGCTTTATCGGACAGCGGCGTTACAGCTACAAGGCAAGCAGCAGCTTTTGGAGGCAGCTGCTGCCCTCTGATGGGAAGGGAGATGCTTCACAGCCTGACCAGTAACTGTGGCAAAGTACTACACCGGCTTCAGTTCAAATACTGTTTGTTGCTTTCCCCCTATTTCTACCCAGGAGTTATTGCACAAAATAAGTAGTATTTTCAAAGATATGCTGCAGAGTATGCCTCGATTCATGGTATTTCCACTATATAGGTGATAGGACAAGGGGAAATGGCCTCAAACTGTCCTAGGGCAGATTCACATTAGATGTTAGGAAAAAATTCTTTACTGAAAGACTTGTCAGGGCCTTGAATGGGCTGCCCAGGGAGGGGGTTGAGTCACTGTCCCTGGATGTGTTTAACAGACAGGTAGATGAGGTACTTAGGGATGTGGTTTAGCATAGGACAGGAACGGTTGGACTCAATGTTATTAAAGGTCTTTGCCAACCTTGTGATTCTGTGATCTCATCCTTTAAAATGGTTTCCTTGAGCTCTGCTTTCATAAGTCCGTCTTCTTTTAATTGGAAAAGCAATATGGTTCACTGTGTTGTGATGTAAATCTGTTCATTCCAGTGGGTATCAAAATGGGGACAGAGGGTAAATATCATCTGCCAGTGTAGGTGTGGGGAATATGAAGAAGCCTGGGTGACGTCTATTGGAAAAAAAATAAGTACACATCTCAGCTTCCAAATCAGTTATGTTGAATGTGCTTATCTTTTTAAATTCCTGAAAGAAGGTTGTGGAGGGAAGAGTAGAATTTGGCGCCTCCCATTCACAAGCCCCAGGTTCCCGCATGTTTTCTCTGAAGCAGGCAGGGTGTTTGCTCTGAGCTGGCCCATGTTACCTTTTCACATAGAAAGTTTCAACCAGAATGGTTTGGCTGCTTCCAAAGGATGAAGAGGGAGGAAACGGCGTGGGTGGTTTGCCCTTGGTAGAACCTTCTTGGCACCTTTCCTCTGAGGAGCTGTAGCACTTCTGTTTTTAGGGACGCAGAGACTGGCAGGGTTTCCTTCTGGCAGGGATGTGCATTTTGCTGTCCTCATGGCAATCCACCCACACCAGCCAAGCTCTGTGCCTTGCAGATGGGAACACAGAGATTGAGACCCAACGCGGCTGAGTTGCCTTGGACTTCTCACAGAGTCCTTCCCGAGGCTGGAAAGGACTTTTCCGTCATCTGTTTTTTTCCATTTAAATGTTGAAACTGAATCTTTTGCAGCCTTCTCAGTTCAAGGGCCTAGGAGAAGACAGGACCGTAAAAAAATCAAATATTGATCATAGTTAATGGTAATGTCACCCCTCCACAATGAGCATCTTTGACCCTGCAGTCATTGCTCCTGGTATTTTGCATTGGGGCAGCCTGGGATCCAGACTCTAGCTGAAACAGCAGAAGTCCCAAAACTTGCCTTAGGGTTTTTTTGGGGATTGATTTTTTTTTTTTAGGTGGGAAGAAAGTACTGACTGCTGTTCTTTTTGCTGATTTGCTGCCTTCAGGATGAAGTATGGCTGCGTAGGCTTTCATATCTGTTGCAAGACACCACTTCAGTGGCCATTTCCAAGTTCTTTCTTGGCCACAAATTTCCAGAATCTTTCTTATTGTTGTTACTATAATCTTAGCCCTGGCTAAGATCATATGATTATATAAGATTATATTATATATAAGATTATATTATTATATAAGATTGTTATTCTCAGCATTGGGCTTTTATAGTGTATCTCTTTATCATGAAGTTACCCAGGCTTATCCAGCTTACTCAGTCTCTGTGGAAGCACAGTTGCAACAGTAGAAAGTTCTTGGAGAACTTATGGCATTATGGTCAAGCGAACTTGCATTTGTTGTTATTCCAAGAATTTGTGTTACCAGCTATAACAATGTCTTGACCAGTAAGCAGCGTTCATCCCCTGGTGAAGGCATACAACCTAAGGGAAAAGCCTCACCATGTGAGTGTGCCATGGTGTTTGAGGCAAGGGCAATGCTTCAGTCATATTTCAATTTTAACTGAGTTAAGTCAAGCCTTTGAGCTTGCCAGATTCAAGTATTTTGGAGGTATGACCCAAGATCTTAAAGGTCTCAAGTTGTGCCAGAGGAGGTTCAGATTGGATATTAGGAAAAAAAAAATTCTTCACCAAAAGAGTGGTGAAGCATTGGAACAGGCTGCCCAAGGAGGTCGTGGTCCCTGGGGGTGTTCCAAAAGCAGGTAGACATAGGGCTTCAGGAGATGTTTAGTGGTTATGGACAGTTGGACTTGATTATCTTGAAGGTCTTTTCCAACCTTGAAGATTCTGTGATTGTGTTTGTGATCCAGTGCTCTCTGAAGAGAGTGCAGAGTGAGGACAGTGTGGCAGCTCAGAAGGTATTTGTAATATTCAGTGCAAATGGGTATGTACCTACGTGTATCACCTCTTAGTAACACAGATGACAACCAAAGCCGCATCATCATCTGCCAGCACACGGCAGGGTCCAGGCTAACCAGCAGCAGGAAATGCTGTTGCTCCAGGTTACTGTTCTATGAGACCTTGCTGTGAATTATTCTGGAGTTGACTGAACTCCTGTGTCTGCAATCACAGGATGCTGCCAAGAGACTTCATGCTCTTCAGAGGACTTTTGTCTAGCCATCAGCATCTCAGCTCTGCTTTGCCCTGAGTCAGCTTCACTCAGCCATTCATCTCCGCTTCATATCATTTGCTGGTACTGCTGCCTCTCCAGTAGTGATGTGATCATATATAACAACAACAATGGGTAAGAATATAGTTATCAAGACACTTTCTGAAAGAACAGTAGACATTTCTGAAGATGGTACGTGCCTGCTCCATCCTTCAGCTCTGCTCAGTCCGTTGGAAAATTGAACCTTGGGAATTTGGCTATGAAGATGATTAAGGGCCTGGAGAATCTCCCCTACAAGGAAAGGCCGAATGAACTGGGGCTGTTCAGCCTTGAGAAGAGAAGACTGAGAGGGGTTATAAATATCTGAACTGTGGGACACCTGGGGAAATGGCCAGCCTCTTCTGCACCAATATGCAGAAGAACTGGAATAGGCTGCCCAGGGGTTTGTGGAGTCTCCTTCTCTAGAGATATTCAAAACCCATCTGGACACCAACATGTGCGACCTGTCCTAGGGAACCTGGTTTGGCAGGGGGTTGGACTCAATCTCTGGAGGTCCTTTCCAACCTCTACAGTTCAGTGAATCTTACAAATTTTTCAAGAGCTGCAAAATGAGCAGAACTGTTTCAGTTGCAAAGTAGTTAATGTTTGAAAATAAGACTGAAAAGAAAATAATCTACAAAGGAATGTTTGCAGTCCATACAAACCACCTAGGAGAGGATTCCTTCACATGTTCTTGAAAGCAGCAAGTGATACAACTGAAGAAATAATGTATGTTTTGTCACAAGGTCTGGCATTACCTTGACAATGAATCATTTTCAGTGGTTCCTGGAGAGTGATGCTGCTTGCAATGCCACTGGCTATCTTTTCTGTCTGCAAGAAGAATGTTATGTGCCTGGGGAGAAGGTACCTGAGGCACATGTGGAGTTCTGGCTGTTCCTGAACTGAAGCAGCGATTAATGCCTCTGCTTGCCTGGACTGTGCAAAGGCAGTAATCATAGCAATGGGTGGCTTTGTAAGTCCTTTCTCTGTCCTGTTAAAGTGGGGATAATGTAAGTAGTAGTTTCTTCAGAAAAGATGCTTACCTTGGTCACCCACTGCTGCTGGGCTTTGGTTTTAATGCGCTTAGAGCTAAGTGGGCAAGTAAGAAAACACCAAAGCCCACCCCTGATCCCAAAACCTAAAAACATTCTTTCTTGCAATAAATAGGTAAGAATAGCAATGCTTTCTTAAAATAAACACTAACATCTGACATGCAGGAACTGTGGGCCGCGGGCCTCTGATGTCAGGCATCCCAGCTGCCCACGCAGCGAAAGGCATCAAGGTGTGCCTGCATTCACCGTCCCTGCTCACGGCTCTGTTACAAGGGTGCTGTGCAGAGAGCTGGGTCACCCTGCCCCGCTCCGGGGTTGCTCTGCCCTTGCTCAGGAAGCAATTGTTAACTGAGTTAATTCTGTGAAGTGCTGAGCATCTGCTGCTCCCGCTTTGAAGGTTGTCATTGTCTTCACCACAACGTGATTTTGTTTAATTTCATTCCCTGCTGATCTGGTTTGTGGTGCATGACCCAAGGCATGTGTCCAGTTGCAGGGTTGGGCCTACAGAAGAGTTATCCAGTTTACCGCTTGATCTGACCAAACATCCCAAAAAACCACACGATTAGCCCACCACGAATTGGAGGCAACAGGAGCCTCCATCTTTCCCTACAGTGTGTTTATTAACTGACACGTTAATAACAGCATCGCGTAGCCCTTATGCAGTGCAGTGCTCCAGGCTGGCGTTTGCACTGCAGCCTGAACCAGCAGGGACTCAGGCCAGGCTGCCAGGGCTTTTCTCTGGGGATTTCAGTTGTTACTCATCAGCATGAGACAGCCTAGCAAGAGTTCGTAAGAGAAAAGGTAAAAATAAATACCAGGCCGTTCTAGGAATAGCTGACAGCACGGTGACCAAAAACCTGTCAGCCTCTGAAGTCACTGCAGCTTAAGGAGAAGTCCTTTCTTCTACACTGCGTCATGTGTGCTACTGGAGCATAATAAATCAGGACGTGAGGATTGAAACCACATTGCTGATGGCTCTTCCTTACGGGTTGGTAACAGTGCTCTCCTCACTACCAGCCAAACAGGGGCTGATGGATGCATCAGTTTTATATCAGCATGAGGCATTCTTCTGAGACAACGTGTACTTGGAGGGTGATGTGAGCCTGAAACCTTTTCTGTGCCAACAGAGCAGCTGCAGCCCGGACAGGATGAAGGGAAGAGACCAGCCTTTTGATTTTGAGTAGGTGAAACATCATGTAGCCATGAACTGAGCAGGAGCTCTGAGAATAGAGAAGCCAAAGCAGATGGGGCACTTTGTCACACTGCCGCTGTCTCAAGGTCCAGCTTTGTCTCTAGCTACCGATACTGAATTTCCTCCCCTTTGTAGCAGACAGAATCTCTTTCTGTTAAAGGACTGAGTTTACATTTGTGGAAGAGGCAGTATGAGTAGACTGGGACAAAGAGCCTGGCATGAAGAAGAGATAGGGCAAGAAAAGGGAGAGATAAGTCCAACAGTGGAAGATGCAGATGGGTAACCGTGTTATTCTGACCTGAGAGAGAACTGTGCCACTAGTGTGCAGGGTGGCTGGGTAGTGTATGGGATGATACATCATCATCATCAGTCTTGGGAAGCCAGTCATTCTTTTTTCTCAGTAGAAGTATGTGAATTGCACTTTAAATACAAGTTTATATTGAACAAGGAGGACAAAGAAGTTTTATGGCACAACTGTGTATTTAATGAGCACCAGCACTCCCAAGACTGAGTGATTTGGGGTTTTGTGGAAGGAATGGCATACAATTGTGTATGTACACATTGTTGTTTAGTATAACGTAACTATATGTGTACTTACATAATCTGAACACACACATGGATAGGCAGACAGAGAGGTTAAATTAAGGCTACATAGACAAGATGATTCCTAATTATTTTTTTCTTTAACTCTGCATAGCAGCTTTAATACTCGCAGTGTGGAGCTTTGGGTACGATGTGGCCCCCTGACAGGCACCATTGGCTTATTTTCACTGCTGTCAACACTGGTACAGATGTAAATTGAATCCGTGGGGCTGCCCTTCCCTACACGTCCTTGATGTTGTAGGTACTGAGCTCCTTAAGCTTCCTGGAGTTGTTCTGCTACACTTAATTTGTCTTGGTTTTCTCTACTCGTTTTCTTTGCCAGGTTTTCATTTTCAGCACTGAGCAGCAAAACCATGGCTTATGTTCAGCGTTAACAAAATCTTTAGAAGGGTGTCAGGAGAGTGAATTGGAGCGTAAGTTTTGCATTTCAAAAGACAGGGAGATCAGCAAGGATGACCCCCTGGTCTTGCATTATGTTGAATTATTTCCTTTCTCCTCTATCCATTACAGAACCACAAGTACTGGCCTGTGTGAATCCAGATCATTCTCCTGTTTTATAGCTTTTCAATATTCTCAGCCATGTTTTTCTATGCAGAGATCTGTTGCTGGTGTAAAAATGGGTCATGTTTTGCTGAGATGCATGTAGCACCACTGTGCAGGCTTAACCTCTGAAGCACCTTCTGTGGCCACAGGGTGATCTGTGAAGAAGTACACCTGAAAAGATGAGCTGCACCCTGCGTTTTCACGCCTCTGAGCTAGACTTTATACACAAAAAGAAGTGGGAACTTGGCTCAAAAAAGGCTGTTTTGCATTTTCAGCTTGTCCGGATGGATTCTTTGGGCTTGACTGCCACCAGGTGTGCAAGTGCAAGAATGCTGCTGGCTGCGACCACGTCCTGGGAACATGCCGCTGCCTTCCTGGCTGGCTGGGAGAGACCTGCGAGCAGCGTATGTACAGGCTGCGCTCACCATCCCTCTTCACGAAGCCCTTTCAGTGGTAACATGGGTTTCTTCTAAGAATGTAGGATGACCTACCAGGGTACAATTTTAGATAGGTCACATTGCTTCCCAGGGATGCCAGAAAAGGGAATAATTTTTAGTAGCTGTGTAAATAATCAACCTCTTTTTATTATTTTTTTTTAAGCTGCTGTTGGCACTTGTCAAATATTCTAAGCATCAGGTTTTAAATAGCAGAGCTGTCTCCCACCATATGATGAATCTCTGCTTTTTATTTTTGTGTTACATTGAGAGATGAAATGTTGTCTCTCTTGCTGGTGTATCTCAGGATCAACTACAAAGTGATGGGTTACAAATGTGCTAAGTGGAAAAATCAGAGCTGGGGACTATTTTGTTATTTAAACATGAGAAAATAGCTTTTTAAAACTAATTCTTAGGAAAAAAAAATGTGATTTTTAAAAAGTCAACCTCCTAGATTTTCCAGAAGTATAGATTATCCCACAGTCCTTGAGCTAACAAGGTGGGTTGGTATATTTGCATGTATAAATATATAAAATCTACTCTTCTGAGAAACTGTTCACTAAATTTCAGGGCAAGCAAAGTTATTTTCCTTAGCTACATGGCACTTACATATGGGGATAACTGAGCCCATCTGCAAAATTTAGCAAATATGTTTTCTAAGATTTTCAGGTTTTAGCTTCTCAACTTCCTAGTTTCGCCTTAGGATGATGTCACAGCCTAGACTTGCTTTTGAAAATACAACTGCCATCTGCAGGACTGTGTTGTAGATCTGGGGTCCAAAGCAGTGGTGTACAAGGTGCCAACTTGTGGGGCAGGACAAGGGGCCATGGCCTCAAGTTGGAGCACAGGAAGTTCCGCACCAATATGCAGAAGAACTTCTTCATGGTGAGGGTGACAGAGCCCTGGGACAGGCTGCCCAGGGGTGTGTGGAGTCTCCTTCTCTGTAGATATTCAGGACCCATCTGGACGCTGACCTGTGCAACCTGTCCTAGGGACCCTGCTTTGGAAGGGGGTTGGACTCGATTTCTGGAGGTCCCTTCCAACCCCTATGATTTTGTGACTCTGTGAACTTTCATTGTTAGTGAATGCTTTCCTAAGATTTCTGTAATCCATACGATGCGGATTTAGAAAATAGAAAGTGTACCAGTATGGAAACAATCATATCTCCTAGGCATGCACCATGATATAATCAGCTTTGCTTGCTCCTCACAAAATATTTCAGTCATTTGCCTCTCACCATACAGCTTGTCTTCTGAAAGGGCTCCTGGTGCAAAATCCTATTGGTTTACAAGAGGGCCAATACCAGCGAATCTTTCTGCTCTTCCAATGTTTCTGCAAAAATCACGTTTTGCTCTCTCACGCCCCCTACCCCACGTCAGCACGCTTGGCTCTGCCTCCCACTGCCTGAAGCTGGTAATGGTAATTCTCCGCTGTGGGTGTAGGTTAATGAGTGCACCATGAAGTAAAAGCAGAGCCAGAGCTGTGTAGCCATGCAACAGAGCTGAACAGGTGCTGTTGAACAGGTATGATGTTTGCTTCTTGGCCGCAGCCCAGTTTTACTGCCCTTGGGCTGAGCAATGGCATTGGCAGTGTGTCACCTTGGTCCTTCCCTGGTCTTCACTCTGCGTTACGGATGGGAAGCTTTGTTCCTACATATTTTATTTTATGAAATTCAATTAAGAAATGGAACTCGTTTTGTCAGTGGCCTTCTGTGCCCCCCTCTACCCACATGAGATACTATTCTCTTGCACCACAACCATTAGAGTTCTATGCTGGGTTGATTTATTCATGCTGGTGAAGATGCCAAAGCCTCGGAGGTCTCCTTTGCCTGTAAGCAAAAAAGCGAGGTCAGTTAACAGTGCATGGAGTAACCTGCTTTTCTCTCGGCCAAACGATGAATCTTTGAGTCTTCATTTTGATTTTAAGACAGTACCTCAGCCACATCACTCCGAAGCTGCCCAGAGAAGGACCCCAGGTCGGAGACATGGGCTTACCACTCCCCATCCTTGTTGGGTGTTTAATATTCACCTTGCCAGTTCCTGGGACTCGCCAGCTCTAGCAGCTGGAAGGACAGCACTTGTGTTCATGTAATCAGATTGCAGGCAATGTGCTGGAGGATATTGAGGAATAATTTTGACATCATGGGATTTGAATTGATCTTAAGCTGGCCATGCAGTACATTTTATACACTGCTATCTAATTATGGGTGTTACAGACAGTAATACTTTTTGTTGGAGCTGCCATTACGAGACCGTGTTTTTCAATTCCTTGTAAATGAGTTATATTAATCTGGGATGAAATCTGCCAAGCAAGCTCTGCCTCAGTTTAAGGTTGTGTTTGGTGACTTTTTTTTTTTTTATTTTTGGGTAGGTTTTTTTTAGGTTCAGCTTAAGGTATTTTAGATTTCCAAGAAGGAGCTTTGGGAAGATGCATTGCCCATGTTTAAAAGAAACTGTTTAGTTAAGTGCCACAATGCTTCTGTGATACAGAAGTGAGGCCTTGACAATTGGTATGCCTTTATGGCAGAGATGTAACCTTCCTTTCTGTCTGCACTCTCCTCTGAGTTCTGCAGTTCCTAAAGACAATCAAACAGAAAAACACCAAAGACAAACCCCTCATGTTGTGTGTAGGCTGTAGAAGCTGAGGGCAATTCAGTATCTGCTTTACCCTGACTCAGTACTAAAAGTGTCCCTTTCTGGAGCTTCAGGCTCGGTGGGATTTCACAGGAGCGATTCCTTGGGATAGAAGGAGACCACATTGGTTTGCAAAGTAAATGGGTATGGAAAGATCAGCTCTGCCAGAGTGTGTGCTCTCTGATAACCAGGGCTTTGACACTGTGTGGTGTGCAAGCGAGCTTTAAAATAACAGGGATTTCAGAATCTTCATTTTGGATTCTTCAAACAATCTTCATTCTTGAAGAAAATTCATTTTGGGAAGAATAATCTACGGGAGAGGCATGAAACCAAAGCTTCTGAGCACCCTTTTGAGCTTCAGTGCCCATCATTTTCCTGCACTCTCCAAGGCTTTCCATGACTGTTGGCTTCCAGCCTGAAAGTTTTGGTCTTCAGTTTCACGTGTTCCTTAATCTGGGTGTGAAAAGGTATTTTAAAGGCTGCAAATGGATAATCCCTCTTCTTACTACAGAAGGGCACAGAGAGGAAAATTTTTGATACAGGAAAAGTCTAATAATTCAAACCTTTCTCTTGCTTCTTCCCTTTGCATTCATCATGAAGAAAGGAGAAGTCCCATGGTTATTTGTACATTCATTTGTGGAACTTCATACAATATCCTCAATATAGTTCTTGTTATATTCTTCAGAAAAGTAGTTTGACAATCAGGATTGGCCTAGAGAGAAGCTAAAAAAAGTTTCAATCCACCCAGAAGAATAATAAAAATTTTATTCTCCAAAAATTCCTGCTTTTTTACCAGAATTTTCACTGGAAAACTCTTTTGTCTTCTCAGTAAGAATAACAAGAGCTTTGCACACATACTCCCAAAAAACCTCGCACGAACCACTAGTAACCAGTCAGCGGGACCTGGTTCTGAGCTGGTTTTTCCTTTGGCTTGGTTATGCTATAGTTCTGGTCTGTATTGTGGAAATATTTAGTTCTACTCCCTAAACTGAGCCAGAGCTCTGTAGGATGGGCTGAACCTTTAACTTGGCAACCAAGCCTCATTTGCAGAACAAACTTTAAACTGCGATGGGACTGAGCTCCTGCACTTTCTTGTGGTTTCAACACGGATGGGGTCCAAGCAATGACAAAAATCAACACTGTTGAAAAGCCCTGGGAGAAATGGTGTCTGTTAGAACAGCATCAGGAAGCTGGAAGTCCTCAGATGAGAAGAAAAGGATGAGTCAGATACTGTCAACCAAGTTCACCCTGAGATCAAGATGGTTTCACTCCTCCCTTTGGTCCCCAGGGATGTGTCCTCCCACAGCACTGCATCTTGTTCTGTCCACAGACACCCTCAAAGGTATAGAAGTTTCAGTCAGAAGTCTTCCTTTCGGTCTGATCCTGGGAGATGTCACGTTCAGCTAGTGCAGGATGCTCTCCTGGATTAGGAATTGGGGCTTTTTTTGCCTCTGCAGTACGTGCCAGCAGCACTGCAGGGAGGAGATGCCCTGACAGCTTCATACAAGCAAAAGGGGAACCTTGGCAAGGTAGGCACAGAAACATGCAAGGAGGCTCTGCAACTTCATCAGTTCCTTTTGTATTCAGCAAGTGGTATCTGAAGAAAACAGGGTTAGCAGCGCTGTCATTTTCCACCATTTAAAGCTGTCCAACTCTCCAGTGCAATGGAGACCACAAGAATTTTATCACTGCCATTTTTCATAGGCAGCAGCCCTGGAAACGGAGCTGCAGCACGCGTAGGTTTGTGAGATGGCTGCATTAAGTTTTCACCTGAGAGCCAGCTGCTTAACCAAAAGCATTGAAAACATTACTCCTCTCTGACCAAAGAATGAGACTCTGGGTGAACAGCGGCATCCAGCTGTGAAAAATGAGCTGGGAACAGTGGAGTTGTCAGTTTTCTTACCGGGATGCAAATAAATCTGTGGCCTGTCAGGCTGGTGGTTCTACTGGACCATTAGTTTAGCACAAAGATGTTCCACAGGGCAGGGGCTGACAGCTGATCCATCACCCAAGCCATCCTGCCCTTCCATAAAAACCCCTTCACAGCGCGCGATGATGCATATTTTTAAGCCACCTTACTTTGCATCAGGCATGGTTAAGGGACCTTTAGGTACCCATATGATGTGAGAAGTGTGTCATTGGAAGCCAGTTTCAAACTGATTTCCCTGTCACTGGGTTGTGTCTCGGGTTTTCTCTGTGCGATGCCTCCTTTGATGCTTCCTAATGGGATTTTATGGACTTCTCTCATTGCAGCCTGCCAGGGGGGCAGCTACGGGCCGGGTTGCAGCCGCATGTGTCACTGTCACAACGGAGCACGCTGTCATCATGTAACCGGGACATGCCTTTGTAGCCCAGGATGGAGAGGAGCCACCTGCCAAGAAGGTATAGTCTGAAATTCAAACCCCTGCCAGAGGATCATAGGAGAGAAAAATAAAACTTCTCCTCAGGGGAGAACTTCTCCTCGTTGGTATGTTACCTTTCAGCTCATTGCCCTGCACTGTTGATGGGTTTCTATCTGTGAAGTAACATGGTTTGGTCCACTGAATAAATCTGTGATGCCATGTTGCAGGGGCCGCGTGTAGGAGCTCTTCATGCTTGATGTACGCAGGGCAGAGGGGACTGAAATAGAGCCAGAGCCTGGAAAGAGACCCAGATTTGAAGGCTGATTAGGGAAGGAAAGATCCATAAAACTCCCATTAATGACACTGAAACAAAATAATTTCTTTTCTGTGTTCTGCTTTACTGTCCTGTGCACCCGAATATCCACGTCGTTACCGTGCGCTGTTCCAGGCACAGGCTGAATCCAGACCATGTGAAAGGCATCGGGACTTCCAGCCTTGGATCTTGGACAAATATGTGTGACTCCAACACAATCCCAACTCTGACACAAGCCCAACTCTAAGGAGTCTTAAGAAAAGAGGTTGGCAAAGAGAGGCTGTGCAGGGATTATGTTACACCTCCTAATCCCTGCACCCGGGTCGCTGGAAAAAGTCTGTCCATCCCCATTGTGGAAGACTCCTTTTTCTATGCTGGCCCCACAAGGAAGCAGTGGCAGCTGGGGGTGCAGGCGGTGGGGGGCTTTCTGCTCCAGATGCTCCTGGGTGAGCTGGGTTTGGAGTCAACACCGCCCACGTGAGCAGCTGCTGTCCTTCATCATACCGAGATGATGCTTAGGGAAAGGGGATGAAAGCTGATAGAGGTAGAGGAATGTATGAATTAAGTGGGTCCTCCTTTAAAACCTAGTATGAAGAGGTCTTTGTATGAAGGAATAAAAAGTTGAGAAGGCACCAAGCTGTTCTTCATGATGACAGGTAGAACACAACCTAAAATTTTCTGGTTTGCATGAGGGCCTCAAATACAAAACCAAAGGAAAAGGTAAAAAAGCTGTTGTGAAGTACAAAGACACTGTCAAACATACCCTTTTCTTTAATGATATGTTTGGGAATTTCTTTTCTCTTTGGAAATCAGGGGGTAGAATAAGAGTGTGAGGCTGGGTGAGCCATCCTCCCATGACTCTGCTTTTGCAGAGTGAGTGCTTGCTTCTGTTAGCATCTTAAAAAGGTGCCACTCTGGCACATGAGAGGGGCGGGTTTTTTTCTGCTGAAAAAATGAGTTTCTACCCATAGAATCTGGTTGTGATGGGAATTAATTGACTTGCTTAATTAAAATCAGTTAAAATATAAAATATCATCAGCTAGATGATCCAAAGATCAATCAAAAAGGAGTTGTGATTTTGAATCATAGAATTTTCAGAGGACTGTACAAAGAAATGCTGAAAACAGGGCAATCAATAACTGTGTTCCATGTTGACAAAGCTGATAGGGACCAAGAGATGTTTCTCATAGGTGCAGACAGAAAATCTTGAGGTCATTTGGTGGGTCATAGCTAATTCTTGTTAGTTCCCAGACCAGTTTTACACCAGTCTGTGTAATTCCTTATCAGTCATGGCCCTATTGTACCTCCCACAGCACCTCCACCATCACCAGAGAGGGGATGTAAGCTGGGAGAGGTTGTCTTTAACCTGTGTCTTCCTCCTGCACTTGTTAATTGAAGGCTTTTGTTCTACCTCTTTACAGCATGTCCTCCTGGATGGTATGGTGCAAACTGTCTACAGCGCTGCGTCTGCCACAGCCAGGTTGCCTGTGACCGCGTGACGGGCGAGTGCCAGTGTCCCCAGGGTTGGACAGGGGTAGCGTGTGAGCTGGGTGAGTCTCATCATGTCCTCCAAGAAGGAAACAAGGTATATCTAGAGACTTTTGGCAAGGGAGGTTTCAAAATCTCTTTCACTGAAGACTTTTAGGACCAGCTTGGATGGCTGGACGTATTTCAGAGGTGTAACTGTGTTTGCTCTGGAGTCCTTCCAGTCTGGCCACACCATCAGTCTCCCCATCTTGTTTCAGAGTGTGGAGATGGGAGGTACGGAGAGGGCTGTGAGCAGAACTGTAGCTGCCACCATGGGGTTTGTGACCAGCACTTGGGAAAATGCATCTGCCATGCTGGCTGGACTGGGGACCGCTGTGATGTCGGTAAGGCCAGTTCCTACCACAGATGCTTCATTTTAACTCCCTTCTGCAGTAGCTATTTTTGCCCAACCACAAACACACGCCCTTGCCTGAATCATTTTGTCTCTTCTCACTTCTGTTCCTTGTCTGCTAACAAAATTAAGGTATTTCTCTACCTTATGGATACGATGGATAATTATGTAAATGTGGATGGCATCAGCATCTCTATAGACACCATATGGATTTGTACTCCAGATTATGACCAGGTCTTGGCAAACTTTCACGTGCAGACTCATTAATAGCCAGCACTACATGCTTTTAATATTTTCAGTATATTCTCTTTCAATGACACCTTCTGGGCATGCAGTCTCTAAACATCCATTGCCACAGCTTGTTGGTCAGTGGCAGATGCTTCCCATGCAATGGGAAGAACTGTTGCTCTCTCTGCTTCTCCTTGCAGCGTGCCCCCCGGGATCTTTTGGCAGACAGTGCGAGGAGCAGTGTGACTGCGTACACGGCTTGTCCTGCCACCATCAAACTGGAGCCTGTCACTGTGACAAGGGGTGGCGAGGAAGGCACTGCGACAAACGTGAGTGTCTGCTGGGAGTTTGTGGGGGAAGGTTTAGGTGGGTACCTCTCAAATCCAGAGCTGGTGACAAGGTCATTTCACTCCAGTGGTGCTCTGAGGGGTCAATCTGGAGGTGCTCACGGGGCTGGGTGCAGCAGATCCGTGGAGGCAGGAGGATTTCTGCATCATCCAGCCTGGCCCCAACCCCATGCCCTAACAAGGGTTATTTGCATCATTGCAGCTTGCTTGCCAGGCCACTACGGCGTGGGCTGTGCCCAGCGGTGCCGGTGTCCCCCAAGCACCCCCTGCCACCACTTGACAGGCAAGTGCGGCTGTCCTCCAGGATTCACAGGCTACGGCTGTGAGAAAAGTAAGTTTGTTACAAGAATTCAAACATTTCCCTTGTAAATTAATTAAGAAATTACTTTCTTAACTAAAAACTTGATGATATAATGCCTGAAGAAGTAGGAGAATATGTGATAGCAGTGAAGATGGATGAGGGCAGCTTGTGATTCACCCAAATGTTTTGGCTGGTTCTGACCTCAGTGCCTGGCGCAGTTTGGGCTGGCAGGGTTTACCCTCTCTCTGCGATTTAAGGATCAAAATAGACTGAGGAAGTGACAACTGAGCCTGGCTCTCACCCGCAGCTATCACTGTGCTGTCGTAAAGCAGCAACTCTGCTTTTTGTTGGCCTTGTCCCCGTGAGAGACCATCTATTCCTGCTGTCAGACCTCGTGGAAATGTCATTATCTGTTTTTTCTTCAGTGTTGGGTTTGGTCGTCTGGAGCGGCCTTTGAGGCTTGTTCTGTGACCCCAGCTGCATGAGTTGGACTTTGTTCTTCCTCACAACGTTCTGCCCCAGTGCCGCTTTCACAAAAACACAGCAAATGAGAACAACTTAGCAGAACTGACATTGGTGTCCCATGTCACCTGCTAAAGGACTCTAAATCCTGACCCAGGGCAACTTAATGGAAGTGAGGTGTAAGAATTAGATGTGGAAAGCCCAAACCCTGTAGGCAGTGTGGCTGTCAGCAGTCAAAATGAAACCCACAAAGATGCTGGAGCTACAGCAGCTTTGCAAGTTTAAACTCCCTGCAAAATGTAGAATGACTTTATCCACGCACCTGGTCCCTTGTGAATTATACTGTTATTTTAGTCAATTTTACCTGACATTTCCCTATGATTTTTTTCTAGTGACAAGAAAATTGTATCTGGCCCTTGACAGTCGGGCACAAATTGACTGAACAAAACAAAATCAAGCAGTGAAGTAACCCCCAAGTAAATGTAATAAATCCAAAGTCCCGGAGGAGAGCGTCGTTTTGTAGGCAGGGATTTTATTTAATAAATTTGAGCTTGCTCTTTGTTTGAGTGCTATATTTACCAAGACAAATTTAATTTATTGGTTTACATTTCCTCTTCCCCGAGCTTGTCCACCAGGCACGTATGGTAAGAACTGTAACGGAGTATGTCAGTGCACTGCTGAGAATGAGGAATGTCACCCAGTGACTGGCGATTGCACGTGCCGCCCTGGGTACTTCGGGGCCCGCTGCGACCTCCGTGAGTATCGGTTTTGGGCTGCCCAGTTGTGTGTGTGCCGGTGCCTTGAGTTCATCTGTGTCAGTACCTTCAGCATTGACTGAGGTAAAGCAAGCATCCGTTGGATTAGCTTACAATAGTAAAAATATCTGTATTATTACAAGGCATTCATGATTTTTTTTTAAATCCTTTTTTTTTTCTTTTAAGATTAATTTCCTAACCCAGTTCTTTGCAATTTCATGTCTCGCTGAAGAATATCAATGTCATTCTTGGTACTTACACCTCCCATCTTCAGCTACACCTGGATATTGCATGGCTGTCTCATTTCCAAACACTTAGGCCAAAATACTTCCCGAAATCTCGGCGTGCTCAAGTAAGGACAAATGGTTATTAGAAAGCAACAAACTGCAATTGGCAGTAAATCAGAGTGATTCATAAAGTCACTTAAGTTGTAGGGCCTTCTGAGGAACAATCAAATCAAACAAATTGTTACTCTGGATTGAAAAATGGGGCCTCATGTAGAGGACAAAATGCCAATTGGCCAAACTCTCCATCATAAAAAATATTCCCAGACTCACACGCCTCATGCCGATATTTTAGGATATCTGTAAAGTTGTTCCTGGTGGAATGTGGGAACTGATAAGAAACATATACCGAAGTATCCAAAAAAGGAGGCAGATAATTACCTTTTTATTTACAACTTTAATTTTTTTTTTTAATACTCCATGGCTTGTAATAATTTTTTTTAAAAAAATGCTTTCTCTTTGGCAAGTGCTGATTTTCTGAGGAAAAATCCAGTGTGTCTCTTCAGTTTGCTTTTTTGGGTGACAGTTTGGATACAAAGGGCAGCTGCTATGTTCATGACTCTAGAAAGGGTTAAACCTGTGCTTTGTTCTTCAACTAAAACCAGGAATGAGTCTTACTTTAGAGATGGGCATTTGCATTACCATCACATCATCACAAATTATTCTTTTAAATATAAATGGAAATGTAAGGATTGATTCTATCTTCCTTCAGATGTCAGTTCTTGCTGTGAGATGGAAATCCAGCCTTCAAAATCAAGGCTGGAGCCATCTGGATCCATTATACATTAGATTATAATAAATATTATAATAGAGCAGTAGTGGAGATGAACTATTTAACAGTATCGTGTTAAAAGACTTCTTCATGGTTAGCCTATTACTTTTATGTAGCAATCTTTCAGTAGTCGTTACCTGTGCATATAGTCCTGAACCTCTGTAGATTATAGTAAATGTCCACGAGCTTGCTGAGATCCATGAGATTTTGCTTCAGAATTTAAAAATTAAACCATTAATAATTGCATTGGAGTTCTGACATTGCAGAATGAAATCCATGTTTCGTTGCTGTGGTAGTTTAGCCGTGGCTGGAGGCCAGATGCCCACCAAAGCCAGTCTATTACTCCCCTTCCCAGGTGGACAGGGGAGAAAATATATATTAAGAGGCTTAGGAGTCAAGATAAGGACAAGGAGAGATCATTTTATCAGCGACGATATGGGCGAAACAGACTCAACACAGTGCAGGAAAGAACTATTCTAATTTATTACACTACACTAGAAAGAACAGTGAAGAACCGGAGTCAGGAGTGCAATCAAATCTTAAACAAATGCAACCAGATCTTAAAAACACGTTCCCCCCACCACTCCCTTCTTAGCAGACTTTAATCAGAATCTTGCTCCCTTCTTCCCCCCCGCTCACAGTACGGGGGGGGCAGGGACTGGGGAAAAAATGGGGTTCTCAGTAGCACCTTCCCCCCACCCCTCCATTCTAAGCAGAATTCCCTTTAGCCATGATTTTACTCCCTTCTTCCCCCCCTGCTCGCAGTACAGGGGGGGGCAGGGACTAGGAAATAATAATGGGGTTCTCGGTTACTTCATGAGCTGTTTTCCTTTCCCAGATCTTAAAACACCTCTACCTCCCCACCCCGCTCCCTCCTTAGCAGACTTCAATCTAGTCATGATTTCACTCCCTTCCTCCCCCCGATCACAGCACAGGGGGGCAGGGACTGGGAGACGGGGGCTTCGGTCAGTTCCTTGCAAGTTGGTTTCCTTCTCGGCCGGGGGGGAGAAATCCATTTCCACACACCCTCCCCCTGCTGCACCGTGGGGTCCCACACACTAGAGACAGTCCTCCAGGAACTTTCTCCGTGTGTCTCATCAGCTGCTCCGCCTGGATCCCTGCTGTGGCGGGCAGCAATAAATCACAATGTCTCTCAGTCCCAGTCCTCCACGGGGTCATCAGCCTCCCCCCAGCAAACCTGTTCCAGTGCATTTCTCTCTCTCTCTCTCGCTCATCTCTGTAGGTTCCAAGTGCTGGCAGGGGCTTGCTTCAGCGTAAGGGTCACAGTGTCTTCTCTATGTCTCCACCTGCTCCATCCAGCGTGGAGCCCCTCCACGGGCTGCAGGTGGGGTCTCGGCCTTTACCATGGGGTTTCTCCACGGGCTGCAGGGGCATCTTTCTCTCCGGCACCTGGGGCACCTACTCCCCCTCCCCGGCCTTGGTGTGCACAGCTCATTACATCTTTTCACTCCCTTCTCCTGTGGCAAAATGCAGCTGCTTCTGGGTTGTTTTCTCCTATATGTGATTCTCAGAGGCGCTATGACTATCTCTCATTGGCTTGGCCCTGGTCACCAATGATTCTGGCCTTGGATTGTTTACACTTTGGAGCTCCAGAGAATTCCAGCAGCTCCTCACAGCAGCCATTTTGTGCACCCCTGTTCTTTTCCAGCACCCAACCTCACAAAACCACGACAGTTGCATTCAGAGAAGGCTTTGCCATAGGCTCCTGCGTAGCCAGGATTAAACCCGTAGCATGTGACAAGTGAGGCTTCATGGTGTTGTGTTCTATTAGGACCCAGAAGCCCACAGTATGTCACACAGCAAGTTCTCAATAAATAGAGTTTTGTTAATTGTTTGCGGGAGAGATTAAGGAATGGTGGATAACCATTGTCTGACAATGTTTGATAACCAGGGATAGTTAGCAGGATTTTGGTGGAAATACTCCTTGCTCCCACCATCCTCACTGGAGAGAGACCTGGGGCTGCTCCAGGATGAAGAAGCTTTCGACAGAATATTAAAAACAGCATAGGGAGCTGCTCCCAAAGACGTGAAATGGGCTTCAGTCCAGTCAACATGTGGTTGGATGCTGCTGGAAACAGTTTCTGGCAAATACTGACGTATTTATAGTACTGTGAAAAAAGGTTCAAGAAAGTATCTATAAAAGGTGTAGTTGGCTGGGAAGTCGAATTTCCAGGAGCCAAGAGCAATGAGGCTTTCATGTTCTCAAATTTTGGAGTGAAGAGCTGAAACAGTCTCTTGGCAGGATCCAGAGGAAGCAGACAAACTAGCAATAAGGTTCCCATCAATTGTCCATAACTTGGTGGACAGGCAGATCTACTTGAGTGAAGTTATGACTAAAAAGCAGTAAGTGATGGTGTAACAGATTAAAATAAAACTACCTCCATGGTACATCTCTGTGACATTTACTGGGCTGGGAAAACCCTGAGCCAGAAAGACCTCACCAGCTTCACTTCTAAGCCATAGGTAACAATATGTTTCAAAAGTAATTTTTTTTTTTTGACAATGCAATTAATAATATTAATTAAGAATAAACCTAGTGTATGCAGTTGGTATGGAAATATGTGGGAGCACTTGGGTTACAGCAAACCCACCCAGACCAGAAGGAAAACCAAAAAATCCGTAAATAAGTTAGAACTCTGGCTGCTGCTCCTGCCATGCTCAAGGAAAGTCAGATGCATGGGAAGCTGTTAAATTAAAAAGCGTCTTTATGAGATAACTGGTGGCTGGAGGCTAGCCCTCTCCATAAAACCAGTGCCTGCTTAAATGGCAGGGTGCTCTGTGAATTGCCCCAACTATCTGCATAGTTCTTCTGCAAAGCAGTAGCAGATGAGATGGCCTTGTTAATAACCACATGAACATCACAGCTAATGTTTGCCCTGATTTGTGCTGCTCCCTGTGGAACCCCAGGGGCAAATACATTGTTAAGGTGGGAGTTGCTGCACCCCTTTCAGCAGTGGAGCCCACCACCTCTGAAAGCTTCTCCAGGGAGAAAAAGAACATTTGGGAGTGTGGGAAAACTAATTAAAAGAGGAAAGCCAAATGATGACCGAAAGGAAAGGGAGGAGGAAAAGAGAAAAGAATCCAATTAAATCATTGAACCTGGGTGTGTCCTTAACTCCATGTTGTGGTGAAACAGATGTTGCAGGGCTCACTCTTTGATGCCGGGGTTTGTGCATGAAAAAGATTTTCTGTACTGACAGATGGAAGTGCTGATGACAAAGTATTCATTGAGAAAAAGCCATGGTTGAGAAGGGCTGGGGAAGGTATCTGCACGTTATAAAAGTGTGTATCTGTTTAGTCCTGATGATCTGCTATCCTGATTTGAGCAGAAGGCAGTTTTCAGTTTTATATTAAAAGTTATCCCTTTAAAGCTTCACCATGAGCTCTACCTCTCTATTGAATAGTTAAAAAAATCCAGAGGTTTCTCCAGCCACTCAGACCATGCTTTCATGCCTTCAGAAAAGAGAGAAAATGTATGGAGTTATTTATGCTCAGATTGCAAGAGATCTGTTATTGGGAAACGTGTGGAAATAGATCTTCAACTGGATTTTCAAAGTTGCCATAGGTTTCCTTTTTCCAGAGGAAGAGAAGGAAGGAGGGAAGCAGAGAAGTGGCATGTAGAGGTAGTAGCACTAGCATAACTCTTCAATGATGCTCTGAAAGCACCAGTTTGCCACCACTTCCATACACTGGAAAACTAGGAGAATAACCTGCATCTCCAGACTTCAGTGGTGGCACATTGAAGGAAACCCTGAGAGACGGAGGCACATGGCTAGCAGCTCTGTCCAGCTCTGTTCCTCAGTTCCAGCCTTCATCGCTAAGGAGTATCTTGGAGACATGAGCTAAGCGGGGCAGATGCATTGATGTCTTCTTGACCTTGCATTGAGTGTTCCTTCAACATTAGCTATCCAAGAAGAAACGAGAAATTCTCACTGCTGCCTGGAAAGCCTCTTCACAGACAGCCCGTTGCCATATAACACTGGCTCAGCAATCTGCCCAGGTCTATTGTTTCTTCTGATTATTACAAATTACATCTGCTTTGGTTTTTTCCTCAGAGAATATTCTGCTTTGCATTTAAACTATCTCTCCTGCTTCACTCTCCTGAGAAGGTGTCTTTTGAACTCCATGTTATTTTCATGTGCACATTTTCATCATCTCCCTCCCACAGCCCACTAGATGTGCCAGAGCAATGCCAACTCCAGGTTGGAGGGAAAGAGTAGATTACAGAGGAAACAAACTTTCTCCAATGTAAATGCTTTTAAAAGATGAGACATGCCCCAGTATCCATAACTGGCCAGCTAAAATGACTGCTAAAAGGGGCAGAGAAGCCTCCTGGCTTCAACCGATCTCAGGCAAGCCAGAGTGTTGTTGACCAAAGGAAGAAGGACTAGGGCCCCATATCTCCATCTCTGCCATAGAAGGGAAAGGGGGAAAAGGTAGATTTGGAACAGAAGTCTGAGAGGAAAACCTCTGAAGAACTGAGTTTGCTTTTCTTTCTACCGTCACGTATGGGGAATAGGAGGAGCAGGCAGAGCCAGGAGCAGTGGGACCAGGCTCCACAGCAGCAGTTGGTCTGGCTCTCTGGGGTTTTACACTGCCTTGCTGCCCAAGGGGTGCATTGCCCAAGAAGGCAAGCATCTGGTAGTCAGTGCCTATTCCTGGCCCTCCAGAAGCGGATAGAGTTAGAAAATGAAAATCTAATCTTGGTTGAAAGCAACAAAGTGCTTCTGACATGAAATGCAATGGGCCTGGTAGCAACACAGCCTAATGGCTATTTTGTTCTTTTAAAACAGGGTGTCCAAAAGGTACCTATGGTTCAAAGTGCCAAAACCCCTGTAAGTGCATGAACGAAGGCCGCTGTGACCCTGTGTCGGGGAGTTGTGATTGCGCGCCCGGTTTCATCGGAGCTGACTGCAGTGAAAGTAAGCCAACAAGTGTTCTTCTTTCAAAAAACAACAGAGAGAATAATCTGCATAAGAGCTTGTCAGAAGAAAAACAGACAGATCCCAGCTACCTCCTCCTTGAATTGTAAATCAGGATTCCAGCTTTGTAAAAAAATCTCTTGCAAAATATTTTCCCTCTCTTCTGCGTGTGTAGAAGCAAGGACACTCATCCCAGGATTACAACCTACTTGCCCAGATTTATTTCTAGAGCCAGCTCAGCATTAATTGCTCAAGTTCCTTCTTCCTGTCCAAAATTTCTAGGCTGAGAAATTATCTCAATGTTTTGCTTCGCACTTGGTGCCATTAGTTTCAATAAATGGGAAAAAGATCAAGTTTTGTCATGGCAAAACTGGTAAAGACTCCATGGCAACCCTACCTTTACTTCTTTGTTTCAGAGCTAAATCGCACGGCTGAATTCCTGTGCTATTTCCAAAGCTTCAGTTGATTCACAGAAAGGCAATGCTTTAATATTTAGTAGCCTATAGCTTTGCTATTCAGCATAGGACAGCATCAGTGTTAAGGAAGACATCTTTAGCTGGAAGGATGAGCAGCTGATACTTCAGTTGTACACTCACCCTTTTGGTAGAAAACCTACTAAATGTTCCATGTGAAACCATGGATTATATTTATGACCTCAAGTAAAGTTTCAGAGGATGAAGCAGTTGTGTCCTTGGATGGGTTTTTTGGTGTCACAATTGTTGCTTAGGAGCACATCAGTTGGGATAAAACCAAAGCCAACTCTACCTGTAAGGTCCTGCTTACATTAAAACTGAAGGCTGCCATTGGATATCCCTGGTGTTTAACCAAAGGCTGTGTTTCCTTCAGCTTGCCCTGAAAATCGATACGGGAAGGGCTGCACCCTGTTCTGTGCATGTGGTAAAGGTCAGTGCGACCCGCGGACTGGCAAGTGTACCTGTCCTCCTGGCCAAATGGGACCCAGCTGTCAGCAAGGTAACAAACCAAGACCCAAGGTCACCTCTTCAGTTGGGCACATGCTTAAAACAACCAGCAAATAAAACTCGGTGCCAAACATTGTTTATAGCGTCGTTTCCCAATGCCTTCACTTGATAACACCGTGGTTTGCTGTGCACTTGGCCTATGGCCCTCTCCACTCCATCACCCTGCCTTTATCATACCTATCTCCTGTCCACAACCTCACTGCTTTGCTCTACCATACTTGGTACCACTGCACTGGTTTCTCCACAAAGCTAAATTCACTCTTCTCAAGAGCTCTGTGGTCCAAACACCACCAAGACAAAGATGGGAAGAGGGGTGGTTTGTCCTGCACAGCGTGAGCAGTATGATGGGGATTGTGGGTACATGTGGACTACATTTGGAAGCAAATTGCTTGAGCTGAAAAAGCAAAGGGTGAGGATTTGCTGAGAGCAAGAGGGGCGAATGTAGAGTGAGGCCAAGTGAGGAGACAGGATGAGACAGGGAGTGTTTGGATTGATGGAACTGTTAATAAGCACAGAGTAGTGTCCCACAGCTCTTGGGAGACACCAGGCACTTGGGACACCATGAGGGGAACATGTGTTTGTATTTATTCCCCATCACTTTCGTTCCTTTTGGGGATGCTAGTTTTTATTTTCTTTCAAACTTTGTTAATTCTCTGTAGTGTGTCCCCAGGGACGCTACGGCCCCAACTGCCACCTGTCGTGTACCTGTCAGAATGGTGGCATCTGTGACCATGTGGATGGCAACTGCACGTGTGGGCTGGGCTGGACAGGAAGATCATGTGAGAAAGGTAATTTTCTGCCATGATGACAGCGGTGGCATATGTTCAAACAGGGGTTTGTGGTGTCTGCAGACCCACAAAGTGGGACAGATTTTGCTTCAGAAGACATCCTCCCAGATGCACTCCTGTCTCTCACAGGACTGTCCCTGGTTAGAGCATTAGGTCTTTTTCCAGAGACAGTTTCCTTGTGAGTCCTGCGCTGTATCTCATAAATTCCTTTGCATGGAATTCCTTCTTCTCCTGTCTGACTTTTACCTTCAATAACAGTTCATGGGACTTTTATTTTATATTACCTTTCATGTGCTCCTCCAAGGCCAGGAGATGCCCACATCTCCCCCTCTCCTGTTCGCTCTCTCTTGTGACTCCCTTCCCTTGGGCACTGGACAGAACTTCCCCTGTATAACCTTCCCTGGTCATGCCCCCTGACAGCAGCTGTCTGGAGCAATCAAGATCGCTTTGCTATCTCACCCTTGCTTCTCCATGATAGCTCTCCCTGACACAAGACAAAGCACACTAAATAGGATAAGATCAGTTTGCACTCCAGCCAGCAGAGTTTTTCCACGTCTTTCTGTCCATCTCCCAAAAGTCATTCTGTGTTTCTGTGTTCTGATTTATCTTTTCAGATAAGAAAGGTCTGTATAGTTATGGACTTTAATGTTCAGGAAGCCATGAGTTTACTAGTGTGACATCAAATAAATAGTTCTGAGATCATATTCAAGACAATGTCATCCTTGCATCCTGACTGCCATGATGCAGTCTCCCCAACACACACAGCCGGGTCTTAATTTGCAGCCTTTCTTTCCCTCACATCTATACAATATCCACCTCAAACTCCACCCATCTCATGACGCAGAGCTGGCCGATACAGATCAGTGGCCTTATGTGTGTCGTGTAGCAGTGACACTTTTTTTAGCACAGTTCTCTGCAGTTGTTTCGCTTTGCACCTGAGAAGACTCAGAGACCCACCTCATGCATGTGAGCAAAGAAGCCGGGTAGACAGCACGTGGCAATCTCTTATGTCACTAGAAAGAGCTTCACTGTTCACCTCTTGACAGATAGCCAAGCTATTGGAAATTTGAGTCTTGATTTCCACAGCAGGGTAGTTTTGAGTGTGTTTTGACTAGAAATCAAAGACAGCTAATCAGGCATCCTTTTTCTAGTGATTAGATATGATGCTCTTGAAAGATCTTGTCTGACATGTGCAGAGCTACGAATCTGATTGTTTGGATGGCCACGCTCATTTAAGCTGGTCTGCCCAGATTCAAATTATCATGGTAGCGGGAGATTAATTTATGTAGAAGGGATGCCTAAGTTAATGATGCTGGCACAGTCACTTTTGCACGATGTGGTTTTCGTAATTTGAGATGTGTTTAGTTCTGTAACAGCAGATACCTCGTTACACATGGGAAGGCTGTTGCTATCACAGAAATCACACAGTTGTAAAGGTTGGAAGGGGCCTCCAGAGATCATCAGGTCCAACCCCCCTGCCAAAACAGGGTCCCTAGGACAGGTTGCACAGGTCGGTGCCCAGACAGGTCTTGAATATCTCCAGAGAAGGAGACACCACCCCCCCACCCTGGGCAGCCTGTCCCGGGGCTCTGTCACTCTCACCGAGAAGAAGTTCTTCTGCATATTGGTGTAGAAATTCCTGTGCTCCAACTTGAGGCCATTGCCTCTTGTCCTGTCCCCACAGACGACTGAGAAGAGGCTGGCCATTTCCCCCTGTGTCCCACACTTGAGATATTTATAAACATTAATAAGATCCTCACAGTTTTATTAGGAATCAGAATAGTGCAAACTCCAATGCTAACACAGAGAAGGAAAGGCTTCGGGTTTTCTTTCACACTTTTGAAGTGCCCAGAAGAAAATATTGCTGTAGATATAGGGGGGAAAAAAATACATACCATTTACTGTGTGGCTTTGCAACTCATGGTGCATGTTCAATGCTGACTACACAGAGACCCATGAAAAAAATCAGACTATAGAAAGTACAAGGAGATTTCTGCTTGAACATCTGTATAATACAAAGGATTTCTTATCAAAATATTTCTATACAACATAGTGTACAGAAATGCTGTGTCTTCACAAAAAGCATTCTCCTCAGCTCTGCAAGTTATTGTGTGGGCATTGCATCTCTTCTATAGAAGCTGTCACTTAAGAGCATTTCTGGGGTTGTTTAGTGGGGTTTTGGTTTTTTGTCTGTTTGTCTGTTTTTCTGCCCATGTCCCGCCAGCAGAATGTCTCCCAGGAAAGTACGGGTCTGGCTGCAGCTTGGACTGCCTGTGCCAGCACAATGGCACCTGCGACAGGTTCACAGGGTGCTGCCAATGCCCTGAGGGTTACTACGGCCACTCCTGCGAGCACAGTAAGTGGGGGCAGCCCAGGTGCCCGGCTTTCCAACAGTGATGGGGTGAGGGGCTCCGGAGTGGTTGCATAAATGCTCCGCCGGTTCAGTGAAAATCTTTGGGGTGTCCTAGATCACCCAGCTGCTTCCAGATCTGAGTAACTCTGTTGCTGGGGCGATATGAGGTTAAAAAACACATGGCATTATTAGAGTTGATAAGTATCATTCCTGTTGGTTCCCAGGGGATATTGTGGAGAATACAGAGGATTTTAAAGGGATGTATGTTTTTCTTCATAAACCTTCCTCATTGGATGCTTTCATTTGTCAGGGTGCCCCCTTGGATTTTATGGACTAAGCTGTCTCCATGCATGTGCCTGTAAAAATGGAGCGAGCTGCGATGCAGTGACTGGACGGTGCATCTGTCCCTTGGGCTATCAAGGGATCTACTGCGAGAAAGGTACTTGTACTCTCTGATGTAAATGGAAAAACCCCAAACAAAAAGCCAAAATGAGCTTCCCCGCAGCTATGTCGTTACTCAAGTGTTTGTTGAGAACAAGTTCTTTAATATTTTGAGCTTCATGTATATCCTGAAACACTGAATTTGGGATTGTTTACCTGTTATATATCTGAGTGTCCTCATTTCTTTATAAATTAACTAATCTGGTTCCAATTAATCCATGAAAGTCCTGGTCTCTGTGATGTCTTGCAGCAATGAGTTCCACATGTCATTTATAAAAAAAAAAAGATCCTTTTACTGAGTTTTCAATGGGCTTCTAAAACTCCAAATAAGATTATTAAGTCAGTGAATGTCAGCCCCATTGAGTGTTATGGAATGTTCTAGAGACTCTGAATTAAAAATGAATGTGCCAGCTACGTTTCTGGGACAGGTTTACAGATAGCTTTGGTTAGATTAGATGTACCTGACATAAAGAGAGTTCACATAAACATCATGCCTATTCCTCTACATTTGGTTCTCCATTAAACTTGGCATTTACACTAACTTCAGTTGAGAGTTTACGAGCTTTCCTCTGAGACATCCTGGAAAAACTCCCATGGCTTAATGGATGCCTTGCCGTTCAACTGCACATCTAAAGAAGCACTCTTGCTCTCAGGCTGTGACAGGGGCTGGTTCGGAGAGGGGTGCCAGCATCGGTGCGACTGCGGAAGAGCTCCTTGTGATCCAGAGACTGGGAAGTGCCTTTGCCCACCTGGGAAGACAGGAGAAAAATGTGACATTGGTAAGGGCGATACTTTCCTAGGGCTGGACCATGTATAGTTAAATCAGTGTGACTTGTTGGTCTAGGTGTAGCTAAAAGGACATTTGCTGGTACTTGAGAGCACATTGTTCATAGCAAATTACTCCTCCTGTGTTATCAGCAGCTTTATCAGCTGGTTGTACCTGTTGATTTAACCAATATTTAAACTGATACACACCGACAGGAAAGCTGTTTACGGGTCAACTGTAAAATGTCATTCAACTTGAGTTTTAGAGAACAACGTACCAAGGAGCCCATAGTTTTGCAGCTGTGGTGGGGAAGACGGGAGCTAATGCGTATGAAGGGATCTGGTTGCTGTGTGTTATATCACACAGGCATTTCTGACCCTTTTCAGACCAATTGAAAAGTATGTGCAGCTCTGGGTTTGCCTCCTTGGGAAGCAGGGCTGAATCCCTGTGGAGATGCCGCAGCTATACCTGCCTCTGGGCATCAGCAGTAGTCCAGGAGCATTTAATCTTAATAAAACTCCTTCATTTGGAGCACAGTTTCTTGGACTGTGTGTTTGGGAAGTGCTTGGCCCATGAGAGCAGAATTATTTTGTAACAGGGGTATAAAAATAGGTGAGAAAACTGTCTTGGGTGGAAAGCCACCCCCACTGCTGTCCCCTGATGAGTTGGTGGTGGGGTTGAGAGGCAGCAATGGCAGGCAAGGTTCTTGAGCCAGACTCAGACACAGTTATGGTAGAGTAAATCTAGGGTAATTGCTGCGGTAAAAGGAATTGCAGTGGTTTGAACATGTGTGAGAAGAGATTGGGTGATCCTAATGCTGCAGCAAACAAAATAGGAGTGACCATCCATGTACTACTATGGGATGTTCACCCCAGGAACCATCACCCCCCTCAGCCCCAGAGTGAGAATATTATATCTCTTTTTGTTCTAGGATAAGCAGGAAACAGCTTTAAAGAGCCTGGTTTTACTGCCAAGTAATTGCTGGGAGCTCAGCTGCTAGTGCAACCTGCAGAACTAAAAAGAACTAGTGACTTTGCTCTCCACACTGTCCTGTGGTCAGAAACTGAAGCCACCCATTCTGCAGGCAGTGGTCTGATGGAGGACATGGGCCACCCCCGCAGCCAGCACTGTGCTGGGTATCCAAGGGCCTTCCAACAAAATTTTAGGCAGAACTGGAACGCAAGAGGGAAGCTCAGCACCAAAAATGTGAACGGAGGTTTTGCTCCTTGCAAACTCCAGGAGTCACTTTTATTTTTCTTAAACCAGCTAGGGTAGCCCCCATCCATGAAAAGCTGTTATGGGGTAGGTTTTATTTGCATTTTTATTTTCAATTAGGCTCAGTTCATCTGTGATATAACTGTGAGCAGCTGTGACTGTGCAGCAGCCATAAAGATAAAAGGCCTGATTTTAATTTGAACTCTGGTAAAGCACCCATTAAACAGGCAAAATGTTAATTAAAAAAAAAAAGAGGAGAGAGAATATATAACAGACTTTTATGGGTGCTCTTTTTCTGTAGTAAATTAACATTGCAGACTTTCAAACAGATGTCTTAAATACATGCTGTTATTAACATGAAAATGTGGTATTACATAAATTAAAATCAGGTCCAGAGGTGTTTGAGGAGACCTTTTCTCATAACGTTCTCTAATTGAAAAGGCCAAGCTCTGAGTGCACAGGCAGTTCTCCCACGTGTCGGGGCTGCAGCCGACGCGGGGCTCGGCAGCACCTCTCCTTACCTGAGGGTGCCTGTGTGAGAAAGCCTGCACCTTCCTCATTCGAAGGGTGCTCTGGTGAGGTGAGGGGCGCTGTTCTTTACCGTGTATTTAGTACCCTGCCTTCTGCCTGCTGGTAGCTTTTCATTCATGCCTGAACTGTCTGAATGGCAGCAAGGGTTTATCAGCCTGGGCATGAGATGCATTTGTGATTGGAAGTGAGACATCCTGGGAGTTTAGTTTGCCAGGAGGCAGCGGGGTTGTGCAATTGGAGTAAGGCATAAGGGTATATATAAAGTGGATTAGATTTCAGTTTTGCATTCTTGAAGTGAAGGATCTTTGGAGTTCTTGGAGTGAAGGATCTTTCCTGGCGCACGCAGCCAGCCAAGATGTGCAGTGTGGAGAGCTGCCAGAGATAGCGTGGATCCAGGATGCTGACAGTAACTTTCCTGAGCAAATCCCAAGATCTTTTCTGTGGGGCTGTCAACCCCTGATATTACACCAGTAATGATTTCCATTCTGGGAACTTCTTTAGGACAGCTGGGCTACAGTTTGGGCAGACCATGCAGGAGATGAAACTTGAAGATCACAAGGCTTTCCAAAATGTCATGTTTTAATGTTAACAGATGTAGTTGTCAAAGCAGCTTCCTCATCCCAGAGAGCAAGGAGGCTAAAAGAGAGCATTCACCCTCCTCCAAATTTTTCTGTCCTCCCAGAATGCAGGTCAGACCAGTATGGCCCCGACTGCTCCCTGCGGTGCCAGTGTGCCAGCAAATCCCACTGCAATCCATACAACGGGAACTGCTTGTGTCCAGCCACGTGGATGGGGCCAACCTGCAAAGAAGGTAACACAAGCTGGAGATACACAGGCTTTCTTAGTAGAAGAAATCAACCCTGGCCACAGTGGGTAGTCAGAGTTTGGGCAGGAGTATCAGCCCACCACACAAGCGGTGCTCAGTAGCACCCACTGCAGTTTCTGCATCAGGCTGCATGAGGCTGAAGTCTTTCTGCACTTCCATCTCTGGTGAAAACCTCAGAGCCTGTGATAGCAGCAGCTTTGCATGGGTTCTGTGGGTTCATGCTGCCCTCCCAAGGGTCCATGGGCAAATGCTGGGGGCACTGCCAATGCCAGGAGTCATTCCAGGTGTTTGTGAGGTCTTGGTCAAGCTGAACTGACTGAGTGGTTTCCCCTGGGAGCAGGCTGTGAAGATGTTGCATGGCCTGGTGAAGGACCCCCATGGCTGCTCCCAGCACAGCTGTACACTTCTCTGTGCCTGCCAGTGTGAAGTATCCCTGAAGCAGAGGATATCCACAGCCTCTGTAAGATGCATAAGGCGGTTTACTTGCTGTGTGTGCCATCACGTTTGATTACTTTTCATAGAGGTGTCAGGTCATGAAGAGTCTGGTCAAATGTGATCAGTCAGATAAATAGCTAAAACATTGGAAGATAGATGGAAGCACTCATCGCACTGGCACAAAAAGGGTATTTTTTTATTTAGATAATTTCTCTTCTTAATGAGAGCTAGAACTGAGCAAAAGGTTCCTCCCAGTTGGAGTCTAACCACAACTCGCTTGATGGTGATACTATACAAGTCTGGATTTGGTTTAGGAAGGACCTTGGGAATGTTCTGTTTGAGAGATGCTGGATTGTTTTTGCCTGCTGTCTGCAACAAAGCCAGTGTAACTCCATCCTCTACCTTCTTTTGAAGAGTTCAGTTTATTGAATTATTTAAGTGTAAATTATATAATCTAAATAATATTTTGGTATTAGGTTATACAGACCTGAAATCGTGTTTCTATTTAATTCTCTAGGTGGCCCTCCAAAGCTTCCTTTTTATGAAGAACAAACTCAAGAAAGAGGGAATATTTTTCCAAGAGCTCTACAACAGTAACATTTGGACTAATAAATGAACTGTTTTATATGCACAGACGGTATTTGAATTTGGATATGAAAACAGCTATTCAATTCAGCTTGAATTGTACTGAAGTATTCACACTTCTTATGGAAGACTACCGAGGCCATTTAGTAGCTGGATCCTGTTAAAAAGTTGAATCTGTTCATGTATTTAATCCTAGCCTCTTACCCTTCCGTTAATCTGCCCTGGACATTCTTTCTTTTATATAATTCATTGCTTGAAAACTTGGACGTGGTTTTAATAAGACCAACTCCAAAGAGTATCAGGACCAGCAGTATGTTACACATCGATGTGCAGTGAGCCCCACTACATATAAGTGACTTTGTAAACCCACTTGACACCCAGCGTGAAGTTTAACGCATGTTTCATGGATTATTATGTCAATATGGATTCACTGTAAAATCATATTGCACAGAAACTAGTGGATCTGACCAAAGTAATTCTTCTTCCAATAACATAGTGTGTTCTAGAAATACAGTCTAATTCTAAACTGGCAACTGAAGAAGAATCCACCACAGTCCTCAATAGTTGTTAATTTAAGAACATGTACCACGTTTCTTGAGTAGATTGACTGATTGGAAGGCCTCCATCTGTATCTTGCTTACGTCTGAATCAGTCTTCCAAAGAGCATGGTGTCATCTGCCAGACTCTTCTGGCTTTCTGCGTTCTCCCATCTCGTCAGTTGAGTTTCTCAGTGGCTTGTCAAGTCAAACTGCCACACTTCTCATTGAACAGTACCTTCTAATGCAGAAGGGAGTTTTATCTTAGATGGAGAAAGCAGATACTAGGCAAGAATAGACGTTTAAAGATAATAGACGTTTAAAGATAATCTCCGTGTTCTTCACATAAAGGTGTATAATGTACTTCTACTGCACAATAGTTTAAGTCAACTTTAAAAGGTTCTGATACCATTCAAGAGCTGCTGTTGGGCACTTAATAGAACAAAGACATTTTGGTGCTATTTTGTCTATTTAGACAGATTGTTCTTCAATATAGGACTCAGTCATTATGAAGAAATAATGTTCTCTATTTTAATATTCTGAGTTAACCAGACTGAAAGATTTCAGAGTGCCTCTTTATACCTCTCTTTAGGTTAGGAGCTACAAAATCTGCATAGTAACCTCTTGAGCCTGACTGTATCAAAAGTGCACTTACTAGAGGGCCCGGGGACCATGGGCTTAGCAGACACAGTAGTCCAAACGGTTCCAGATCTTGTGTTCACACAACCATTCCCACACAGTAACAAATCGCAACTATACAAGAGAAGATTTTTGTCTTAGAAGAGAAAGCGACACTAATTGACATGAACTTGTGATTTTTAAAGATGGTGGTGGTTGTTGCATAAAGTAACAGTTTTACCCCGTGGTTCACCTCACATCTTAACTCTGTAGCCATTAACTCTCCAGTACAAAGCTGGTGACACTTGATCACCTGGGAATTTATTTCAAAGTGTGATTTATTGGAAGCAGTACAGGTTTGGTAGGTATTTTTCAAGCTTCATGGAAGTCTTATTATTGTTATTCATCACTTCATAGGCTTTGAAAGTTATCCTAAACACAGTAAAGAGATTTGTGAAGGGGTCAACATTAATTAACCAACTGCTTTGGGCCAGAAAGTCACAGGGGGTGATGCTGATCCCTTATGAATGTTGCTGGAAATGTCCTTACTCAATGTAGATGTGGCAAAATCATTGTTGTCTCCAAAGTAGACAGAAGTGTCTGGCTCTCAGCAGGGCTTTACTGTCAGCTGTGACATTTTAAATGTTCTTTTCTAGAAGTGCCCAGGTCTGAGCCTACAATTATGTGAATTTGGGGCAATTTCACTGAACTAGAACTGATAAGGTAAATCTTGTGTGAGACAATTATATCTAATCTTAGCAACTGCTGGAGAAGAACAATTCAAGTTCAGCAGTTGACGTATTTTGATCTTAACTGTGCATTTACTGCAGAGTCAAACTACAATAGTAATGCGAATCTCACATTATAGTCAAGATTTTTTTTGTAGAAACATGAAGTTATGTTGTAGGAGACCTTTAGAGGTCCAGGCTTTTTTCAAAGCTGGGTCAACTTCAAAGTTAAATGGGGCTGCTCGGAGATTCATACGGTTGCTGAGTTCTGATTATTTCCAAGGATGGAGATCCCACCACCTCTTTGAACCCCTGTTCCAGTGAAACTTTCATGCTCACGTTTATGGGGTTTTTTCCCCTAGTTTCTAATCAGAATTTCCTAAGTTTCAACTTTGGTCTGCTGCCTCTCACCCTTTCAGTGTGCATCTCTGAGAAGTGTTTGGCTTCATCTCATCTACAGCCCCCATGGGGTAGTTGAAGACAGCAGCAATACCTCCCCTTGATCGTCTATTCTGAAGACTAAGCACACCCTGCTCCAGCAGCCCCGATTACCTCAGTGACCCCATGCCAGTACGTCAGACATTTCAGCATAGGGAAAATGTCCCATGCCTGGTATGGTTACACAGCAGCTACTGTGTAAAGCCCAACACCTTCTGTTTTGCTGTTTGACAGCAGTTTATTAAATGTGGGGGTTTTTTGTTCCTTACCTGTGTGTACTGACACGTGATCAGAGCAGCTAATCAAAGGGAAAACCTTTCTCAAGCCATATGAATTACACCCTTCTATACTTGTTTACATTTTTCATGATACCTTGATAGTAGAATTGTAAATATGTAGTATAAAGGAA
Source organism: Zapornia atra (assembly GCA_013400835.1). Classification (NCBI taxonomy): domain Eukaryota; kingdom Metazoa; phylum Chordata; class Aves; order Gruiformes; family Rallidae; genus Zapornia; species Zapornia atra. The sequence goes on along the minus strand of VZTU01003005.1, from coordinate 35,172 downwards.
ATAAAAGGGGTTTGTGTTGAGTATTTTTAAATAATATCTCAATTTTAGGTACATGATGAAACATATTTTAAGTGCCTGAGACTGAGCCTGTGCCAATGAATTAGAGGCCCAAGTAGGTCTGCCTGGGATATAATTCAGCAAATGATTTTTTTTAATTAGAAAATTCCAATTTCTGCAGACCTATCCTCTTTTTTTTTTTTTTTAATTCATTTCTCCTTCAAAATACTTCTTAGCTTCTTTACGTTATCAGCTTGGGGAAAGAAGTTAATTTCATTGCTATGAAAGGGACTTCTGATTTGGGGCTCAATATGACTTTTTTTGTTCCAAAACAAAGTACAGTCATATAAAGGTAAAAATCAAAATTAAATATTGTAAAAATATTAAAATATCAATTTTGGGGTAGTTTTGAATCTCTTTTCTTGGTTCTCTATTTGTGAAGATTTTAACTTTTTTCAAGAAAAATGTTTACAGGATGCTCTTTGCTAGAAGAATCAAAATGTGTTACATCATTAGCTATTAATTAAGGAAGTTTACTTGCTTGTGATGTCATTAGTATGTTTTGATTCTCCTCCTTCCTGCAGGTTAACAAATATAGCTAATTCTGTGCCTACAGAAGTGTTCACTGGATGGCATGGGCTTTTTTGAAATTAAATAATTAATAATTCCAGGGATTAGTTTTGTGGCAAGTAAGTGTAATCATTACTAAAATAATTAAACTCTGCTTATTTGCTTCATCAGACTCTAGTCAAAGGCCGTCAGGCCGATACTGTCCTGAACATAGCACTGGAGCTTGTTGAAAATGAAAGCGAAAACTTCAGTGAAAATGGTTTTTATATTTAAATTTATGTCCATCTTCCACTTCATAAGTGCCTTTCTTGGCTCTCTGTTTCCCAGGGGGCTGAAGTTAATTAGGCTTTCTGGAAAAGAGTGCCCTGTGTATTCCACTGTAACACACTTGCATGCACAGATAACTCCTTTCAGAAAGACATTTCAATTATTTCAACCGTGCGTTTTCCGTGCCAAATCCCACTCTCTTACCTTGTTGTATATTCCAGATAACTTCAGTTGGAGAAGAGTGGAAATAAGTTGAGTGTAAACTCGGTGGGTTCTGCAGAATCCTAACTCTGTCTGAAATCATGAAACCCCAACGTGTTTTAAGTTAGACTTCAGTATTTATAACGTTATTCTCATAGGAAAACAATGAGAATTTAAAAAATTCCTCGCTTCCCCTGCCAAAAATTATTATTCTACTTTTATCCTTTTTATGTTGAAGAACCGTAGCTATTAAAGTTTGCCCAGATTTCTTGCCAACCATATTATTTTGATTGGCTGCAGATTTCTGTTTGTGTGAGTAATAACCATCAGAGCATCAGGAGTTGCCAACGGGACAAACATGGAAATTATACCTTTATGTCCTTCCCAGAGGAGCCAGAGATGCATTCTGGAGCCATCGCGGGTTCATACTCCCAATCTTAACAGGGACAAATAACCATGTTTCGGTTGGAGTTTAGCTTCTTATCAGAGCAAAGAAAAGTTTAGGAAGGGTCTTTGAGAGAACTGGAGGACCAAGCATCCTCCATCCTCCCATCCCTGTGTTAATTTTTTTAATAGTTAGGCCAAAAAACATTCTTGGTCCCCAGTTCTTGAAGGACTTTCCCTGCATGCTGACCTGTGTCTGCCTGCTGCAGCTCCGTGCATGAGCTGTGACTGTGCCCAGTATTTCTTTTGCGGGGTCAAAGCTTTAAATTCTAACACCATGTAAAGCAGTTTCCAGCAGTAAACAACAAATTTCAGGCTTGTAGAGCGTTAATTGTTGGTTCTGTTCTTTGTATTGCTTTTAAGAAGCACTCACATAGCAATATTATTTTGTGGTGAATTTGTAACACTCCCCCCTCCCTTTCAAAGAACACGCGGGATGTATCAAAGCTGTACTGTACTTTGTTGTACACGTATCTTAGTGAACGGATGCTAATTTTTTTATATAAACACATAATTAAAACTTGTCCTTGTTTTTGCCTCATTTGATAGCCTTAAGAGCTTAAGAGACTTAGGTTGTGGATGAAACTTCACTGAGTTAAACTAATCCGCATTAAGTGCAAACACACTGAAATCACACCTGTTTTTAATTGTATAGAATAAATAATGGCCAGTACATAAATGGGTTTATATGTGATCCCTGACCAGAGCAACTTGTCCAGTGACCGAGCCTGACAAATAGAGGTTTCTGGCACTCAGGCTCCAGAGCATTAGAAATATTCAAAACACAGCATAAATCTTGCTGGAAGAGGATGGTTATGAAGTGTAACATTTCTGGAAGACTTGGGCATGAAGCACTTTGAAGGCATTTGACACCGCACACCTGCGGGCCTCCATCAGCCTTCTTGGACACTTCCCAGAGCCTAATACTTGCTGAACAAATAGCTTGGTTCACCTTAAGGGTATTGTCTTCTCACATTGGCAGGAGCTAAAGGAACACATGTGCCTGTTTAATGCCAAATAATGCAATGAGTGTGTGCTGGTTAATTGGAAGTAGCATGCTAAATTGAATTCAAAATGTGTAACAAAGGGGGGACAGTATATCAAGCTGTCAGAGGAAAAGTAGACAGATATGGCTAGCTAGCTTCTGGGAGAGCAGCTCTACAGGCTTGGGCTTTTTTAAATTTTAGAGCAAATGCTTTTAAATTGAGCTCTGTAGTACTGCAGGACTCTGTCATACGTGATTTACTTCATTGTTCGTACAGTTTTCAACATGGAGGAGAAAAATGAAGTTCACTTGGTTTGTCAGCTTTTTAACATATGCTATGAAGATAGCTATGTAATCCACACTACTTGGGGGATCATTTTCTCATTAGTAGCAATAGTTAAACTCTTCAAAAAACCTGTAGAAGTTATTGCATTGATCTTTCAGTCCCAATGACTGCCATTAAGGGCTGATCAACAAGGTGATGTGGAGAGTTAATATCCTCAACCTGCGTGGAGTTAGCGTTGGTCTATGACTTAAAACCTGTAAAACAGCCATCTCTTTGCAGCACTTGAGAAGTTCTAGTATGCCTGTGATGCATATATAGCACTGGAATAAAGGTGTTCTTGTGACCATGACCATGTAGCACTACCCTATGATATGGTCCCCACTCAGCATCTCCAGACACTGTTAAACCAATCTGTAGCCAGCACTGCTTGTCTCTTCTTTTAGTCAGCACTAAAAGTTCACAGGGTGCTAATCGAGTATTCTGTGTGAGCACAGTAAAAAAATGCTGTCCAAAGCCTATAAATGATTTTAAAATTACTTTAAAATTCTGTATGATAAGGCACTGCTTTGTTGAGTTCTTCAAGCATGGTAGTTAAAAAAAATACAACTCCGTTGTGTTGTTTTATGTATGAATAAAGATGTCAGCAGCTAGTCATCTAACTGTCCATGCCATTTGGCAGTATCTAGCTTCCTTTTCAGTAATAGCTCAATAAATCTTTATCTTTTAGTAAGCTGATGACAGCAAAACATCTTGAGAAGCTGCATGTGGTGCAGATATTATAGTTAATGTTTAAAATGCTTCATGCCATCATCTACTGGGTGTTTCTTCCAGCCCAGATGTAACATCTTAGCTTAAGACATGTGCTCATGTCTCCCTCTAGTGAGCCCAAGGGCCTAATGATAATTAAACTAATTAATTATATTAAGGCCTGTGATTTTTTTTGGTTTAAGAGATCAAAGAGTTAGGCTTGCTGCTCCTCAGAGCTCAAATTGGGCTAATTCATTGATACAGTAGAGTGAGACCTATTAGCATCAGTTGTAGACCACAGCCCAAGGTGGTGGTTCTTTCCTGAGACTGTTGTGTTCAGCCACAGCAACTGAGATCCATCCCTGATCATGTTGGCCTTAGTGCTTGCACAGACCTCTCATCAAAAGTAGCACAGATTCCCAATTTGAATGTTTCTGTACTTCTCTCTACCTACAACCTGAAATTCAAGGGTTGGGTCATCTCTGTCCCTTTGAATATGAAGATGACGTGGAGGCTTGCAAAGTGCACATCACCCGGTAAAGTGGAGCCAGGTTTGGGGTGAGAATGCTCCATGTTTCCACCCATTCTGCCCTGATGTTTCTGTTCTTGCTAACAGAACCTGCCATCCCTTTTCTTTGTCATTAGGTAAGTCTCTAAGTGTTACAAGCCACACACAAAGGGATTTAATGGAAATTCTCCATTAAATTTAATGGAAACTTAATGGAAATTTCTCAGCTGGAGGCGTTTTTCAACCAGAAATCAAATTTTCGACTTTTATCCTGTATTCCTTTGCTGTATGTCATCAGTACTGAGTAAGATGGGCACGAGCAGAGGCTGTGGGGGTGATTCCTCCCAGTTCCCCTTGCTTTTTTCCCTTTCCTCCTTGACATCTGTGTGGTGGTAGCCGCTGTGGATCTTGGCCTTGTGGTAGTAGGCACATGAGAAGGCTGCTCTTAATTATTGCTTTAACCTTAAGGGTATATATGAAGCACAGAAAAGCAGAACAGCATCCCATTAAACAGGGGCCGCGTTGCTGTGTAATGAGGGATGGGAGTGCTGCAGCAGCAACCTTGGAACAAACCACTCTGGCCAGGGCATTGCTCAGCTCAAGCCTTTTGCAGAGCACTTCTCCACCCTCTCAAAGCAAGGGGTTTGACCAGGCACCTTAGAGCTGTTCCCAGTCAGATTTAGCATGTTAAAATTTTTACAAGAACTAGTGGATTCAATCAGAAAATAGTTATTTTTGGCTGCCAGTGTAGCAAAACCACTTAAAATACAGACTCAAGAACGTGTCGAAAGGACATGGTTTGCCATTGTAGTTATTGTTGTAGCAAAGTCTCCCCTCTGATCCAACGGCAATCTTCCCTGTGAGATATGTGGCTTAAAAAGTTAAGGTGGAAGTCAGGCACCTGGAGAACTCTTTGAAAAGAGTGTCTGTCGGTGGGGTTGTTTTGATTTGGTGACTTGGGGTATTGCATCCAGCGCTTTAAGTCCATTTTTTTACCCTTAAAAATCTAAGCATGATGTTGTGATGAATTTGCAATTAATTTTCCCTTCTTTCTCATTTCTAGCTCCAAAATAAAAAGCCTTAGTGTTGGGGGTTTTTGCGGGTTTTTTCATTTTGGTTTGTTTGGTTTTTTAATAAATATAAAAAATTGAGTGCTACTCCCAGGGGTGCAGCCCCCACCGGTGCCACCCATGGTCCCCTGGAGATTCAGCTTTGCTTTCCCTGGGAAAAATTGAGGTCTGTAAGGGTTTGGGGCAGACCAATTTCTCCTAAACCTTGCAGCAGTAAAAGTCCATTTTAATGCCTGTCTCGGTGAGCCCTTGTGCAAGCAGCAAACAGCCTCTGAGCACTTCAGGAACGGAGAAAGGGATGAAACCACAGCACCTGTTATCTTGAATACATAAACGGTGCTCCAGTGCTAAAGCTGGAGCTAAAGCTATCGCGTGGGAAGTGTGTGCCAAGGCATGGGAGATGTGAGAAACATTGCAGCCGATAAATGAATGTTTTATTTTGAGTAGGCATGAAGGAGGATGTTTAAAACCGGGTTTCTTCCTGACTCTGCTGCCAGGAATACAAAGCGCCACACAAGAGACTTTTGAAGGTCCCTCTGGGAAAAATGCCATTACCAACTCAACTGTGGTGTGTTGTCCAAGTTGCCCTGAAGGAATCCCTGCCAGAAACACCTGTTAACAATAAGGACTTGTTAATGTTTCACAATTATTTTCCCAAGTATGTTATTGCTACACCAACCCCTGACAGAAGAAATTTAGGCAAACATTAAATAACGTGATACCTGTGAAAACCTCTGGTCTGCCTACATCTGCAAAGGCCAAGATAAAGCTGTATCTGCAGGTCTGGTGAGGGCTTCGTGGAGCTGAGCTTGCACTCAGCAGGGAGGGATTAATGGGTGCATTCAGCATGTTTGGGATCCTTTGGAAACCAGCATTAGGGAACTGCTTGTATCAGCAATAGTGTGGCCAGTAGGTCCAGGGAGGTGATTGTGCCCCTGTACTCGGCATTGGTGAGGCCGCACCTCGAGTGCTGTGTCCAGTTCTGGGTTCCTCACCGCAAGAGGGACATCAAGGTCCTCGAGTGTGTCCAGAGAAGGGCAACCGGGCTGGGGAAGGGGCTGGAGGGCAAATCTTATGAGGAGCGGCTGAGGGAGCTGAGGGTGTTCAGCCTGGAGAAGAGGAGGCTGAGGGGAGACCTTATCACCACCTACAACTACCTGAAAGGAGGGTGCAGAGAGGTGGGCAATGGTCTCTTCAGCCAGGGGACAGGAGATGGGACAAGGGGAAATGGGCTCAAGCTGTGCCAGGGCAGGGTCAGATCAGATGTTAGGAAAAAATTCTTCCCTGAAAGCGTTGTGGAGATGTGGAACAGGCTGCCCAGGGAGGGGGTTGAGTCACCAACCCTGGATGTGTTTAAGAGATGGGTAGATGAGGTACTTAGAGATATGTTTTAGCATAGGACAGGAACAGTTGGATCTTAAAGGTCTTTTCCAACTGTGTGATTCTGTGGAGAGAAGGTGGTCCATAAATGAAAAATAATCAGCTCTGGTGCCTCCTTACTGTAGTATTAAAAGTCTTGTTTGTTGTTATTTGTTTGCCCCGTCTGTGATTCTTCATTTTTAATCTCTCCTTTCTCGGTCCCAAAGCTGACCTTCTTCATTAGAGATGAAAAAAAAATATCTGGCTTTTGCATTTCATGTCATTTCCCTGACACAGGGTCACTTGATATCACATAACATCTCCCCCCTCCACCCCCTGCCCCCACTCTATATGCAATCAGGAAGAGGCTGTGTGCCTTTGCAACTAAAAAAAAGTTGTGCATGGCAGCTTCTCTGCCTGATATCAAGGCAACACTGAAATTTATTTTAATAGTCTATCCTCCCCAGGTGAGGAAACGGCAGCACTAGCACAACACTTTCCATGTACCTGCCTCACGCTGCCAGATCTTAAGGACAGGTCTGGACCTTAATGGATGTCAAAAAGGGACACTGGACTTTGAAGTTTTACTGAGAGCCTGGCTTCTTTCTTGAGCCTTGATGCACCTTTCCAGAGGGTTTTAAACCTCAGGTATCTGCTTAAGTCTCATAGTTTGATACAGTCTACATGCAAACTATTTAACATCATGCTAATTGCTCAATGGTTCAGGTCGCAAGGAACTGTTGATAGTGTGATGCTTCTAGATTCTCCTGTCTTGGGTGTCCCATCCGTTGCTTGCAAAAGATATTCACGGGCTGTGAGGACGGTTACTGATTCATTGTGCTTTGGTTTTCCAGCAGAATAGGTGGATTCAAACCTGCTGAGATACAAGACGAGCTGGAACTGATGCCTCCTACACTTGGTAAGCACTCTGGTCACTTTTGATAAAGAAACCACTACCTATCGCTGTCTTCCTACAGGCTTATACATACAGCTGTAATGTTTATTTATTTGTAACTGGAATGAACATGTTGGTGATTTGCACAATTTTTAGGCCTCCAAAAATGTCTGAGTGACTCAGTAGGTGGCACCCTTTCTATTCCTTTATTTTCCACCACATGGCAAAAAAAAAGAAGTTGGAGCTGCAGCTTGTGTGTGTGAAACAAGTTCAGTAAAAATGTAAATGCATATTTGTCTCCTTAATTGAGTATAGTATATTGTGAAATCATTACTGTCAGGGCACACTTGGGTTTATACAAACGCTTAAGTAAAGAAAATATATAAACCTAGATTGACTTGAACAATTTGAATGTGATAGCGGACATCTGTGTTCAATAACAGTACTTTGGTAAGCGGTGTTTAATATTTCATGTCAAAGCAAGGAGAGTAATAGAACAGGGTATTTTCTGAATTCTGAGATTGCTGGAGTTTATGGCACGGCGTAATATATAATCTGTCCTTTGTCAAGCTCACCAGAAAAGGCCCTACTGCAGCTGAAGATGTAAAGTGCTCTAACATATATGTTTCTGGACCTCTCCCTGCTTGAGGAATTAATTTTGGAAGGTGCTGAGTGCCCTGAGGTGCCAGTGAAGTCAGTGGGATTTGAAGTTTGTTGCAGCTCAGGGGATGGGCATCCTCACGGGGACTAATTACCCTCCTCCAGTGCCCGGCCAGGAAAGCCCTTAAGAGATGCTTAACTTTAGCATGTGAAGGGTCCTCTTGAAACCCACGTTATTCATGCTGCTGAGATAGTGTCCAGAGGTCCAGCTCATGCCTCCATCATCGGATAAGAGCTGTTCCCTGACCTCAGGAATTTAAAATCTGCATGTGAAGAGGTGAGAAAAGCAAGAAAAGGGATCAGGGGCAGATCTGCCACCCAGGGCTCAGCCCAGAGTGCTCCAGAGCCGACCAGCACCTTATCCGCTAGGCTTTGGGTGCTGGAGGAGGAGGCAAAGGCCACTCCTGTGCTCCAAGTGAAGTCTCTGCATAAGTACTTTGCCAGCTCAAGGACTTGGTTTCCCTTCAGAAAGTTCAAAGGAAGAGAAACATTTCTAAGTATCTTCCAAGTGTACCATTAATGAACAATTACGCTGATGTATTTGGAGGGATTTGCACAGAGTAATTAATCTACAAACAAATCTTTCTTTTGTATTCCCTCCCTCCCCAACCACAATCTTTTGTATTTCACTTTTAGGTGAAATTCCATAGTGGAAGTGGCCAAAAGAAACATGCTTTCCCAAGCCTCACGCTGAATGTCTGTCTGGATATTTACATTTTAACTGCAGCTTGGGAAAAAAAAATGTAAACATGGTGCTAGTATCATTTTTAAGCTGAAACTGCTCTTCCCCCCACGTTCAAATCGCATTATAAATGTTTGCTCAAGAGAGACATATTTATTCATCTAGCCTCTGAGAGAACAGTGTGTGCACAGGTAGTAATAAAAACGTATTAACAAGTGAGAGAGACTCCCCTGGTAAATGGCTTTTCTCTTGACCTCATCTTAAGCATCTCTGCTACAGCTTCTCCGAGGAAGTGTGTTTGCACCGGGGAGGAAGAATTTTTACAGTTGTGGAGTGTTGCAAACAGTGAGCAAATGAGTGTGGGGGGTTGGGTTTGGGGTGTTTTTTAATCGTGCTGGAAAAAAAAATCTTATGAAAAAGAGATGTGGCATGCAAGGCAGTCACACACGATGAATGTTGCTCCCAAAATACAAGGTAGATGAGCTACGGAATTGTTATTCCATAGCATTATGGAATTATTGTAATTTCTCAACAAATCATTTGTTGGTGTGACTCCTGCTTTTGATATTCGGGTGAGATCAGATAAGCTGCATGGTCAGATGTTGGGTATCTGGCACATGGTGCTATTACCCCTCTTTGCCAGCAGAAGAACTCATATGCGCAACAAACGGTTTCCAGTAACTCTTTTGCATGAGACCGCAGAATTTCTTTTCCATTAATTTGGTTTGCTCAAATGTTTGTGGAAAGGAAACGCAAAACAGGGGAGAATGTAGCAGAAAGAAATTAATCAGGCCATTTGTATGACTAAGGGCAGGACTTCCTCGCTTTGCTCACCCAACTATCTCTCCTATCCAATTAAATGTGCACTCAGCAGTCATCAAACTGAAAGACTCGATTCACCATAGAAGCTGGAGATGGAAAACACCTGCTCAGATCATCTTCCACCCAGTGCAGAGCCATTTCCCTGCAGGACATAGGTCATCCCTAAATTCTGCAGCTGACAAGCTTTATACAGCATCAACTGGCAACATCCTGTCCAGCGCTGCACTTCATAAATCAGGGCTAGGCCCAGTAAGTCGGCAAGGAAGAGCAGTTACCAACGGCGTATCTCCCTTCCCAATGGCTTTCTTATGTTTCAAGGAATCAGTGGCATGTCAGAAATGATACTCTTACTCAAACACTAAATAGTATCTTGATAGTGCCGTATCTTGCCAAGCAAGAACATAAGCAAACACTCAGGTCTTCACTGGGGACTTGAGCAATCGTCCTCCATGGCCAACATTCCTCCCAGCTGTTTATGCGTCCGTCATAGGGTCGTTGCTGTTGTTATCAATAGCTGATATTATTACTGCTGTATTACTGTGTCATTTTATCATTCCTGGGTGTGAGGATGAGTTAAGCCATGAATCTGCGCAGATTTGTCACGATGGGAGCCTCTGGATCTCTGCGTTTCTGTGGAAACCTGGCCCTAGTTTAGCTGAACTGGCTTTAAAAATCTGGCCCCATCGTGGGTGCTGAGGACTCAGAATGTGGCGGGGGAGGGGGGAAACTGACACTGAGCTCCACACTTGGAAATCTGCTCCCAGATGTATGGATATTTGTGTATTTCTACGTTTAAGAGATCTAGAAAACTTCACCAAGATGCAAAACAGCACAACAAAAATAGTCTGCACAAATAGCAATCTTCACCGGTTGGCACAGAGCGGATGTCGTTTCTTTCCATAAATGTTTGTGTATGCTTAAGTTACAAGAGGCCAAAAAAGAAAGATTAAAAAAAGAGAAGCCTGTTTCAGCCAAGATCGTTAGTTTAGAATATATGTAGTGCCAAAACAATACAAGTTGCACAATTTCACCATACATACCCATTTCTTAACCCATTCTGGCTTGATCAAAACTCAACAGAAGTTGATGACTCCAGTAGACGACAGTGACTTTGTGCTGGGCCGTGGCAGCTGATGTGCTACTCCTGGTTATGGTTCACTGGCCCGTTGAGCTCAATGCAGGTAAACCAGGACAATGTAGGGTTATTCCTGCCTTACCTGGCAAACGCAGTGAGTATTTTGAGCAGAAGTGCCTTGGGTGCTAATCAGAAATGGTGCACCATCCCCTCTGGTAGTCAGAGGGAAACAAGCTCTGACAAAGAGCTGCTTCTTCATCTTCTGAAAAAGGCCACAGCATTACATCATTGTGTGTGTGTGTGTGTGTGTTTTCCTGAGCCTTGAGATGCATTTTTTCAAAGTGCTGTTGAGATACCTGTAATATATGGTGATGTTTCTAACGTTCGCCATGCTGGAGAGTCCATGCTCTAATGTAGGCAACAGCCACACTGCCGTGATGCTGGGGAAATAGCAGCAGTCTGGCTTGCAGAGCAAAGATTAAATAATGTTGTCCAAATTTTAACAAGGTTATCACAGTGGGCCTGGGAAAGTTTCAGCCATGTGGTTCTCTAAAGACTTTGAGGTATTGCTAATTAAATGACTGCTGCGTTTTTACCTCCCATAAAAAACTTTACCTCCCATAAAAGCTTTTTAGCTTGACAACGCATTAGGCAGAACTCCTGCCCAGTGTCTGCTTGCTTTTGAGCAAATGCCTTAATTTTGCTCTTGGGGCTGCGCAGAGCAGACGCAGCTCCGGTGCCAGCACCCCAACCCAACCTGTGTCTGGCTGGAAGGGACCCAAAATGTCATCACCACCACCCCCCGTTTGATCGCGAGTGAGACAATGGCTGATGAACGTGGCTGGGCAAGATGGGAAGGGCATGGAAATGTTCACATTGCCATGAGTGAGAAGCAACACAACATCCGTATTGCCTCTCTGGTTCTTGGCATTGCAACAATGCATAGTTTTCTGTTGTCTCTGGAACCACTCAGGCCTGTAATGAATGGAGTACCAGTGATTGGAAACGTTCCTTTTAAGCGGATGTTTCCATTACTTTGTTTTCTTCCTTAAGCCTTGTAATGGTTTTTTCAAGTGTCAGCAGAAGGACTGAAGCATCTCTTGATCTTGCAGATTGCATGTCCGTGTGGACCAGTCCAGGCACCGTGTGGAATTTTCAACACAATATTCACTTGTTCTCCAAACTCTCAATGTTTTGATTATTTCATTTCACTGGTACTGAGAAGGGAAGACTTCCAAGGTCTACATTTTTAAAAGTGATTGCAGACAGTAATTCTGTTCACAAACATGAGACTTAGAGCTGATTTTTCAGAAACGCTGAGGTCACCTTCTTTGCCATGATTCCAGGTAAACCTTTGGGAGCTTGTTATCTCTGAAGAACTGAAAGAGCAGGGTCCACCTTTTAAAATATCAATTGAATGTTTTGAGTTGGTTTGGAAATTTCAATTAAAATATTAGAAAATCTTCAGTTGTCAGCACTACAGTTCTATGGAGAATCAGATGAACTTTGACTATTCCTTCCACTGTCTCCAGTTCTTAGTCTGTGGCTTACTCAAATCAGAAGAACGCTGCTGCTTTAAACAGCTCAGGATAGCTCACATGTGCAAGAACCAGGATTGCAACCCTCAGCTGAATGCATCTGAGCAGAGATTTGGCCTTGACTTTCCCACACCCAAAGACCTAAATTCCAGGATATTAGCAAGATAGAAACAGTTGTCAGGCATCTATCTTGTTCTGTTGGAGGGGGTGGTGGAGAAAGAAGAGAGAAAGGGAGAGAGAAAAAAAGAAACCCAACCCTTGGCTTCATCCCAGTGTAGAAACCTTTTCCCATTTCAATTTAGCTGAAAAAAGAGCCAAGACTTGCATCCAATGCCGTAGCAATGTAGAAACCCTATTCAGCAAACTGTTTAATCCCATACTTAAGTGTACCTATGGATACGGTTTATGTTCAAACTTGCATGTTTTGCTGGACTAGGATGGCTTTAGATGGAAACTTGAAGATCTGGAAGATCAAGTCTGTCTGTCTGATCCATCCATCTTTACTCGGGCAGATTGCTTCCCAGTCAGTAAAAACTCAGGTAAGTGCAGAGAGTGGACACCAGCCTTCCCCGATGCAATGATAACTGAGGTTTGAGCTCAGCAGCAGCTTACCCGTTATTTTTATTTCCTTATGCTTGTAGGATGCGATACAGATTAGATCTCAGTACTTCAGTCTCTGAACATGTCAGCCAACCCCAAACACAGCAGCCATGCTGGGATGGCAGCTCTGAAAAAGCCCCTAATATCAATCAGGGAATCTCAGTGGGAGGGCATACGTGTCACCTCATATTGATCCTGTTTCGCTTCAGCGGTAATGGGCAGACAAAAATAAATCAGGAAGCCCAAAAATGGGTTTATTGGTTAGGTTGGTAGCCTAGAGAAGAAGGACAGAACAGAGGGATATCCTGAATCTTCATTGATGCAGTAGAGAAGTCTCACACTCCTGTGCTTCCTGACACGCTAGATGAGTTTTCATGAGCTCACAAGCAATGCGGGGTTGCCTGGGACCTTGGGAGGTAGCGTAGTCAAGCTGCTGCACTGATGCCAAGACCATCCCTGACATGTGTTCGCCTGTGCAGTTATTGAAAACCTCTTCTCAAGGGGCTTTCTAACTTCATTCCTTTCATTAAGTGCTTTGTAGCCTCTGCAGTTGGGAAGCTTTGCCTAACGCCACCTCTGTTGCCAGTGCAGGCAGCGCCTTCCCTTGTGAGACACAGAGTGGTTCGTGGCCCTTTCCATAACCATGCTCCGAGCATTGGGAGACAGTCTGCACGTCCCCATGTGAAAACAAGCACAAGCTCCTCAAGCCTACATATGTGTGTGTATATATATACACATATACATATAAAATGGTACTTCAGTCCCATTGCTCTCCCCTCTTCCAAACCTCTGTCCCATCTACTGCTAAGCTCCTGTCCTCACCCTCATGGCTACACATCAGTTGGCCCTGAGCCTCTTCCCACAGACCATTTTTCTAGGCTTTGTAAGTCTGAGTTGAACGGGGGCTCTCAAAGCCCTCTCCAAATCCCCTGGGTCCAACATCAGGAGGTGGTGGAGAACCCACAAATCCTGGTGGCCACACGAGGTGACCCATTACCTGGCAGCTCCCGTGCTGATATAACAGCATCCTTGTTCATAAAAGAAGCATTTTGGCATTCAGGCGTGACTCAGCCCCACAGGATCATAGAAGTGATTTAATATTTCAAGCTATGAAACATGGCTTTTAACAGTTTCTGCAGGGTGTAAGGGCCCTTACAAGATAGCACTGTATTAGTCACTACCATGGGCCACCTTCTGAATAATATAAACCTTAATTTACTTTTTTTATAATCTGAATGGACTTTTTAAGTATATCTGAGGGAATTGGAGTGAGGAGAAACATTGCTTAATTCAGCCATTGCATCCCTAAAGCCAGATTGGAAACATGGAAACCATATGTGAGCTTTTAGCTAATAAAATAAAATGCCAAAATGTGGCGGCTGAAGCTATTGCACCCAAAATATAATTGCACATATGCTCATTTACTCACTTATAATCAAAACATTAAAAATAAAAAAAATTTTAAAAAAATCTTTGATACTCAGACTAGGTGTAACTGTTGGACTGAGTTATTTTACAAAATTATTTTACATGGAAAGAATGTGCATGGGTTTTTCTAATGGCAATATGAAAAGCAAACTGTACAAATACAGCCACACACAGCATTAATTGATAATGTTTCACCTGAACACAAAAAAGTCCTTAAAATCTTTTAGCAGGCCAAATTTATATTAGTTTTACTATAAAGTAATCTTAATTTCAGATGTCTCTAGACTACATATTAATGGTAGGTAAGTTTCTTTTTATGCTGAGCGTTGGTTTTCTTGGTGGTAGATTCCTTTTTTTCATTATTACGAGTCCTAAAGAGATATTTAGCCTCACCAAAGGTGCCAGAACTGAAATCACCTCTTTACTTAAACACTTCATCCCTCATGTCTCTGAAAGCATTAGACTGTCTCTGAAACATTAATTTCAGCTGGTTTTAGTCTCTCTTCAATCCAAGTCTTACTGTCCCAGAACTGATTGGAAGCTTTATGGAGATGTTGAAAATGAGATGCTTAAAAAATAATCAGTCAGAGCAGACCCTGCTCCTCTTTCAGAGGTTAAGGACCATACAGTCTTTTCTCCCCCTATTTTTCCCCATGGTATGGATTGCATGGATTCAAGGAGTCTCAGCTCAACTTGGGCAGCTGAAAAGGGTTTTGCAGTGCATGGTCCCTTGGGAGATGTTTGCTGAATGCCACACGGGGATGGAGCAAAGAGTATTTATCACATCAATCTTGAATGCTGAGGTCCAGCAGAAGGCTGGACCACTGATGGGGCCACAATAAATTCACTTTTTCTGTGGATTAGCTGTCAAGAGTGGGAAGTGTGAGGGGTGACGTTGCTCTCTCTGACCAATAGACTACACTATGGCTTGTCTTACCATAAACCTCAACCCAACATGCAACAAGATGCCGTTGCCCAGCTGGAAATAACAGGACCCACTCTTACTTTGGAGCCACAGACATCCCTCGTACTGCCCCAGGGTGCCCTTGCCATGGGCAGCCCCACGTCTGCCCCAAAGCATTACTCCAAAAACCAACACAAAGTTCCTTGAAAGTAGCCAAAGTGATGCGTGACATGCACAAAGATTTAGATCTTTCAATCACCAGCGCTGGATATTTTTAGAAACACAAGAGAAGGAGGTAAAAACTACAACATATCTTTGAAAAGCATGAGAGAGAAAAATTAATTAATAGGGAAGCAACTGGATGGGAATGTGGGTTAAGAGCCTGGCTCTGCCACTGGCTTCTTTCACAACCATGGCCAACATCCATATTTCTTCCTCTCTCCAACCTTCGCGTCTCTCCTGCCCCCGTACGCCATCTGTAAAACAGCTCCCATCTGTAAAGTATTTCCATTGTTTGTCTTGAGAGCCTGATGGCTTTTGACTATGTGCAGCACATTGCACAATGGCCTCTGGATGCTATTTCATAAACAGCAAACATAAATAGAAGACTTTTAGGGAGACTAATAATAAAAATTAAAAAACACAACAACTTTAGGAGTAATCTGTTTAAAGTGAATTTGAAAGTGAAAAGCTGATGTGCAGATGCAGTGCTGGGATATCTTTTAGGCAGGCTAGCCAAAAAAAAAAAAAAAAGAAACAAATGGCCCTTGTTTATTTTCTTATGTGATAAGTTAGATAGGGAAAATGTTTTTATAATTTTTTTTTCAAAAAAATTTTTTAAAAAATCAGACAAAGCAGCCAAAGGAAGGAGTGAAGTCAGATCAAAGATGATAAATTGAGTCTGATGAGTTGAAGAGTTTACCTATTTCAAATACTTAACTGGAAAAGTCCAATTTTATAGAAAATTCTTTCTTTTAAAAAAAAAAAAAAGAGACAGAAGAGAGGAAGGGGGAAAAAAAACCCCAACACAAGAGAAATGAAAAGAAAAACATGCCATAGCCAATAAGTTGTGAAAAACTGTGGAGACTGGCACTTTCAAATGCTTGGCAGGTTATTAAGCCAATTTTTATTTAGTCCACTATAACTGTTGGAGGGTCTGTGATTCCCAACTGTTTCACATCAGAGAATGAAAACAACTATAGCCCAGCCAAGACCACATTGGTGACTGCCAGCCCCTTTATGTGCCAAACATGAAAGCAACAAGTCCAGATGCTTTGATCCCAGCATTTTTGGATTTAGCCCAGAATGTTTTTAACTCATGTTAGGACAACATACATTATAACTGGAAATCAATCAATAGCACTGTGACCTTCAAACACAGTAAATGTTTGGAGTTAGTTTCTGAGCATGTAATCTAAATTGGGGATTGGAAGTTGGAAGGGATCCTAACCTAACAGGGGAAAGAAAAAAAAAAAAAAAGAAAGGAAAAAAAATATCGTTTTAAAATCTGGAGTTGCAAGGAAGCAACAAATGAAGGTTTAATTATCTAGGGAAAGAGTATCAGGCATCCAAGATGCATCTGAGGTGAAGGGCTGCAAAAGTCCAAGGAACAAAACAGCACCATCGATCCACCCTCCCCAGCATAACTGGGAGAGGATAAATGGGATGATGATACGGGAGAAACCCATATGCAGCAGCCTGCTCCCGTGCTGGGATGGGGCTCATGACCCCATTTCAGAAACAGTCCCTGGGGTGGTGCCACACTGAAGACGCTCAAGTGCCCCTCTCAGTCACTGGTGGGAGCCCATTGGCATCTGCCCTTAGCAAAGCCATTGTTGGCCTTCACCCCACGCTGCAGGTCTTCAAGGCGGCACGCGAGGGTGAGGAGATGCTCATGGGCATCCTTGCATCCTGTGGAGTTTATAGTCAGTGTCTGCATCCCGGGCACTTCACATGAGGTCCTGAGTCACCCTTCCACACTGTGATACTCCTTCGGCAAAGGTTGTCAAAGGAAAAGGAATTTAAAAAAAAAGAAACAGAAAGAACCCCCCAATAATTTATTGCAAATATACCCATGCTATAGAGCAGCCTTTAGCTGGTCCCAAAGTCTGACACTGTGATCCCTTTAACCTTTACACTGCTGCTACCTCAGTGGAGCAACACTGATGGGCGCTGATTTAAATCAGATCAAGGTCTGACCTCTACAGGGGAGAAGTGGCTTCAAAAGGTAATTAAAAGAATTTCATCTCTTTTTTTTCTTTTTTTTTCTTTTTTTTTTTCTTTTGCAGTATGATTTAATTGTATTGCCACTAAATACCAGTCTAGACAAGGTCTTGTTAAAAGCTTAAAAAATCCCCGAGTAGTTTTACCTATTAGTGATTATGAATGGTTGCTGGCATGCTGTGGAGTGAGTTCACACAAAAGCTCTTTTACAGTAACTCTCCTAAAGTTAAAAACCCTTATCACAAGGAATAATAATAATTAAAAAATTTTAAAAAAACCCCAAACATTTAAAAGCTCCTCTCCACCCAGGAAAACCAAGTCCTTTTGAGCAAGTACAAGATCCACACTGACACAAATCACAAACTGGCACATCACCAGTTGATATGGCACCAACCCCACACTACCTGTATGCAAAGGAGCCGCCTGCGTCATCTCACCTTCTTCACTGCACAACATTCTGAACAGCCCATTTCTAAGGAAAGGGGAGATGCACCACATGTCATGGGGGACTCAAACAGTTTGCATGAGCTTCCCACCCATCACAGTCGGAAAAAGGGCATTTTACCAATGCTGAGAGAAAATAACACGGTGTTAGATAATTGCCATCGTTTGTCTGTCTGAGCTGATGACTTTCCCGTTTCATTTCCTCCTCTGTAATGTTATAGGGGACATATATGAGATATTCAGCAAGGACTGAAGCAGGGAAGTCTGCAGGAGCGTTTGGTGGGAGGTCAGGAATTTTTAAGAGGTATTATTACAAGGCGGTGTGGTTTGGGTCATGTTTCTTGTAGACATCTTGTCAAGAAACTTTTTAAATAATAAATTATAATCTCTTTATATATTGTACAAGCTTATTAAACTCAACCTTTAAACATAAAACTGAATTTTGAAAATATCATCAGACAAGCTTGGAAGCTAAAAACAGACCAAAAAGAAAAGAGAAATAAAACATATGCTGGCCAGAGTTTTAAAGACAGTAGCCACAGCACAGGAGATTTTAATTAGCAGCTACCTGCAGTGGCAATGGCCTGGGATGAAATGTTTTGATGTGCGTAAATGTTTCTATAAAACAGTTGAAGCTTTCTTAGATCCCATATCTTTCTTTTTTTTCTTCTCTTTTTTTTTTTTCCTGAGCATTGCAGCTTTCCAGTGTGGATGTTTCACAGATCCCGGTAAGGTCTAAAGTCTTTGCTTTCTGTCTTCATTTCTCCAACAGTAAAATGAGGATACTTGTATTTACTTCCTCTGTAAGGCTCTTAGCTCTTCCTCCAAAAACCCCAGTATTTAATGACTAGATAGAACTGGCAGTTGTGGTAGCAGTAGTTGAAGGTGTAATCTTACCATAAATCCTGCTGACACTTGGACTAGGAGAATAACACTGTATGGACTCATCCAGATTCCCTTTTTGAAATATTTCTGCTGTGGCATCTTTAGTCAAAAATATCATTGAATCCAACCAGCACAAGCCTTTTTCAGAAATGCAGAGTGAATAATTTATGTTCTTTCTCCCACATGCATCTGTGCACAATGCAGAGACTCTGCTGACTTAACCAAGGCACTTCTCAAGCAAAATCCTTGAAGGTGGCTTGGTGACCAAACACTGATGGGACATCCTCCCCCAGCAGCAGCAGCTCAGTGCTAATTTGAATGTGTGGCTCCTTGCTTTGGCCTTCAACCCAGTGGGTTGAATGGGTTTAGGACTGCATGAAGTCACAGCAAAAAAACAATGATGGAGTTACCGACATTGCCTTGTGCTCCAGAAGGATGTGAGGTGACATGTCTCCAGAGCTTTTGGTCTAGGAGAGGGATGCCCAGCACCATGATATCTCTTGCCTATCCCTTGGGACTGACCTTGAGGCACAGAAAGACATAGAAAGGTAGGTCCAACCCAGCCTGTCAGCCCTTTCCAGGACTTCGTGGTAAGGGCTGATAAAGTCTGATAAGGTCTGGAGAAAATTTGTCTTCCTGAGCACAGCCCTATTTGCATGGACTCAGGGGAGAGAGCAAGGTGCATCATTTGCTGCCCTCCAAATAAAACCTGCCACATGTCAGGCAGATAACTGCTGTTCCTGCTTGTTTAAAGGATCTCATTGGGATATCCTTTAATTCGTGTGCTCTGTTTAATCAGAAGGGGACAGCCAATATATATAAGTGACTATACGTATGTGTCCCACCTTCTGTGCCCGTGATGCACGTTTCTGGGCTTCTGTCCCTGTCTTGAATTTCCTGGAGGCTGAAATGAAGGAACTCATGCCAGAGCCTACACCCCCACCCACATCACCGGGGACACCTCCCAGGGAGGTCACCCCATCACACCGCACTGTCCCCAGTGGGGTCTCAAGAGGGACCATCCCTTCAAGTGGACTCACCAGCCTTAGATGCAGACACTCTGTGCCCTGTCCTGATTTACACCCTGCACAGTCCATCCTGGCCCAGCGTTGGCAGCTGGCACCTAATGAGGAGATAATATTTATAGAGATATAAATCAGGGAGACCCTTTCCAATGTAAATAGTACCAAAGCGGTTTGACCCTGGGTACTAATTTCCTTTCTTAATCTGTAGCCTAATAGAGTGTTCTTGTAAAGTGCAGGTTTTCCTCAAAGGTGCTTTTTATCAAGTGCCTGATGGAGATCGGTGGAAAGACTGGTCATGAATGGCCAGCCTCACAGTAAGGGTGAATGTGATTAAGGTAATTAAGTTGTAGGCACTATTACGTATTAGAGATAGCTACAGATTTTTATTATCTGCTGTGTCAGGTTTAATTGGTGGCTATTAGTGTCCTGTCAGATCTGAAGCCACTCAAAGCTTTCTAATGGGAAATGTGATTGAACCTCAGGTGGGAGGGTGTCTTCTCAGTCAAGATTGCTTTTCTTCTCCGTCATGGGGAACACTTGTATTTATCCATACCACAGTAGCTCTTGATCAAAACCCAACTTTCAGGAGCCATTAGGAGGTGTCAGAATGCCTGGGATGGACAGAGTGATATATGGGGTATTGAGGAACTGGGATGTTATCCTCTGCATTGCTCATTACCTGTGTTTGAACTTCTGGTCATTTCTCTCTGTTTTGACTGTAAAGTTTTCAGGGCAAGAATTACT
Source organism: Zapornia atra (assembly GCA_013400835.1). NCBI lineage: Eukaryota > Metazoa > Chordata > Aves > Gruiformes > Rallidae > Zapornia > Zapornia atra. The sequence continues at coordinate 14,813 of VZTU01003005.1, read as the reverse complement.
TTATGTTGTACAGAGCTGAGCATATTTGCTTTGGTCTTATTTTGGGACCTGTTGGTCTTCCTATAATGCAAGAAAATAACTATGGAATATTACCAGACCTTGGGGATTTTAAAATTTTATTTCAAAGTGAGGTCCAGGTCCAGGCTTCGAACATGAATTTCTGGCCCAGTCACAATTATAGAACAGCAAAGGGAACTGTAAGATCAGCTGATCAACCATAGACTGGGGAAGATACACTGGTGAATGATTCTACCCTTGCTTTCCAAGCACACTGAGGAGCTCCTGCATCCAGCAACGTTACATGGGCCCTTGTATTAACCTGGAGGGAGAGTTCCTACTGCTGAACCACACAGCTCATCAGCTTCAAATAACATGCTAGATTTATCCTCTGCAAATTCTCATCCACATGTATAGATTCAGTCCAATTGTGTTAAGCTTGTGAAATTTGATGGGCTCACAGCACGAGGTAGTTTAGCTGCTGCTATGTGAGATTCCCATCTATGTTCGGGTTTATTGAAAACGTTATGTCCCATCTGTTTCTAGATGCTCCTTTCATGTTCCTCATCTCTTTAGGCTCTCTTTTCCAAAGAGTTTGCTTGATCCATGTGGAGTTAATAAGCGATTTTGGTGTGTGAGTATATGTGTAAGGACCAAGATGTCTTGTTTCATAAAAGTCTGTCGTTGATTTATTCCTCCTTCTGCTGCCTTGCTTCCTGTTCATTTCTCCTCACACTTCCAGAACGAGGGACGCTGTTTACATTGAGGATGTTTCTTGTGTTTACAGATGGGGCAGCATTTGTAAATGATTCTGAAGAGTTGTTGTTTCCAAGGAGTGTCTCCAGGCTTTCTAGAAGGGTTCTAACCACGTTAGAGCTTCGCCCTCACTGTTTTTAAACTTATTTTATACATCTTAAAAATGTGCCAGTGGGACTAGTCAGCTCCTGATGCCATCTCCACATCCATCTGTGTTGCCCAGGCAGCCAGGATGCACGGAGACATCAGCTCTAGAGGCATTGTCCACACATCGTCTGCACATGTAGGTCTATCCGCTTCTCTTTGTGTGTACTGAGGGTGACATGCAGCCGTGGGGATTTCTTTCTGAAAGTCATCCTTCTACCTCCTTTTTTCCCCCTGTGTATATCGGTCCTGATATCTTAACTAGGAACTCAGGATCTTCTTTCAGAACAAAAAGCAAAGACACACCAGTTTTGTGCTTGATCAGTTTGTGTGCTTTGTCTTTTGAGTCTCACTTTAAAAGCAAATTTGCTGGTTTGGGCATTTTGAGTTAATTAAAAAAAATAATCAAGAAAGAGTAGATGAGCCAGAGGCACAGCTCCTCATAGAAGTCCCACTGCCATTCATGGTGGAGTTTCTTCAGGAAACTTGACATCTTCATGTTCTCTTGACATCTGAGCCATAGAGGAAGACTGGAAATAAATACATGTATCAGCTAGATCTGCAGGCACTTGTCATAAAGGAATGGACACCAATTTCAATTGATTACCATCCTTTTTACCCTGGATAAAGTATATTATATATTATATATATTTATCTTATATATTTCTATGAAAAATATATTCTATTTTCCCTAGCATTGTGACACAGATTTTGCATAGCCTAAAATAAAAAGCACATGTTGCATAAAAGCAAAGTCCACAATCTATCAAAGAAGAAGAATGACCAAGCCAAGTATCTTTGGCTAAATGAGGCAGGAATTCAAAGCCGAGGAACTTCAGATGAATAAAATGCCAAATTCACAGCTGTTGCCTGTGGTGTTTTACTAAAGAGGAGCATTGAGGGCCGATCTCAGAGGGCAGATCTAGCCTGGAGGTTTGCAGAGCCAGGAAGTCTTGTGAACACACATGGCAGCTGGCAGAGAGGAGCTGATGGCTTTTGGAAAAGCTCGCCTAAGTAGGAGCATTCCTCTGTCTTCTGAGACAGGTTTAAAGGGTGGCTACGAGTCAAGCGTTCAGCTTCTAGCTGTTGAACATCTTTATTTAAATTGCCCTGGATGCAATTTCTTGGATGAAGTGGAAAACTGAGGTCTTAACCTTCTGGCTTAGGGATTTATTATTATTTTTTTTTTAATCCAATTTTGCATTTCAGGATGTCCCAATGTTCTTGCCTAAATGTTGCCAATGATACTCAGTCAAATCCTGGGGGAGGTTGTGTTTTGTTGGGTTTTTTTTTTAACCAGTTCTTCTCCAAATTAAATTTCCCTGGGAGAAATTGAACTCAGCAAAATATATTTGTCTAAACCAGTGGAATGGGAGAAAGTTTAAAACCTACCCTGGGCTTACAGGAGCTTCTCAGGCTTGTGAGAGCTGTGGAAAGGAACTAAAGTCACTAAATAGACATTTGAAACCTCATTTTTGGCAAAACCTCCCAATCCTGTAAGTGGAGGTAAGTGAAGAGAAACTCATGCAACCTGAAGCATGAAGTTACAGGGTTTCTGTTTAGAAAAGAATTTTGAATTACACACAGAAACCTTCATACAGTATGGGTTTAATATGTGTAATTCCAAGCTTAAACAAAATCCCTATGCCAAGTTATAGGTAGTGCTGCTGGTGCTGAAATGTTATACGGATAAAGGGCTGAAAGAAGCTGATACTTGTGTGATAATGTAGCTTTGGATACTTGAATATTCTTTCCATTTCTGTTTTTACTATGCTCCATTACCAGTAAAATATGCAAGTGTCATTCCAGCTTTACCGTTTTTGAAGTGCTACTTGAGCATTGTAGGAATCTTTTGGCAGGAAAAATGTATCTTTCACAGGAAATTCTATAGCTATCAAGATAAGTTTTAAAAATATTTTCTTTTTCAAAGAAATGTGAATCAAGCGCTGCTCTGCAAACTGACACTCTGGATGAAGCAATGAGCCTGAGCTGCTTGGAAGCACGGGGAAGAAGCTAGAGCTCCTTAAATTTTCTGTTATCTGACTGCCTCTCCAAAAGGTATTTTAATTCATTTGTATCCTTGCAAATACCATTTTCTGGGTCAGCACTGTAGGCTGATGCTGCCAAAAAACCCCTTACCCCTCTGGGGAAAGTGTCAGCCCTGATGTGGAGATGTGCCTGATGGGAATGAGCCATCATCCCCTCTTGGGTCTGAGAAGAACTCCCTACAAGTTACCAACCTTTGGTCTTCAGTTGCCACCACAGTGGATTTGGCCAGTACTTAGAGACTCACTGCTTAAACCCCTTGCCCATCCCTGCCGTGAGTTTTAATGTTATTCCTACAAGCACCTCTGATGTGAAGCTGTCTTCGAAGAAAGTTGGGTTCTCTCTAGGCCATTATGGGAAATATCTTTCAAAGGAAGGGCAGCACTTACATCTTAAAAAAAATTAATTAAAGATCAGAAGCAATGACTTCCAATACTACTTTTCTTTCAAGGTTTCAGTGTCCTGAACCATCTGATCTCACCTAATAACGCTGCGGCACGTCAGCTGATCAGTCTCCTCTTTGTTTCTAGGAAGCCTCCACTGAGTTGTTAAGCTGTGTTTGCTTTGGGTAAGGTACCACACTATGCCAATATTGTTTTGTGGGGGACAATTTTCTGCTGTTTGATTGTCTTGGGTAAGACATTTTTGGTGAATCATTATACCGAAATGCAAAGAAGGTAACTTGAGAAAGATGCTTATGTTTCTGTAGCACTTTGCAGCAGATGTCTCCTATTTACTGCTTTATTTTATTGCTTAATGACTGGATCTCAAGTAATTGAACAATTTGACAGATATTTATTTGTAAAACTTGATTCATTTAGTCAGACATTGTGAAACAGTTTCATGCCAGTTCTAAAAATTTTGGTAGAACTTTCTAAAGATGCAAGCATTCAAGTAAATTGCTCATGTCAATAGCACATCCACTTTTTACTGTTCTTTACTGCACACAAATATTTGAGTTGACAAAAAAGCGCTGGTGAACAGACTACAGGGACTTCTGAACTTTAATCAACCACAAGCACTGGCAGGGTTCAGAAGTAATTTCCTAACTATGAATCACCTGCAGACAATGAATCACATACTGGAGAAGATTGCCAAATAAAACAAGCCATCATGTATAGCTTGCATTGACTGGACTATGGAAAGGCCTTTGATTCACCTAGCTGAAAGAGAAGCTGTGATGAAAGCACTGAAATAAAGGCATAAAAGAATGTAGGAATCCCAAACCACATCTGCTAGCAGTGACTGGCGACATTTAAGTTTGACAAGGAAGATAAAAGAAAGTGAGACTAAGCAAAATAGCTAAGGCAGGGAGACACTATCTTACTGGAAAAGACTTGCCTGGAGAAGAACTTCACAAAGCATTTCTGGGAAGAAGACCTTAGCTTAACTTCAACCATATGTGTGAGCTCAGATTTCGACTGCGACGGAGTAGTTGTCTTTTCTGAAATGGCCAATGATCTCTGGGTGATTTTTTTGGGGGAACTGAGGCGTGGGGATAGCAGGCAAGACAAATGGTAGGTGAAGGCTGAGGAGGGAAGGCGCTCTCCAGGCAGTCAGTCTGGTGAGTGCTGAGGTGACCAGAAAGCTGCTCCAGGAATTGCACAGAACAAAGTCCTTCTGCTGAAGGAGAGGTGTTAGGTTTCCATCTCTAACAAAAAAAGGGCCAAGAGTTTGGGTGCTAACAAAAAAAAAGAGAAAAAAGTATGGGATCTTGTACAACATTTTTCAGAGACAATGCTGAATAAAGGGATACTGAAATAGGAGGAGAAACTGAAACTGTCCTGGAGACTATGAAGAATCATCATGAGTTAGTCCCACCACAAGGAAAAGAAATGGAAAAAAAAAAAGAAGAAAAAAATACCCAACTTACTTTTAAAGTATTTTATTTCTTATTGGAGGTATTTGTCTGTGCTTTCCCAAGCAGTGAGACAATAGCTGGTAAAGCAATGACAGTGGAGGCAAACAAAAACCCCTCTGCAATTACCCAGACTTTGATGATTCCCTCCGTTTGTGCCAGTATTCGGTAAAGCCTCAAATTGCATGCTGCAGCCGGAGAGTGAATTTACTGCAGCCAAAATCATGCGAATGCCATGAATCAGGACAGCCTCTCCGTGCTGCTCAGGTCTGGCCCGTGCATTACACTTCTGCTCACTAACTATACTAAAAAAAAAAAGAGGGAAAAAAAAAGGTAAAGAGGAATTTCAAAATCACTACAGCAGCTACCAGCTGATGGAGAGAAACCTGCGGCCGACACAAGGAGGTCATGGCTGGTATCTCCACCCATCAAGACCTGGTTTAGCTCCTGCTTGTTTCTTGGCTACTCAAACTGGTAAAAAAAAAAAAAAAAAATCTGAATTTTTCTCCCCAAACCCAACTCAGCAAGCATCTGCGGTACTGGGCTGTAGGAAGTCTTCTTACTGGGGACTTTGCAAACACCCAGAGTTAATTCCAGTTGGAAACAGGCCCTTTAATTTGTTTTGAAGAAAGCCTGGTATGAGCTGGAAGAGGGACTGTGAGCACTTCCCCGAGCAGCCACGAGAGAGCACCCGGCAATTAGGGCTGGGAGGGCTTTGCGCTGCTCTCTGAAGGAAAATAAATCACCCGCAGCCTGAAGAGAAACCCGGTGCAGGATTCCCTCCTCGCCTTATGCTCTTCAAACAGAACTGTAGCTGGGAACACAAGCCGGGATTAACTAAACCCTCGCTACTTGTTTCAAGGCGCAAGTCGCTGCAAGGTTCAGCCTGTGGGTTGGTGCATCCCATTGGCTCTGAAATATCACACCAGAGAAGGGGAAGGGGGAGTTTGTCCCCCTGGCTTATATGATATTCTTGTTCAAAGCCACAGGCTGCCTAATGACTGCTGGCAACGTCGACAGCCCTTTAGCGGCGGCTAGCTCTTTACCTAAGTTGTCCATTTTCCTGTGTGCTGAATAATGCTTAGGCACTGCCTGATCAAAGGCTCTGCCTGCGAAACGCAGCTGAAATAAGTTTTCCACACTTTATTTCTCACATATTAGATACAATGATACAGAGTAGAAACACTGGGCATGCAAACAGGCACGGGAAGGGGGAAGGGGTGTGCAAGGAGGCATCGCCTGTTGCTGTCCCCAATGGGCACTGCTTCATATGCTCAGGTGGAGAGTTGCAGCACTCCAGCAGAAGTTTAAGCCTTGGTTTAAGGTTTTACCTTTGTTTTCAGAAAGCTCATGCCAGCTTTTGCTGTAAGATTCAGGATGAGCTATAAAAAGAAGGCATAAATATAATAATAAGGGAAAATCATTCATATAGAGGCTTTGTGTTCCTGGACAGTGCTTTCCAACAAGCCAGATTATACTAAAAAATAAGTGCAGAAATCACTGCTCCTAAAACCTCAGATCACATATGAATCATGTAGTTCGCGAGGCATATGTTTACTTGTGTGGTCACTGGGGTACATATTTTCACAGGCATGTAAGAGCAGCTCTTGGGTCCCAGGCAGCGTGCCCGGGCGAGAGATGTGGTCTCCGAGGCTCGATCCTGTCCTGCTGCCAGAGCTGCTGGTGACTTGCACACCTCTAAAAGCGTGCCCCGGCTGTGCTGCAGCAAGGCTGGGGTGGGCATCCTCCCCTAAGGGCAGGGGCACGGGCGATGGTGGAGGAAACACCCTTAGCAGAAGCACTTTGTCAGCTTCAGTTTCAGCTCTGGGGTGTCTCTGAGTCAGGGATCCAACTCGGGGGGAGACCGTCTGCTCCCAGGAGCAGGCTTAGGAAAGCTTGGGAGGAGGAAGAGGGTGCCTGAGTCTGAAGGCTTTGTGAAGGGTATCTGCTGCCATGTCCTCACAGCACCTAGCTCACAGTGAGGAGCCTCTGGCAAGGTCAGCCCTGCTCCCTGGTACTGTTCCGTTGGAGCCTTTCAACAGGGATTAAAAAAACCCCCGTTTTTATAAACAAAAAAGTAATTAAGCACTGATAGGGCCCCGTGTGCTTTTATGTATTTGGCTGCCCCTTGCAGAGACGCTCTGGCTCCAGCCGTTCAAGCCGTTTCCTATGACTTGACTTCAAAACCAAACAACAACAACAACAACCTCCAGCTCCTCCGTGTGTTGGCCTCCGCCGACCCCAACGCTGGAGACACACACCCTGCTCAGGCACAGGCGTGTGGACCCCTACACCTTTCACCAGGGTGTAATTTGAAGGCATCTCCTTATTCACAGGGTTAATTGAGGCCATTACAGTTGCAGGCATCCTTCTTATGAGCAATAAACACTATCTCCAAATTGCATACATATATATGAAATTATATGCAATATTTATGCATAAGTACTTATTATTATATGTAACAATGACCTATAAAATGAGGGAAGAGTGAAAATCAGCAGAACAGCTGATGCTTCATTCAGATTTCCATGTGGAGTAATGCTGCTCATGAAGTCTGTAGTTAAAGAAAGGATAAGAAAACAAAACCTTTCTCAATACTTCATAAATACATAGAACTTAATAAAAAAGGTTCATGTAAATATTTTCAATGTATCAGGTAGTTGGCCAAATACCAGGTGTGCATTGCACCTGGTGTGTAGAACACAAAGTGTACTGAAGGTACTCTGACTGATTCCCATAGAGCTTAGAGGGGAAGAGGAAAAAAAATGTTAAGTGCATAACAGGTCTATTTCTCTAAATAGATTCAGGTTTATTGATGGACAATAACGAACACCATGATGTGATGCCAAGGGGGAAGCAGTGCTAAGCAGCCAGCATGTGGGTCAGCTTTTCCACAATGTTTTCCTCCTCCATGCATTTGATCATCCTAAACTGTTTGCAGAAGTTAAAATTCTTCCTTCTGATACCTCTTGTACCCGGGAAATGCTGTTTATGTCAACGGCAAACAAATCTTAACTGAATCTATACAGCTAATGTCTCAGCTCAGAGAATGAAAATAATCATTCCAGAAAGTGTTTAAGGTGAAAGCTGGCTAGGATTGTGAGAGGCTGGTGGCAAATGTATTTTGATGGTGCAGGCTGACGGTTGGGCTGCTAAAGACACCCTCTGGATCTGTTTTAGGAATTGCTTATTAACCACTTCAATAATAAACAGACAGATTAGTAGCATGTAATAAAAGAAAATCCAGTGGTTATTTCACGCAGTATCCTAGAACACGACACATTTACCTCATTCAAAATTTCTCTGTTGTTGACTCTGTAACTTGATTCAATGTTTACTTCACCTAATGATTTTTTTAGGGATCTTTCAGTGGCCTTTTAATGCTATAAATCCAGCAAAGATTTGCGTGGCACAGAATGGTTTGGTTTGCTTTCAAAATGTAAGCAGTATCAAAGGAATTTAAATTTATTATTATGTTTTAATCTTCACTGATGAAGTTCTGGATGGCCATGCACGCTGGAAGCGTTGTACGATGACATCAGAATGAAAGACCACCATGGGCCTGATGCTGCCAGTGAAGGATTTTGCTCCCGTATGTGTCTGCATCTATGTGCTGCAGCATTAGGGATGGCGGCTTCAAAGGTGAGTGATGCTTTTGGAGGGTGCTAAGCAATTAACGGCTCTTGCGGCTCTCTGGTAGTGGATGCTGACTACTAAGTGGTTTCAGCTCAAGCTCTAACAGGTGGGTTTAGCAGTAAATATGCCTATTATTTCAACTCTCCTTCAGAGGGAAATGTCATGGTGAATTTAGAATTTGCTTAATTGCATTTTATCCCTTTCATAAAGTCAGGCTAACCTGGAAGCTCTGGCTGCTGGGGAGAGATCAACCAAGAAACTCGTGTGTCCTTCAGAGAACTCACCCAACCCTGCAGAGACCTGGGGCTCAGCAAGAAACAGTTGGTCTTTAAAAAGGTTCTAGTTTCTGAGCTAAAAAACCCACTTCTCATGGCTGAATTTCGAAGCGAGCGAATAGTACGCAAGTTTCTTTGGTCTTAAGGAAGTAAGTTAGAGCGAGCCCTTGGAGCTAGCAGATACATAATGCTTCCAGGATTGTTTTAAGATACAATTGTTAGGCATGTTTAGAAAAGAAAAAAAAAAGAAAAAAGATCTTTCAAGAGCTCATTTCCCAGAACTTTACCAGCCAACAGCCCTAATGGGCTCACACCACACAGCAATTGTTGACTAATATTATGTACTTTGTGAAAAAAAAAAAGAAAAAAAAAAGAAACAAACTGTTATATGTTTTTTTGTTGAGATATATTTAGAGAGCTTTCTTATTGTTAAGAGCTTTAGGAACAATAATCAGTGGTATGTCATTCTGGTATTGTTAGCAAAGTCCTTTCTATTGAATTTTCAAGATGTTGTAAAGTGAGATTATGTGAGTAGCACCTCTGGACACTTTTTCCCATCATTGTGTTGGTATCAATCGCTGACTTCCACTGTTTCTCCTGGTATTAAACGAAAATGTTGTTTCCCACTACGCTGATTGGAGGCTGTATAATGCATGACATAACTGATAACCCTACTGAGATTATGCATTGTAGGATTCTAACTGCACGAGAAATTTGGACAACAAAGTAGGTGGCCACTTGGGCTGGGAGACAAAGTTTAAAAGAAAAATGTACTGGGATCATTGTTTCAGCTGAAACGAAGAAACATTATAAATGGATAATTTATGAGCCTGATCCATCAGGTCTTGGAAAAAAACCTAGCTTTTTTTTTTTTTTTCTTTTTCCTGTGAGGAGAGCAGCTAGAATAAATTTTCCAAGGGCAAGGTGCTGCCCTAAGAGACCCCCAACCTAACTCAACCCCCAGCAGAGCTGTAGTAGAGCAGAAACCCACACCCTGCTGAGACTCCCGACATTTTCCAAAGAGGAAATATTAAAAATTCAGTGGCAGAGTGGAGGAGGAGGAGGAAGTTATGCTTTGGAACTAGTGGTGAGCTGAGAAAGCCAGATTTTTTTTTACTCTATAATAAAAAAAGTGAAAATAATGAGAGGCTTTGAGTTAGCTTCTGTATTACACACACCACCAGTATCTGAGCAACGTAAAGAGCAACATAGGGAGTTCCCTTATAGAACTTTTTGGCCAGTGTCATTTCCATTACACCACAGCAGGTTGTTTTGGCTTTGCATTTATGCTTCAGAGGGTTAGGTTGATTTTTATTTTGGGGGGTGACTGAGCTGACCCAACCCTGCTGTGCCATCCTGCTGATGCAGGATGCATGCTTCTTCTCCCCAAGCACCATGTCAAATTTAGACAGGTTCATGATTTTTGGTGAGGTTTGTGGGGTTATTTGTTATTGCGTTGGTTTTTGTCCTGATTGACTCCAGTTCGTGCTCTCCTTAGTTCTTCACACAGTGCCTTTCCTTCCAACTTTGCTCCTTTCTAAGCTAATAGAGGGTGGCATATGCAAAGCTTGGCTTATGACCAACACAAGGGTCACTATGACTTTCCATATTCCGCCTTTCCTTACTAACAGGGGGGAAGAAAGCCATTAACAAGTCACACTCCTGCTCTTCAGCATCTGTCAGCCTGGTCTGTATACTCAACCAGGACAGGGACAAATTCAGTCCTGATTCTGGCATTTCTCAGACGATGGGGTGTTAGGTCTAAAAAGTAGTTCTTGATCTCCCATTCAAAGTTTTTATGGACGAGTGTAAAGCTGGAGTGAGTCGCTCCATGCAGTGGTTAAGGTTTTAATAGCTCTTAAGTAATAAAAACAGCAGAACTGTTTCCAAAAAGAGTACCAGGGAATCAAGTCTAAATGTAATAAAGGTCTTTACTTCGTTACAGTGGATTGCAAAGTGTTTTGTGGCTTGTGGTTTCACAGAGCAGAGGGTCTGTAGATCCTTCTGAACTCAATCTTTATTACACGGTTGTGATTGCAGCTGTCTGGACTTTGTATCATCTCGGTGAGTCCCCTCCTGAGACAGGGTAGGCAAGTGTCAGCATGTGGGGACTTCACTTTGGTCTGAGGGCTGCAAAGATTATCCTTCTTGAAGACATGAGGCAGGAGAGGCTGAGTGCTAGGAAAGATCTCTACAGACTATGGATGACACCAGACAGGTGCCCAACAGGCCTCACAGTGACAGTTTTGGGCCTGTTGAGCTAGGAGAAGGGGCAATGGTGTTAAACGAGAAGGGGGTAGATCTGATGAGATATAAGGAAGAAACTTTTTACGATGAGGGTGGTGCAATACTGGAACAGGTTTCCCGGAGAGGTGGTAGATGTCCCATCCCTGGAAATATTCCAGGTGAGGTTGGATGGGGCTCTGAGTGACCTGATTGAGCTGAAGATGTCCCTGCTCACTGCAGCAGAGGGCTGGACTAGATTAACTTTAAAGGACCCTTCCAACTCAAACCAGTGGTTCTGTGAAAGAGTTGGGCACAGTAAAACACCTGGCTGTGCTATTAGGAAGACCATCATTTAAATGTTTGTAAGAATGATTTTGGAGTGAAGACCATTAGTCTCCATCCTTCAACATGGCATTTTCATTTGTATCATGGATGATCTGAAATTGTGTCTGTTGCTAGGATCTTCACATGAATCCTCCTGAAATTCAGGACGGGGATTGAACTCTTAAATTCATCTCCATGTCTCAGCTCATTCCTTCTTCGCCCCTGTTCCCCAATTCTACTGTATTAGCACTTCAGATGCAAGGGAAAAAAAAACCCTCTTTATTTTGAGGGTAAAGACCTGCAGCTGAGATAAGAGACAGCATCTTTGGAAGATGCCAAAGCCATGGCTGGTGTTATGTGGGCAGAAGATGCAGCTCACCACCTTGGCCTCCCATGGTGGTAACTTTAACACGGGAGGCCATGCAGTAAGCTCCTGGCCGCTACTAAAAACTCTCACTCGACTATTTAACTTTTTCCAGGTAATTTTCTAGCAGGAGTTTCTCCACCAACCACCCTTGGGAAGAGAGACAGGCTGGCGCGAGGGCGGGCGCTGGCCTGGACAAAGGAGCTGCTTTGCTAAATGACCACGTTAAGCCGCTGCATACCTCAACCCAATTAGCGGGGCTGCCTGGACCTTAATTGGGCCTGACACGCGCCTGCTGAAAGAGATTCCCCAGGAATTAAAGCGCTACTTCTCTAGTTTGAGTTGGCTGGTGATGCGAAACATGACACGATTTTGGAGAATTTTCTGTGCTTACCATGAAACAAATATGCCACAGGTATCAAGCAGGCTTTGTTTTGGGGCTATAATCATATTACAAATTGAACACTTCCACATGTGCGTGCTGGCACATCTACCCTCGGCTATCTCACATGTATCTGCCCCAAGGTACAGATGCTGAGGTCTTGACATAGCATAATATAGATCTAAATATATTTTCCAGATTGCCTTAGCACATGCTAATGAAAATGAGGAGTAAAGACCTGAAAGAAGCAGCTGTTTAAAATTTTCTTCAATCCCAGAAAATCAACTTCTTAATTACTGATAATTTAAGCCTCAAAATGACCACTAACCCTCTTCTCCCACTAGACCCTCCCGAGTTGGGAGGCCTGCTTTAAGACTCTTGGGCAAAGCTTTTTCTTAGAAGTGTAGCATTTCATCACATTTCTTTAGCCTTTCTGGAATTAATTAGTATTAAAATAAAGCAGGGAAAGGGAGGGTGCTTTCTGGAGGTGCCTTCTTTCAGACCCTCCACTCTGACAGCCAGAGTGGATACTGCCCAAGTCCTTACCCAGCTCGTTATACAACACCACTTTTGTATTTCCACAGCCTTTCATAATAAAAGGTTCCCTGAACTTCCCCAAAATGGATGTATAGATATAAATAGCTTCCACTGCCATTGTCCATATGGATCCACACTCCTGGATCAAAAAAAAAGGAGGCTCTGCTTCCCACACGTGGCAGCAAAGGGATCTGTGTTCAGTCTGGTTTATTGTCATACCCAGGGGGGCAAGTGGTCCCAAGTGAAGTTTGCAGTAGTTTGGGGGGAAAAAGGCTTCAGTCTTGCAAGAGATACCATGAGTTCCTCAGGCCCTGTGTGGCAGTGGGGCCTCTTTTCAGGGGTTATTTCACTGTTAGTCTGATTGCAAGTTAAATTCTCGTAAACCAGTAAATTTTTCCTGAAAATTGTTTTCTTCTAGCAGCAAATGAATCTGAGTTGGGGGGGGATGTGGAAGGAAAACAAAAGGAATACATTACTTTTTAAAACTTTTTATTTGATGCTCTCCCCTTCACTCTCTCCTCAGCCTTCAGTAATTGGCCCCGAATTAGAAAGCCCAGCCAAGCTCCAGCTGGAATAATTTTCTGTATAGAAACAACAGACAAATTAACAGGGCTATTGGAAGCCATGGACTAGGTACACTCACAAACCTACGAAGCAGTTCAATGGGATGGGAAAGAGGATGGTTTTGGCAAGCTGTAAAATACATTTGCTTCTAACTGGAGTCCTGGCAAGGTACGTGGTCTTCGACATGGAGAAAGGGTCTTCTGTTTGGTGCTGGATGCCTTTGTTTTGTTTAAATCATTACTGGAAGCATCTTTAAAATGAACTGGCTTTTCCACACCACTACATGACTGACCAGTAAAACCACAAATGAGACTTAATATAGCTGGAAGGCAGCAGAGTGAGTCAAACCGATCCAGGGTTTCGCAGCAATTCTCTGTACGCCCAAGCAAGGGGGATCTGACAGAAAGCTTTAAAGTTCAAGACACGCATGGAGCAACGGGCCAAACTGAACCACTGAGCAAAAGCAGCCTCATAAATATTTTTATAATAACTTCCCCTCCCATTACTCGGCAAATGTGGCTACTAATGCAGTAACACAGCAGGGCTGACTTGGGACCAGTGACTCGGACCCATAGTGCTATTGAGGATCTGGGCCAGGGTGAAATATGTATTTATCATCTTGTCATGCTGCTGCTTTGTTACATTCTGTAGATAGGAATTGAGGTGGTAATATGCAACTCCTTCATCTAGTACGTCTACTGTATCACATGGGAACGATTTGTTGACTTACGGGAAACTACTACAGTGGGGTGAACAGTAGGCTGCTGAAATAAGCTGAAGGGTTATTTTGACAAAGTATTGATTTTTTTTCTTTTTCCTTTCTTTTTTTCCCCCAAAAAAATAGGTTAAAAAAAAGAAATCATTGTCACAGCAAGCCAAAATCGTTGGGCTTCCCGCGGCAATCTGTTTGCATGTAGACAAGTGCATCTGTGTGCTCCATCAGGGAGAGTATGCCACAAACACAAAAACTAGCCAGTTCCTTTTCTTTGGGGGATGAGATGGCTAAACAAATCTGGGTCTGGTTGTCAGCTGTTTCTCTGGGACAGTAACTCTGCTATTGAGAAAAGCCAGTGAAGAGCCAGGTCATGGTAAGATAGCTACATGGAGTTGAAGAACCCTTCTGCTCATCACACCCTGTATGCAGTGCTGCTGAGTGAGATACTTTGACATAAGAATACAAAGTTCAAGGCTCTCAATGGAACCCTCATCCTGGGGATTTGATGAGATGGCATAGCCGCTCCCCAGTGGTCAATAAACCTGCCTATGTGCAGGTTAAACTAACCTATGGCTCAGTTCAAGGAGTCCTTTCCTGGATAGTTATATTATGGGAGTGTGCTACCACTATAACCCAGAACATTAAACCCAGGGGAAACGGTCCAACCCTTTCTCCACTTCCAAAAACCCCTTTCATCTAGGGCAGATGAGGGCAGAACTGATAAGAACTGTCATTGCATCAAATTAAAGGGGAAAACAATCTGGAAAGTTGTTTGCAGATAAAATTCGACTTGATTAATCTATTTGTTCTCTTTATTTGGCAGAAACCTAAAACCAAGTTTCATGGTAACTTTAACTGCTCTAAAAATAATAGCCTATTTATGCAATTATCTGCATGTACCTGACCGTTGGATCAAGCCAGTGAGGTGAGCACAGGAACATGCACAGAGGCTTTTTTTTAATCTATATTTCCCTCCCCGCCCCCACCCC
>VZTU01003004.1:68410-82597 GCA_013400835.1 Zapornia atra | reverse complement strand
AGGACTCGGTATGACAGGATTGATTCGCTCTTGGGGACATACGTTTCTGAAGTTGCAAAATTCGGAGTTCCCTTACACATCCCCACGGTTCCCGGGCCACTGCTGCTGCCCCCGTCACACCCAACTCCGAGTGGCCAAAGCCTCCCACACCCTCTGTACCCAGGCACAGCTGTGCCATGGCAGCAGGTACTCAAAAGGTCCTGTCCTTTGCTGAATAGATTTTTGTTGTTAGTGTTAGGATTTTCCAAGTCCTAACTTGGAAACTTGGAACAGAAGCCAAAGGCACAGGAAGATGTTTTAATGATTTTTTCCTCTTAACTCACAAAATCCAGGCAAATTTTGTTTTCAAGCATTGGAGGTGTAAGTAATTGTGACAGCAGCAACTGGGTGCTTCTCAAGGAGACTATTTCTTCCCTGCCAAAAAAGATCTCTTTTGTTTTGGTGTCTTTATATTGTCAAAAACTGTCAAACCCCACATTACTCCTATCACCTCTTTCTTGCGCAGACACCATGGGCCTGTTAAAACTGAAGTTGTAATTTTTCCCTGCTTTTTCCTGTACTCTCCATTCCACACAAAGGACCCATCACCTCAGCTGACAGACAAAAAGAGTGCTTTACGCACCACCTTAACAGCTCCTCAATGTATCTTCTGCACTGGCACCCTTAGTTCTCCAAATAGGCAGTCTCATCCTGGATGTTTAATTATCAGTTCTCTCCAGTGCATGAGCTATTAGTACTTTTGCCACCTGGGAATTTTACTTATTTCAGCAATTGGTGGGAAAGAGAAGTGTCCATCATGGAACACACTGGCATAACTTTTGTTTAGCAGCATGAGGTTTTTCTTCTTTGCTTTCATGTCTTATATTTAAGCATTATATTAGTACAGCCTTGTACAATATGCCCATTCCACTAACAGTCAAACACCTTCCCTTGGCAAAGCTTATTCTTCTTCCTAAAACAAGTTAAAATTACCTTGTGCATATTAAATTGTACATTGATATACATATATCCACAACAGGAAAGCTCTATGAATTAACTTTACTACTTCTGGCTGTAGGCAAGACCCAGGTCTGCATAAAAATAAATGCCATTTTCAGTAGTAGTCTTAACAGGTGAACAGAAATGCAATGTTTTGAAAAGAAAACATACAATGGCATATAAACGTCTATGTATGTAAGAAAATCCATGTTCGTTTGCGTATATATTCAACTGCAACATATACATCATATATGTATAGCTACCTATTAGTCAGGTGAACATATATATATTTCTAAAAATGTTTATAATTTTCATATTTTCATATCAAGCTATATATATAAACCATTATGTTCCAGAAGTACCCATTATGTAAGTAACTTACATCAGTAAAGTAACTGTTGACCCACCTAATACCTGGCAACACTTCCTGTTGAATAAAAGCAAATATGCTGTCTTGGAAAGAAGGATTAAAAATAACATAACTAAAAGCTGCAATTCTTGGTCAAAGTTGAGGCTGTTTATTAAGTGAATTCTGGGATTTTTATTTTTTTTAATCTAGAATTGAGGAGTCTTTCCCTTTGTAAGAGTCTGTTCCTATCCCTTTGCTGAGCCATGCATAAACACAAATTTCAGCAGTATCCAATAATAACATACAAGAAAAACCTACAAGGCTGAAGATTGGCTGATGCCCTGCTTCTACCTCTGCTTTAAACTGGTAAGAATAATTCACCGTCTGTAAATTAATTTTCTTGCTTCTAAGTAATTATAATGGTTTTCATTAGCTTAGCCTTACATAGCTACATTTGGACAGCTTATTTACTTTTGGAAATGTTTCTTTTTCACTTATTTTTACTAGGCCTGGTAACTGAGCAGGACTTTTCCTAAGGAATCATTTTCTTATCTACAAGGAAAAGCTTTCAGAATAAATTTTCTTGGAAACAACTTGTGTGTACTAGCTAGAATAGAATTAAAATGTGTATGTGCATGAGCTATTTTCTTATTGTGGTTCAACCTACATTTCCCTGTGATTCATGGAATCACAGAATGGTTTTGGTTGGAAGGGACCTTAAAGATCACCTAGTTCCCCCCTGCTATGGGCAGGGACACCCTCCACTAGGTGCATGTTTGTTGCGTACACACTGTTGCGCATTGATTCACACCACATGCTGGGAAGATGTTCTTCCAGAAAATGCTCCACAGCTGCTGTCTGGTGGAAAGAATATAGGAATCTACAGGGATCCTGCAGTTTGGAGTGAACCAGCCATTTTCAGGACTCCTCTGATGCTAAGTCACTGACCTGTCAAGTGGCTGCCAAGCTGTATGGAGGAAATGCAGTGGAGATTGACAAGGGATTAGAAAGAGACAGGAGTGGCAGGAGAAGAGGAGGTGGAGATTGAGTAATTCCCATGCCTGGTTGGGATGAAGAGTAATTATGCTGGGACTTCAAGATGGTAAAGCTTACAGACTGCAGCCTGAATATTCAGTAACACTAAAAACCCCAGTACAGTAGCACTTCTGCATGTGGACACATGCAACCAGTAGTGCCTCAGTGCTTGCCAACAATCACGTTGGCTTGCTGCTCATGGGATTGATGCTGGTCTACCAGTGTGTGCTAGAAATACATATTGTGTGTATGTTTCAGTGTGCTGATGCTGAGAAGATACTTCAACATTTGGAAAGTTCCTGATCCAGAGTTGTGCTGGAAGCAGTGGCTGGATGTATGTGCCTATATTTCAGAAAGTCAGGTTTCATAACTAGGAAAAAAAACCACCCCAAAAAAAGTTTTTTTAAGCTTCTCCAAAGCTTCATTGGTTATTATGGAAAGTTCACAGATATCAATGCAGTATGATACACAATAGTTGATGGCAGGTTTTTTAGAAATTCAGCCCTATTTACTGCAACAAAAATAAGAATTGCTCCCCAGACTGTAATGGATATTAATGATGTGCCCGTTCCTTTTGTCACTCTGGGAGATCCAGACATCTTTCTGCTTCTCTGGCTAATGATGCCTTTTACTGGGCAAATGTGTTGGAGAGAGAAACTGTATGACTGTTCTGAGTAACTGTAGAATAATAATGAAGGGCTTTGTTGGGAAATTGAAGGGCAGGTGGAGGAGCCTTACAAACCTTCTGATCAATATTTGCTGCAAATGGGAGGTGTTCATCATGTCTTGTTTGAAATCCATGAGAAGGAGGAAGTGTCTTCTCCATGCTTCTTGGGGAAACAGGATGAGGGATTTGTACCCCTCTTTCTTAAATGAGAGAATACAGTGGTGAAAAATTAATGTACTATAGCCAAAGATATGAAAGAGATGCATCTTTGTTAATGTTTTTGTGTTTTTAAGGGAAAATGTGCACTTTATTGGGATGCCTCAGCCGGTATTTTCATGATAACCTTTACTTACTCAGCATAACTCAGGCATAGTACACCTTGTCTGCTAAGTGCACCAATCTTCGCAACTGAAAGCAGAAATCACCCCTGTTTTCTAGAAAGGGTGCAGTAGGGACCTCCAGGAAGCTGCCACTACTCTTATTAATCTCAGGGTATGTTTGAGGTAGGGGTATAATGTCCTAATATTCTTCAGAGGTCTATTTCTTTCTGCACAATTTACAGCAAATCTTCCTGTATGTTGTTTTCCTTGTCCCAGGCTCTTCTGAATCTAGACACTCCAGTTAAAGTTAGCGCAAGTTGTCACAAATATCCTTCTAGCACTTCTCTTTTTTTTTTGCCTTCTCACTCCTGTGCTGAAATCCATTCACAAAGTCCTTGGACTTCTCCTTCCCATCCTCCTTTTTGGTTCTGAAACATTTTTATGCATCAAGCAGCTTGCAAGGCTTGTGTTCCTCATCATAACGGTGCCTTGGTTGCCAGAGACAAATTGCAAATATTTGTCATTTCTACACTGAACTCAGCGCCAATGATAACAGGTTTCATTTTTTCCTCAATTTTGGAATGTCATTCCCATCTGTTTTTCTAGTCTGGCCTTCTCTAGGAAATGGATGTTCCCAGTAGTGTGTAGTAAAACAAGATGCCTCTCACTCTACATCTCCTTTCTGTAGGAATCCTGTACTGGTGTTGGGCTGGGAAGGAGGGAAGAAGATGCTGGGCTAATGAGAGGTGAATATTAACAGGATTCAAAGTTGTAGTTCTACATGCACGTCTGTAGCAATGTTACCTTGAAGTGTGTTTCCAACAGAGGAGAAAAAAAGTCTTACCAAAAAAAGCAATGGCTAAATCAGAGATATAGGCAGCATTGCATAGAAGGGTACAGAAATATATTCGATTGCGGAAGTGAGAGGGAGATACCATGTAGATAAGCAAGGAAGGGCAGCTGCATTGCTTTGCTCTGTGCATAGTAAAGTGAAGCACAGTCTTTGCCTTAAGATCTTCTATGAGACGCATGGGTCAGCATCATGTGCACTAGCAAGGAACAGCCTTTAGACTGATTGGCCTGAATCCAAGAATTTTATATTGCTAAAGATTTGATTATACGTGTCTCACAATCTCAGCATTTTGAAATGTTTAATTTTGGTACTTCATCTCATAAAACATGAAAGGAGCTAAAGAGTGACGAACAAACTATAAGCCAAAATATATTTGCTATCGCTTTTTTTATGCATCCATTGTTGCAATAAATGTGTCTGCCCTTCAAGCTGTATTGCCTTTAACTCATGCGGTGCTGTCACGCTGTCTGGGTGGTAGGAAGAGTAGCAGCAAGCCCAGATATGTAGTCAAGCAGGGTGAGGTGGGGACAGCAGATTGAGTTCTTGTTTGTGGAGCACCACAATGACCACAGGAGGGAAAGCAATGCCAAATGGATGGAAAGAGGCTCATTGTTCATACAGCTCATTTCTACCACTGGTGATGGCATCCAGATAGCACATGGTTTAGAGATGCAGAGCTACAATATAATACAGGACATGAAAGGAGTATTTCCCTCTGCAGCTTTTTCAAGCTGACTCTCTGTATTTCAGAAGCATTTTTGTAAAAACATTCTTTGTGTTTTGGGTTAGTAATTTGAAAAAAAAAAATTAGCTCCTTCCTATTTGAAGTGACATCGTTTGTCAGCTCTGGTAAATCACCAGGGTACATTACAATACTGGAGTTCAATGATGACCTACCATGGATAAGCCTTTCACAGCTCATCCCGTTCTGAACAATCAGAAGTATCATAGAATCAATCATAGAATCATAGAATCGTAGGGGTTGGAAGGGACCTCAAGAGATCATCGGGTCCAACCCCCCTGCCAAAGCAGGCTCCCTAGGACTGGAGGTCCTGTTCACATCCCTACAACCGTTGTGCTCTTGTAGACCAGCCAGCGTTAGTTTGCTTTATGTTGGCACTGGTTTATTTCTTAGGGACGTCTCTCTTGCATTCAGTTTGGCCAACACTCACAAATCCTAATATTTGAGCCAGTGTCATAGAGTTGGGTCTGGATGTGCTACACACAACCCATGAGACAGTATCAGGGGAGAAAAAGAGGTGCTGCTCCAAAAACATATAAATCTGGGGACTCACACACTGGAATTGCAAAGGAAGCCATCAGCATTCAGGGAGAGTCATAAAATACTTAATACAAGTGATCTTGTAACGCTCAGGAGCCAGACAGCAAATGAACTTTATCACATATACAATGAGGACAGAATCCTCTCATGACCTTGATGTTGCTCATAGCCGAAGGCTATGGGGGGCCTAGGTTTCATTCATGCAAAAAGAAAGCCCCACCACTTTAAAACAGTCTTTGTGAATGCTCTCAAGCCATCTCATCTAAAATATTTGAAGTAACATTCCTGTGTAGACAGGACTTCATTATGCTACTTGTTATTGTTTTCTGGGAGTCCTCACCTGCTCTTTAAAGCACAACATACATTACAAGAGAATGATTGCTCATTATTGTTGTGTTCCTTAATTGTCTTCTATATTACTGTGTTCAAAGGAACGTATTTTTTCTCTTCTGCCCTTCTCTGCCTGCATCTGACAGCACTCAGCATTTTCCACAGAGCTCAAAATTGCTTGCATTCTTATAAAAATGCCTCAGACGTATGGGATTTGCTGAGATGAAATAAAAAGTGCACAACTTGAGAAAATGCAATACTTGATCCTGCATATTGATTCCATGGCTGCTGTATAAACGAGAACTGTTAGTCACAAGAATTTCCACCGACTTGATTGGTGCTCATGTTCTGTGTAGGCCATGTGTGATGGGAGTGTACCTGTCAAGAAAGTATGACGTTGCATTGAACTTTGATGCTTGTAAATATATTGCTCCAGCCAAGCTCCAGCTGCAAATGTGCAGTTTTCCAGGCAGATCTACTTCCTTTTTACAAAGGAATGTGAGCTACCGCAGCTAATTTTATGCTATATAAATAATGCTGATAGAGACAAGGCTGAAATTAGATAGGTTAGATAGGCAAAATAATAGATTAAATAGGGAAGTGAAAGCATTTGTTAATCAGAAATATGAGTATGTTCCTTAAGGAGCTGCAGGAACCTGACTGTAATGATGACAAATGAGAGATCCCAGAATAATAAGATCAGTCTTGCATATAGGTGGCACGATAACGGAGACTCTGCATGACATAGATGCGCTTGTTGTACAGAGAAATTGGGCCCTTATATTCTGATAGAGAACATTTCCTCTTCTTAACAGCCCATGCTTGACACACTGACAGAGCACAGGTTGCACTGTGGGCCTTGTGCTGCTCTGCTTTCTTCCCCTTTCTGCTCCAGCTTCCCTCCAGTGCCCTGCAGCATGACAGAGCCAGGCTGAGAGCCACTGAGGGCAGGGATCATATCCAGGTGGAGCAGAGACCAGGCCAGTGTCCTGACCATATTGTACAGGTTAATCAAGACACCTACAGGATGGAAGATTTTTATTTTAATATATATCTTTTTTACTCCTTCACATTATTTTTAAAATTTTACTGTGTTTTCCTGTGTAACATTTTAAAATCACGCACATTACTGCATGAATAGGAGAATTTCCTGCTAACAGGCCAGATGTAGAATTAAAGCTCTGAATAGACCTAGTTTGTTTTACTCCTAATAATCTAGCACTTGGGTTTTTTTTAAGGAATGATAATTTGCCTCTGATTCTTAAATAGGTTATTTTAAGCTGTTGCCAGTCAGCCTCTGATAGGAGCCATATTTTGCTGAAACATGTAGATCATGTGCTGACTTTAACTTACTCCCATTTTGTTTTCTTCTCCTTCCTCTTTGTATTGGTATTATACCTAGGAGACCAAAATGAATTTTTGGATGGAAAGCTTCAGAAAAGATGTGCCATCAGCACTGCCAATGGTAGTGTTTTGTATCATACTTGCCTGAGGTGCTGATAATTTGTTTTAGGCAAACCCACTGTATGCTGGGCCTTAAAATGTAGTGCATAGTTGTTGGATTAGCTTGGGCAGAAGGGAAGGTGTGTGGTTTTAGTCCATGCCTAGCAGTATTTCTAACTACTAACTAAAAGAGTGTAATGTCTAAAAGCCACAATATTTATTTATTTGCACAGGATTCAGCACTGCAAAGCGTAAGGTCTTGCACTTGGGATGGAGGAATCCCAGACACATTTACAGACTGGGAGAAGAGAAGGACCTGGGGGTTCTGGTGGATGAGAAACTTAACATGAGCCAGCAGTGTGCTCTTGCAGCTCACAAGGCCAATGGGATCCTGGGCTCCATCGGAAGAGAGGTGGCCAGCAGGGACAGGGAGGTGATGATTGTCCCTCTCTACTCTGCCCTCGTGAGGCCCCATCTGGAGTACTCTGTCCAGATCTGGGGGCCAAATCAAGAAAGATGTGGAACTGTTCAGAGGGTTCAGAGGAGGGCCACAGAGATGACTAGAGGGCTGGAGCACCTTCCCTATGAAGAATGGCTGAGGGAGCTGGGCTTGTTCAGCCTAGAGAAGAGAAGGCTGCAGGGGGGGCCTCATTGCAGCCTTCCAGTACCTGAAGGGAGCATACAAACAGGAGGGGAATCAACTTTTTAAAGGGCAGATAATGGCAGGACAAGGGAGGGATGGACTAAAGCTAAAGGAAAGAAGGTTTAAATTAGATATTAAGGGGAAGTTCTTTACAGAGAGAGTGTTAAGGTGCTGGAACAGGCTGCCCAGAGAGGTAGTGGATGTCCCATCCCTGGGGTTGTTCAAGGCCAGGTTGGATGGGGCTCTGGGCAACCTTGTGTAGATCTAGGCCTGGAGGTTGGTGGCCCTGCCTGTGGCAGAGGGGCTAGAACTGTGTGATCCTTTGGGTCCCTTCTAACCCAGACCATTCTATGATTCTCTGATCCCATGAAAGTAGCCTGATTTCTGAAGCAGGTGAGGATTTGCAACTTCTGAGGTCAATGAAAACTCATCTTCTCTGAAAGACATTTCAATTCAGCAAGTTTCCTACACAGGATTTCCATGTTGAAAGTTAGACCTACAATGTGGAAAACACTGGGTACAGTATTATGATTAAAAAAAAAAAAAGGTGTGCACCCACCAGACGTATTTAGAACCTTCCATGTTTAATCTCTTGGGTGTATTATGCTGCAATAAATTTTGAAGAGACTTCAGGGTAGAGCTATGAGTAAGCAGAATAGTAGATAATGAAGAATCTCCTGAGAAGAGGGTAAGGAATGTACCATGGAGTAAGATGCACAGGGTGATGCCTAACAGTATGTTCTGCCATAATCATGTGGACAGCTTTGTTGTCCTTCAGAGCCAATCTGTTCATTCAGCCAACATGGTTGGCCATCACTTTCTTCACTCTCCAGTGCAGAAGCAGCAGAGTAAGAGCATTAAGATTAGGTGGGCAGCCAGCTGCTTTGCACGTGGGTAAAAAGGCTTTACCATGCATCAGGGATGAGAGGGAAGTGACTTGCTGGTTGTTTGTTTCTTCACTCCTCCTATTGCAGATAGGAATCTAGACACTGGACTTTCTTCCTTCTGAGTAATATATACCTTTGCCTGTTCTTCTGAGCAGTATATACCTTGACTCATTGCAGACCTACTTCAAAGGCACAGAATCAGAGGGAGCATTCTCAGACCTTTTCTCGCTAGAGTGAAGTCATCATTCTCACCTTAGGACAGGGTTAGGGTTAGCAAGTTGTCTCAGCTGAGATCTTAGTAAAGACAAGGGAGTTACTTTTTCATCTTCAAGATCTAGTTAAAATCCAAGCTTATCTCAGTTTGCTAATGTAAGTGAAAATAACC
The DNA here is from genome assembly GCA_013400835.1 of Zapornia atra. Taxonomy (NCBI): domain Eukaryota; kingdom Metazoa; phylum Chordata; class Aves; order Gruiformes; family Rallidae; genus Zapornia; species Zapornia atra. Next base: position 73,425 of record VZTU01003004.1, on the reverse strand, counting down.
CTGTGGATTTTATTTAAAAGTAGTTAAATAGGTATGGTATCTTATTTATTGTTACAACTATTGCATGAGAGAAGCAGGAACAAAGAATGCAGGTCTTAAAACATGAAATAAAAGTGCTGAAAGAGTAACAATGGTTCTGTTGCAGCCTCTTTAGAAAGGAGAATGTGATGGCCTAATTTAATTTTATTAGGTATTCCTCTCTACTTCTTGATGCAACTGAACAATCAAAACTGTAATAGATGTTTGGCTAATAATCTGAGCAATGCATTTCCTTAAGAAAACTTAACTATGATACAGTATTCACCTTTAATTGGTACCTTTCATCTCAGATAACTGAGGAATTAACAGGATAAACGGAGCTACCCTAGGTTTTCATGGCTCATCTGCGTCTTGTAGACCTTTAGTAGCATGTTATGTCCTTCTTAAGTTTGGATAAAACAGCTCTGCGTGTCATGAAACGACCAATTCAGGAAAAAAGTCTCCAAAAATTCAGCACACAAAGGTTGAAAAGGATGGTGGCTTCAAGCCTTCTCTTCAGGACATGCGCCAGTGCTTAAGCTTTTACACCTGTGAAATTCAAGTAGTTGGTTTAAATAAGAGCTGTAGAAGTGAGACGGGCAGCTCAGTCTGCAGAGAACTGACAACAGCTGTGGAGCAGATTGACAGCACAATTACCTGCAAGGTGTGTCTCACTGGGAAAAGGCTGAGCTTGGGCAGTCGGTTCATGTCACAGCATGTGACAAAAGGTTACCAGAAAGGTGATTACTTCTGTCCTACCAGAGCAGTCCTTCTGTCAGGTGACTCCAGCAATGGCAGCCAGGCTTCCCTTGAAGAACTTCTTGCTATGACATGACTGACTCCAGCCATGATTTGGATGTGGGGCAGAGAAGATTGTGTGGGCCAAGATGTGGGGCAGAGAAGCCAGACATGAGTGAGAACATACACTGCCCTGGGTGATACTGGCTGTGTACGTACTTACTATCCCTGAGCCTTTTCCCCCTAATTTTAAATACCAACAATTAATACTTTCACCTTAACTTTCTCTAAGTCTGTGTTCAAAGAGGAGGTAAGTTGTTTATGAACAGGGTGTCCTAGCAATGTGGAAGGCTGTTAGCTCTAGAGGGAGACTGACTCCTCAAAAAGTCCTTTTTCTGGTGTTATGCATGAAAGTCAGTGTGAGGTAAGACTTTGAATTGGATAATTATTTTATGGAGCCATGAATAGAGAGAAAAAACACAGAACTTTCAGATAAGAAATCAGTTTATTGAGAGCACTGGGGCTATATGACTCACTGATTTATCTAAGTAGGTAAACAAACCAGAAAGTATTAAAAGAGTGTCTCTGATCAATGAAAATAGAAACATGGTTTTGTTTTTCCTGGGATCAGGAAAAAAAAAATCCACCCTTACAATACAGATTGCCTTGATTTGGAATACTTGAAAAAAAGGTTGGAGCTTCTTAGGTTGACAGAGCTGGTGGAAGTGGTGTTCCCTTTCACACATGGCTCAGGCTTTCAAGAACACTCCAAAGTAGTAGACACTTAAGTTACATTTCTTTGTGACTTAGGCAGAAAGTGAATTAGTATTTGAGTCTCACATTACTTGAGCAAGAGCTCTAGGCAGCTGAGGGCCTTGGGTCGCGCTTCCCTCAATTCTTTAGGTCGATGCTGGTGCTTTTGTCTGAAAGACTTAATCACTGAGACAAATTGCAGGAGAAATATTCTTTACCTGGTGGTCAGATTAGTCTTTTGAATGGTGGGATTATCTCTGCTCCATTCCCTGGCAGGTTCCAGTTCCATAGCTGGTGAAAGTTTAATTATTTTTGCAAAATGAAGTGGCACCAACGAGAGACTGAGCGCATACAATACCCAAGTCCCTTCCAATCTTTATGGGAGGTATGAGATGTATGTCAAACTGGAGAGGGGAGAACTTAGCAAACCTTTCACAATCTTAAAAAGTGACCTGAACGCCCTCGGTGAAAGGGAGGCATTAATCTTTCATATAATGTTGTTTGGATGCCACCTCTAAACTGACACCAGAATTTCAGAAATCACACTTTGAAACGTGTTTACCATCTGCCAGTGTAAAACAATGTCCAAGTAAGCCACCCAAAAGATGCAATCAAATCTTCATTAAAAATAAGGCCACCTCATTTTTAAGGGTTTCTCATAGCTTAGTGTTCCTTGCCTAGTTACAGTGTAAATATACCTGGAAGCAAACCTTTCCTCAGCGTCTCAGAATGAGTCAGTACGTCAAGCTTCTCCTGGGCTGGACCTCATTGCAGCTTCTTGATCCTGCAGACAGACTGTGCATTAAGTAAGACAGAGTGATGCATAAGAAAAACAAAATCATATTAATAGGCAGCTGCCTAGGAATGCAGCCGAGTGACACATTCGGAGTGTTATTTCCAAGCAAATATTGATTGTAGTTTGTAAAGAGATAGCACAAGATGTAAAGCTATCCTGAGATCATCATCGTAATTTACTGCTGTCTACTTAAAGAGAACTGGTACGACCCTTTATGCAGATACTAACCATAATGATGTATGTAGGTCTTGACCTTTGAATTTCTGTTCTTCAAATCAATATTTATATGCATGCTTTCAACAGGTTATTAACTTTGGAGTGAACCATTTTCCTACCTATGCTTTATTATAATTCCACTAAAGTTCATCTGGGATAGCAGTAGTTTTAGCTTGCAGAAGGATTGCCATTCCACCATGCCAGACATCTATAGACACGCAAAATTAACTCTGAGAATTTTGTCTTCTCCATCGGTTAGGTCTCATTTTGTCTGAGAGTTCAGATTAGCTGACCAGGTGCTTTTCTGCAGTACGTTTCAAAGACAGAGATTTAGCTTTGTCTGATTTAGAATAGAAATGTTCTTGAATGATGAGGGAAATTAATTTTGACTGTCTGATACCATCTAGAAGAAAGGTATGAGAGTTAATACGTGCCAAGCAGCTCAGAAACCTGCACATAAGATAAAGGTTTTGCACTCTACTAGTCTGAATCACTCAAGCATCTGAATGAGCATAAGCCATAAACTCCAGCCTTGATCACTCAAGCACATAATATAGTTTAGTGCTCCAATGTCTGAAGTGTCACCTTGGTAGGAGTTATTGAACATGTGGTCTCAACAATTGCCCCATTAATTGTGAATGGCTAATAATGCTTCTTATTATCTTTCTGAAGCACAGTCATAACCAAATAAGGCTGGAGGAGACTTTCATAGACATGTGTCGGGGAAGACAGGAGGCCTGCTAGCAGCCTAGCTCTCTTCTCCCAAGATTTAGGCCTTCACAATATTCTTCTATTCCCATGGGAGAGGAAAAGTTACTCATGCTGACAGGATCCTAATAACCACATTCTCAAAACACAGCGGCCTTGTTGATAGGGGTACAGGCTGCCCTAAACCAAGAAGCAGTTATGGGAAGGTATTTGGGAGTAACGGAACATGTTAGGAACCAACCATAACAAGAGGTTCAAAACATCCGGTGTGCAGATACTTTTAGGTATTAAAGGTAAACTAACAATATTTTGCTATAATTACTAACCAATCAATATGGTGTGAACAGTGTGTGTAACCAATTAGCAGTTTTTTAGCTTGCCACGTTTGCAGTAACAAAGGTAAATCATCTGTGGGATTTCACCTAATAAAATGGCTTCACCTAAAATTCATATCGAATTGCGTGTTGCTCTCTGCTGGTCGCTTTAGACATGTGACTTCCAGTGAAATATTTTGACACCAGAGCCAATTAATACAGTTGTCTATTCCAGAGATCAGATTTGTTCAGTTCATGCCCTTAAGATTCTTGTTCCTGAAGATAATTCTTCCTGATCCTCAGGAAACTTCAACAAAACAAAAATTGACTGAGGCAGAAAGCAACTCCTTTCAGATGCTACCCATTTAAGCAGGGCTTTTGTTGAAATAAGCTACCTCAGAGCATCAGGCCAGGGGAAATATTTCAGTAATTGACTATTGGAAGTATGCAAGCCAAGCTCTGCACACATCTTTGGTGTACAGGAGCTTCTTATCTTGTACCCAGAGAACTCCAAAGAAGTGGATAGCACTGTGAAAATAACTAACACAACAGTAGTACAATTTGTAGAGCCATTTCACATTGCAGTAACGATGCCGTTTTCCCTGAGTCTCACTGGTTCCCATAGCAAATCAATTCAGTTTGTCATGATTTTTTACAACTAAACTCAGGTTATCACTGTCAAGATACTTTCTCTCCAGTCTCCAGAATCACAGTCTCCAGCATCTTCTCCACTTACAGAAACCCTGTGCTTTATTAGCACAGACATTTTTGTGCATCTTTACATGCCTTCAGTATTGCCCCAGTGACCTCGTTACACTCCTGTAGCTTTACACTTATTCCAGCACCGACATTCTCTGAGGAGAACCCAGAAAGATGCAGGAAGTGTGTAACTCAACCTGCAGAACATATACAATATGCTTTAGAAAGAGCTCAGTGTAAATTTCAGGACAAAGTCTGAATTTGTGGGACTAGCAACTAGCAAAAACATCGACCATCTGTAAATCTGATACGGAAATCACTGAACAGAATGAATATCAATAAGGCAGTTGCTGTGCCAACACTTCTAGTTACTATATCAAATATCTCTGGTTTGCTCCTACTTTGTCTTTCCATCTTTTCCCCTATTGTAGGTTTCTCCATCTCTTGTTGTCAATTACTAGCAGTTATATCATTAAAATAATCAGATTATCTTCTGGGCTAGTAACTGCCTCATTCACTTCAGAACCTGAATGAAGAAATTATTACAAAAAAGAAAAGCTATTCTTCATTCCGTAACAGAAGAGAAAGAATAAAAAGACAGATAGCTTTAAGGGCCCCAAAGCAGGAATTAAGAAAAAGTTAACTCACAATACATCACATGGCCAAGAACAACGTTTTCATTTTACCTCTGAAGTCTGAACAGGGATCATAAAGACCCAATTGTCAAACAGTAAAATTACTGATACCGTTTATCACGGCATTAATTTCTTGTC
>VZTU01003004.1:0-64717 GCA_013400835.1 Zapornia atra | reverse complement strand
CCGAGTCCAACTCCTGGCTCCACGCAGGGCCAGCCAAGTCAGAGCACGGGACTGAGCGCATCGTCCAGACGCTTCTGGAACTGAGTCGAGCTCGGTATGGGAAATGAAAGGCGAAAGGGAACCTGAAGGGCACAGAAGTGATGTGTGATTTACAGCGAGGGAGCGAAGGTGAGGTTGCAGAAGCCCGGGGCTCTCCCTTTCCTGCGCCGCCTCCAGAAGGCTCGAACACGAAGTCGACCGATACGATGACCCGCCAGGCTGCATCCCGCACCAGCAGGCGCCGAGCGACCCGCCACATGCGTGGCCGCCAGAGCTGGGGTTCGAGCACCGCCCCTCAGCCCTCTGCACTACAACTCCCGTCAGCCCACAACGTAGGACCCGCCGTAGCGGCCTCGCGCTGGCCTTGCGTGGAAACATTCGTCTGTAAGCATTCGGCAGCCGAGCTGTTCCGACGCCCGCAACGGGAGGTAGCCGTGGGGCTCCCTCCTCGTCCTCTGCAGTGGGAGGAGCTGGCAGGACGCCGCACCGCTTCTCGGGAGGCGCCACGGTGGGCAGCCCGGAGTGCAGGCGGGCCTTCCTTGGGCGGTGGCGCCCGGAACGCGCATCTCTCTCCTCAAGATGGCGGCGCCGTTGGCGGTAAATTCGGGTAAGAGGCGCCTGGGCGCGGTGTCGCGATTTGTCTTTTTTCCACCGCGGCGGTGCCGCTCGCTGCTTTTACTTGCCGCTCACCCGCCCGTCCGACGGTTGTGGGGTGCCGGCCGCTCGCTCCTTCTCAGAGCCCGCGGAGCCGGGGACGGCGGCCCTAGGAAGGCCGGGCGTGGGCGGGCGGTTACCGTGCGGTGGCACCCGGGCTGCTCGGGCCACGCAGAGGTGCCCGGGGAGGTGATGGAGCTCCGCGGTTAGAGCTGCCGCCGTGCCTGGCTGACTGCGGTAACTGGGTGCATGTGTGATTAAGCATCGCGTATGCGTTGCACTTGATGCTGCGTGCAGTAAAAGGCAAAAGAGAAATACGCCTTGAGCTTTGCTCTGTGATAGGCGAGGAGTCTGGAAATCTTGGTCTGATTTTGCTTGTGTTGAGTGTTCCTGAGGGTTAGGAGCAGCAGGATCAGCTATTGCCGTTTTAGAGCCTGTCACAAGGAAGAGTTTTGGGTTATTGTGGCAGCAGTTGCTTAGTATTACAAACAAGTATAAAAGGAAACTGGATAATTGGAACGGAACTTAGGAGGTCGTCTGGTGCACTCCTCTTTCTCCCTTTAAAACTTGATCAGGTGGATCCAGGCCTTACCTAAGCTAGTTTTGAGTATTTGCAAGGATGGGCCTCCATTCCAGTGTGTGACCATCCTCACCGTAATTTTTCCCACAGATGGTTAATCGGAAGGTTTTGTATTGCAGCTTGTGTCAGTCATCTTCCCCAGGGGTACCGCTGCTGCTGTTTTTTGTGGACATTGTCATTCAGTAGTTGAAAACAACAAAGTTCTCATCCTGCTTCAGCCTTCTCAAAAAAAACTGAGCTGGGTTAATTCTTTCGGCTTCTTGTTCACCCAGTTCTCTGCATGCCCTGTTTTAGTGTCTTGCTCTAGGTAGTACAAAACGGAACACAGTCCTGGAGTTGAAGGACTGAGGTATACCTAAATAATCACATCCCTACACCTGCTGGCTGCAACTCTGTCAATGCAACCTGGGGTGTGTGTGTATGTCCTCTTTGCTGTGAGGATGTGGTGCTGAGTAGTATTCAGGTTCCCATCTTATCAGGACACTGGTGTGTTTTTCTGTAAAGTTGCTTGGTGCCCAGCCTGTACTGTTGCATGGAATTATTCTGTCCCAGGTCCAGGACATTGCACGTGCTGTTGAACTTCATTGTGTTAATTTAGGGAGAATGGAGACCCTGTGAAAAGTGGTCGTGATTGAAATATGGGTCGGGCCAAAAGGTCTGTAACTAAGGTATTGTGTGTCATAGTGACCAGTTAATACAATTCAAAGCTCCATTCCTGTGTCAAGCAAGGAGTAAATTTTACAATGAAGATATTTTTATCTAATTGAATCAATTACAACCTTGCCCCCCTCACAGAAAAGCAGTAATAAAGCAAAGACCTTTCTGAGGGTGGAAGATGGGTGTTTGTTCTTAGCATTCACAGTATCTGAATTGTGACTTGTTAACATAAGAACTGGAGTTCTCTGGTCAGGGGTACCTTGAGAGGTAGAGCTGGGTAGAACAAGCTCTGTACTTTATTTTATATCACAATACTAACTTGCACATTAAAAGGCAGGGTGAGAACGTTGTTAAGTCAGTTTTAGGTGAAACACTAGTAGTTTTTTTTATACAGGCTAACTTTCAAGGCACAGTTCCATTTCATCATTTCTCCAGAAAAAAGTCAGTTTCAGAGGTTTCTGCCTTTCACTTACTTGTTCTTTCCTTCTGTGCTTCAGGTGTTGCTCTTTCAGTTGCTTTAATGGTTAGCAGGGCTACTGTTAATAAAATAATATAAGTTTTAAAAACAAGGTTGGAAAAACCTTGTTGCTTCCCCCCCCCCTTGAATTTGGATCGCAACCTGAAAGGAGGTTGTGGAGAGGCAAGGACTGACCTTTTTTCCTTAGTTGCAAGTGGCGGGACAAGAGGAAATGGCGTCAAATTNGGAGTCTCCATCCCTGGAGGTGTTTAAAAGAGGGTTAGATGTGGTGCTGAGGGATGTGGTTTAGTAGTGAATGGCAGGTTAGGGTGATGGTTGGACTTGATAATCTAAAGGGTCCCTTCCAACCAAGACAGTTCTATGATTCTATGACTAGCATAATTTACAGTGCAGTCCATCAGAGTTGCTGGGGCGTAATTAATGAAGTGTACAGTTGGGAAGAAGTGACTCTGAATGAAGGAGGGTAGCAACCTCCTTTTTTTTATAATTTTTTTTTTTATTGTAGCATGCAGAAAACATGGCTAGCTTATAGTATCTTTGGGTCAGTGACCATCTCAGTAGATACTCAAAAACACAAACCACTACCTGTGACCAGGCAGTTGTGTGGTAGCTTGCAGGCAGACTGAATAAGGTTGGTAACATTTACCTGGTATGTTTAGCAGTGACATGTGGTGTGTAGAATCTGAAACTTTCAGAGATAACGAATGATATCTAACAAGGTAAATGTTTTGATACTTCTGTTTAATGTGGGTCTTAAAATTTGAGTGTGTGTGGGTTGGTTTTATTTTTTAATGGGATTTTAATAGGTGGTAAGAATAATTTTCCATTTGTAAGGTCTTGATTTTAGACAGTGATTCTGGTAGAAGTCAGAAGACTAGCTTGGCATACTGTTGTCATGAAATCCAGTGCAAATAAGGAAACCTGTAGTGCAATCTTCAGACTATAGATGTTGGATTCTGATGATACAACTTCTAGTGAGGAAGAGATCGTTTCAGATGTAGTATTACTGAGTTCAGATTTGAAGTATGCAGAGAAACCCACCCACCCTCCCGGTGTTGAGGGGGAGAGGGTATTTCTAGAGTAGAGATAAGTAGCGTCTTATTTTAGACATGTTTATGTTTGCTAGCTTCCAGGAAATACTCTGCTCTCTTCTAAACATAGTGAGGTAATTACCTATATTGATCTATTTCTAGTAAAGGAAATTAATTTCTTTATGAAGCTGTTAGGCAGAATGTTAACAGCAAATGTCCATAAGGGATCAGAAATACTTGTGGGGTTGTTTTAAATTAAAGTGAGATGAGTAAACGTGAAAATCTGTTTTTAGGTTTTTGATATTTGTTTCTTATTAATATTGCCTTCAGGCTTATGGTTTTGTTTTCTAATATATTTTATTCTGCACAGTCTGATGCACTGGTGCAACAGATCATGGTAGCGCTGCTGTCATTTTCAGTCCCTCATGGATTAGGTATTTCTTTGTTTTGGGAGGTCTCTGTCAAAAGTGGAAAGCAGGAAGCCTGCTGACTTAGATTCATAATCAACGTCTCATGTACAGTTCTTGGTTATTCCTTAATCTCAGCACAGTGGGTGGAATTTCTTAGGCATATAAGGATGCAAGATTGTATCAAATCTTTATAAGATGACATTCAGCCCCAGAATTTAGCTGCATACATCATCTTTTCTGCTTCTCTAGCTCTGTAAATACAATTAGGTTTTATATCAGACCATTGTAATTTTTTTGGTGTGTCTTAAGAGGGGAAAATTATGCTGTGGTTGATGAGCATATCATTCTAGACTGTCAAACTGAGACTAACAGTAAATTAAAAAATGTCTACGTATTGAAAATAGTGTATAAATACTTTGTTCTCTTTGTTTCTTCAAATACATTTTGTGTTGTTTTATTTCTTTTAGCTGCCAGTTTGTGGGGTCCATATAAGGATATATGGCAGACTGTAATGAATGCCATTTGGAAGAGGCAACCTGAAGCTATTCATCGCCTCGACCAGGTTTTAAAGAAGCACAAATCTGACTTCATTTCTCTCTTCAGAAATCCGGTACTTGACTCATACTCTTCTGTGCAATGAGTTGGAGAGTTGATGATTTTCTCTCTTGCATAGCTGCATTTACATACCTTTTAGATCCTGACCATTCTTTTCATTCTACGCTTTTACAGTACATGTTAACAATCTTGTTCTGCTCCAAGAATGCAAGTAGAATACAAACAGCCCAGATGCCTTTCATTGAGCTGGTACCAATTCCTGTTGAGTATTGCATCAAAATTTACTTTTGGTCTCCATTCTGAGTAAACTAAATGACAGCGCTGATTGTGTGAGACTATTTTTGGTACATTCCCACAAAGAGACCATTGTTGTTCAAATGTGAACCCTTTTTTTAGAAGGATAACTTCACTATATCTGTGTTTAAAAACGCTGCCTTTGTTTTTATGATGACAACCTAACCTGTCCAAACTGTGTGAGGAAGGATTAACATGTAAAGCTTTATTCAGCCTGTTATCTTGCCATTATGAATAACTTCTGATACTCATTTCTCTTGCAGCCAAAGAATGTTCAGCAGCATGAGAAAATTCAGAAAGCAAGTACAGAAGGGGTTGCTATCCAGGGTCAGCAGGGAACTAGGCTTTTGCCAGAACAACTCATCAGAGAAGCCTTTATCCTCAGTGACCTCTTTGATATTAGCGAGCTGGCAGCTGTTGAGCTCCTTCTAGCTGGTGAGAAGGAAAAATATTTAAGAACTGGAGAAATACAACTTACGTAGGGCCCTCTCCTTTAAATGTATGCTTAACATGAATGTATGATTCAGTCAAGGCCTTAGCTTCCTAACATAGAATGTTCTTAAAAAGAAACCTACTATCATTGTAATACAATACAACAACAGTGTTCTGAACCATAATGTTCATATTTTATGCAATTGTTGCAAAAGGGGGAATAATCACAGGGGTTTTTATGGTTTGCCTTCTCTCTCACTGAATTAAAAATAGTTTAAAAATAATCGATTGAGAGTTTTTCCATAAAGTGGTGTAACGGATATTTGCTCTTCAAATTATGTGTTAGTTATGCATTGATATATGACTGTTTGGATCATAATCTAATAACTGATTAGTAAGAGGAGTATTCTGGAAAGTGACACATACTTTGTAGGTAGAGAATTGATTTCAGAATTATTAAAGTATGTTAGTTAAGATTGCTTGCTACTGTTCATCGTTAGCTTTTTAAAAATTCACTAATAACATGCAAATTTGTTACCTTTGGAAAGCCACTTTCAAGTCAACCTCACTTTCTATTTTGAACTTGAATTTTCAATGTAAATTCAGACATAAAACGGATTTTGCTGATAATCAGCTTGAATTATTAAGATGGGTAGATGTCAGTTGCAAATAGAACTTGGGCTAGGATATTTATGGACTTGCACTTCTATTTCTTTTAAATGTTCTGGATGTTTTAATAGTGGACTATCAATTGTAATAATAGCACCCAAGATGTCTGTGATTTCTTTGAAGTGCCTGAAGGAAATCAAAATGATAGTCAACAGTTACAGTTGCTGTGAATGTTACACCTGTATTTCAGTTAGAAATGCAAAGGTGTTATCCAGGAGCATATGTTCAACTCTCTGTGACTACTCTATTCATTTTCATTCACTAGGAGAACACCAGCAGCCTCATTTTCCTGGCCTTACAAGAGGCCTAGTTGCTGTTCTGTTGTACTGGGATGGAAAAAGGTGCATTGCCAATTCACTACGAACCCTCATCCAGTCACGTCAAGGCAAGACGTGGACATTAGAACTCAGGTCTGTATTAGGGCGATTATCTCATCACAGCTTTTTGCTTTCACTGTTTTTAGGACTAACTTGCCTCAAGGCAGCATGAATATTCTCAAATTTATTTGTTTCTCATAGCTTGATGCAGATGCTTTCATGTTTGTTTTTAAAGCATAATATTCTCTTTATCTTACACATATTTTTACTGGATTATAAAGATAGTCATTTTGCTTTCAGTTCTTTCATGCTACTTCACCTTTTGGCAGTGTTTTGCTTCAGACACCCTCCCAGTCAGTGTTGCTCTAACTGGAGATAATTACTCAGTACTTCAGAGACTGAGTTTCTGCCCTTGGTGTGTTCTGACTTCCCATGGCCTGCAAAACAGAGAATTCTTCCCTTGCCTCTGCTTAAAATGGATGCACTATCTACTGATGAACTTCACATGCTAACATTCTTTCAGTTTAAAACGAGAACAGCGCGCACTGCTTCACACACAGAATCACAAGGTTGGAAAATACCTTTAAGATCATCAAGTCCAACCGTTCCTGCCCTATGCTAAACCATATCCCTAAGCACCTCATCTGCCCTTTTCTGAAACCCATCCAGGGAAGGTGACTCAAACCCCTCTCTGGGCAGCCTGTTCCAGGCCCTGACAACTCTTTCGGTAAAAAATTTTTTCCTAACATCTAACCTGACCCTGCCCTGGCACAGCTTAGTGCCATTTCCCCTTGTCCTATCTCCTGTCACCTGGCTGAAGAGACCATCGCCCACCTCTCTCTGTTTACCTCCAAAGCACAGTGCTTGACTAGAAAAAGATTAAAACGTGTTCTGGTGTAAATTGTGAAACATACAATGAACAATTACTTCAGAACTAACTTTACTGCTTCAGTAGGGTGTATGTAATTGGACAGTGCTTTTACTAGTAAGGAGGAGGATGTAACCTTGTGAATTATGTGCATCTTGTGTATACTATCTTTTCTTTTCAATAGAAAGCATAACTAGCTGATCCATGTTGTGTTATCATAATCCATGTTCTTGAATGTAGTCACCGTTGTATCCACTCAGCCTGATGTTTTGAGAGGGCATTGCTTACCGACTAGCGATGCACATTGAGTTACTTTCTGTTTATAATGTACTAGTTGCACATTTTCTGTCAGCAAATACATTGGATGGGATTCATTGTTTTAGATTTCCTCTGTGACTGGGAATAGCACCATTAATTGTTAAATTTATGCTCTTTCCATTATAGCCAAGAGTTAATATCCATGACAACACGCTTTACAGATGACCTGATGGAGCATGGTTTGACTCAGAAAATCCTCACTCTTGTGTCTCAGATTGATTTGAACAATGAATTTGATAAACTCCAGCGAGAGCGAGGATTGGGCAGTGAGAAACATCGCAAAGAGGTAGATGCTCCCTGGGTGTGAATATTCTTCTGGATTACTGCCCAGTTTAGAATACAGTTAGACTGCTGAGAGATACAGTGATTTTATTTTTTTTTGTTATTATTGTTTTACTTTCTAGTTTCTGTTCTCTACATTTGCAAGCTCTCTTACTGTCTGAGGGATCATAGTAACTACTCCACAGCTTGTGCTGTACCAATGTGGGATCTTTGTTCTTCTGTTCCTCCTCGATGCTAGGGTATACCTGTTTTTTGTGAAGAAGTATAATCAAGGACAATAAGAAAATAAGCCTAATATTTCCATTGTGTGTACTTCTCCCCCCCCCGTTTTATTCTAAAGACTATATTAAATCTTCAGCTCTCAACACAATCATTATCAGCACCATTGGCATAAAAATAGGGAACTAAAATTGACAAATTATTAAAACAGATTAAAACCAAATGTAGTCAGGCAAATAATGTTCTTTTTTTTAATAATCCAAATGTGTTAATACGAACAGAAGCATTTCTAATAATGAAGTGAAAATTACTTGAAAATGAGTTTTCATTTTTGTAATCCTTGAACTTAATTGAGACTGTGACTAACTGCAGAGTGTATTTCTAGTAGGAAGATTTTAACATCATTGTTTTAATTTCTGAACTTCTTTCTGATGCGTGATCTGGCTAAAGATTATTCTATGTTACAACCAGTCAGTTTGTTTTCCACCAAATAAAGAACTAGTTATGCACTTTGGCTATTAATCTAGAAACTACACAAAGAATATCTTTCTGATTGACTTTAAATTACCTTAATTTATCTTAAAATTAATTTAACATGTAATGTTAGAAGTGTTTTCTTCCTTTTTGGTGGACTACCATGTTTCCCTCTAATCATTAGAACTATTATTCTGTTAGAGTCTGTGCAAATCTTGCTGGATTAAAGGTTGAAAACTTTTTCTTGGTATCACCATGTATGGGATTGTACTGGTGGTAAAAAGCTTCTAGCTCTTTATTTTTTCATGTGACCAGATACAATGGATACAGGGCAAAAAGTTAGAAGCTCATAATTTAGTTAAATACAATTTTACAAAGACCATTATGAAAGGCCATTAGTGGGGATTTTTCGTGGGATTTTTTTTTAACTTCTGCTGTTTTTGTAAGACTGCAAGCAGTTAAATGAAACAAGTGTTTGTCATTGTTTGAAAACAGGTAATTTTTGGTGCAATTATTAGAAAAAAATGCCAAACTTTGTTTTCAAGAGCCATTGTACTTAGTTGTATCATAGCTTATAATATTTTGCAAAATTAAAAAAAAAAGAAAATGCTTTATGTTGGGTATTATATTTGTTCCATATGCAACAGGGGATGAAATTTATTTTTAATATTTACATTCTGAAGTTGATATAAATATTTTGTCTGCTGGGTAAAAATTTACTTTTAAATGTCTTTCATATTTCTCAGTGTCTTAGAATCTAGTTATTTGTTTAGTCAATTGAGGGCATCTCTTTTGGGTCAGGTGGAACATTATGACCTTATCTGGATATAATTACTGGTGCAGCTGTGTATTAGAGACAGCAGAATGTGACTTTTGTGTGATGCATTTACAGCTACAAGAGTTCTGTGTAGATTCCTATCTTCTGACCTTGACAGAGGTGCTGGTTTGCATGTAGTCATATTCCAGGGTAATGTGCTTCACCTGACAGAGTACGTGGGAATATGAATGCACTTAACAAGCAGAAGTGCACCTTTTGTTTTTCAGCAATTCAAAAAGCCCAACAATTTCTGTAGATGCTGTCTTTAGAGTAATTAACCTACTCATACTGATTGACTGAAAAAGACAAACTGAACATGTCAAAATACTTTATTTTTTTCTTTTAAAGGTTTCTGACCTCATTAAAGAATGCCGACAGTCCCTGGCTGAAAGTCTGTTTGTTTGGACCTGTCAGTCACCACTGAGTAAAGATGACACTATAATCCTCATAAGTTACCTGGAGAAAGTATCAGTGGAAGCTGATGGCTCATTGGACAGTGTGAACTTGTCTCTTCTTATGGCTCTCCTTTACTGCTTTGATGTCAGCTTTCTGGAACAAGGCACAGAGGATCGTGAAGGTAATGCTGGCAGGTTTCCCAGGGATGTTACGTTGTGCAGAGGGAAAGATGGTATGTAACAATTCTGTTGTTTATCAGTAGAAAACTGGTAGGGTTTTTGCATGTTTGTTTCCACGTTCATTTACTGGGTCTTGGTGTTTTTCTTCAAGATTTGATACAGCGGCTCCCTCTGCTAGCAGAAAGACAGTACATAGCAACAGTACACACTCGTCTTCAGGAGTCTCATCCTTGGAAATTACCAGGCCTGCAAGCTACTGTTAGATTAGCCTGGGCATTGGCATTACGAGGAATATCCCAATTATCTGATGTGACAGGTAAATTACACCACTTGCAAGCTCTGAGTACTAATATGCAGCAGCTGCACTTTAGTGTAAGTCAAAGTATCTGTTACGTTTTTGAAGTGCTAGTATTTACCTTTATGATAAAATTACCATTGACACTCCTTTAAAGCTTTCTCAGTGTGTGAAATTAGTTGTTGAGAGTTGAATTGTTCTGGAATGTACAGAGTTTCAGAAATAGTTGTTAGAGAGTAATATTGTATGGTGTTTTGTTGAAGTGAAAGAGGCTTTAATGTACTGAAAAAATGTGAAAGATTGCATTTTAGCAGCTTTAGTATCGTTTGAATCCTTAAATTAAGAATAGATTCATGCCTGTGACATTTTACATCTGTAAATGTTAAACCTCAATATCTTGAGAGGACAAATTTTATTTGAAGGTGTGGGGTTTTTCCTCTGTCTGTACTTCACAAGCTTTCCAGGCTCCCTGCTAGATCAAAATTGAGTCTACTCCAGGATATCTATTAAAGAAAATGTAAACATTAATTGTAACATTTAATTAAGGTTGATTTGTGATTATTGGTTCACAGCCTTAGAGTTGATTGGGTAGATGGATTGTGCACCTTAGCACTTGTTAAAGAAGAAAATCGAGATAATCACCTGACATTAACTTGTCTCTTCCAGTTTAATGTTTTCCTGTATGCTAAAAAACCCCATAGTTGATTGAGGCCTGTTGACTTGCATGTCAGCCAGGTATTCTGCAATGTTTCTTTTGGTAACAGATAACTGTGATTGATTTTTTTTTTCTTTCTTTTTATTTTCTTTTCCCTTTTGTGACTTTTTTTCTTGCCCAGCTCTTGCAGAATTCACTGAGGCAGATGAAGCAATGGCAGAGCTGGCGGTTGCTGATAATGTCTTCCTCTTCCTGACTGAATCCGTCGTGGGGTCTGAAAACTTCTACCAGGAGGAGTTTTACATTCGCAAAATCCATAACCTTGTCACAGACTTCCTTGCACTTATGCCAATGAAAGTAAGCTGCCTGTGTGAGTTTTTGTGAAATGTGGGCATCTCTTCTATATTTGTAGCACTAGGACAGGTAGCATCGAGATTCAGATGGGACCCTCAACTTGAAGTGCTGCAGTTCAGAAAGCTTGTTGACTTCGTGGAACCTGTATGGTTTGTTGGTTTGTTTTCCACACTGAAGTATAAGGTGTTTTTTAAAACACTTTGGTGTGGTAAGATATGCAAAGCAAGCTTTTATGGTAGTAGTGGTTTTATTTTGTTTTATGTGATTAAAATTTAAATGAATGTTGAAATGGATGGCAATGTATGTGGATATTGATTTTTGGAGGTTTTTTCCTTTTGATACAGACAGTAGTATAACCTAAATGACCTTACAGGTTTTGTGTCTCATTTTAAATTTGTTTTAGTAGTAATGATCATTTTCAGTAGTATCAACTGTTGGGAAAAATGAGCGCCTGAAATACTGAAAAGGGCCTTTTTTTTTTTTTTAAGCAATTACAAGAGTTTCACTTGTGCAAGAACTTGTATCAGACATGGGAAACTAAAATTCAATGAAAACAGTTTTATTTAATTGATAGGGACTTTATTTTCTGACTTTCATTGTGTTGAACTGTAGTTGGAGTTTTTAAAATGTGCCAAAAGGATTTAAAAATGCATTTTGTTCATTGTAGCTTCAGAGAATGAGAATAACATTGGCAGAAGAACCAAGAGCCTTAGGAATTTTTGAGGGCATATATGAACATGTAGACCGCTTTTAGGTTTAATCCTCCCTTATTTATAACCTGTTGGTGTGGCACATTGTTCTCTCAAGCTCTTTGTAACACACAGAATATTTGTAGAACAAGTATAATTCAGTTCAAACAAGTTCACGCTGATAACTTTACAGCTATATTTCTGCTGCAATGACTGCCTGAATACAACACTTCCCATGGTGTTAACAGGCTTTGGGCATCTTTTTAAGGCTGCATGCAGTGATGTTTTCTGTCATACAGATAGCGTAACCCTTAGGAATCTTTTAAGTATATGAGGAATATGAGAACTGTGTTTTATGGATATTCCTTAAACATTCAAGTGCAAACATGTTGGAACTTTTTTATGAAGCGGTTCTTCACTGGATGGTGTTGCTTTATGAAAGAGGAAATGTCTCCCTGTAATAATCCCAACTTTTATGAAAGAGTTGTAAGGTGGGTTTTTTAATTAACGTGGAAGAACTGGAGACTGACCTAGGCTGAGGTTGCTGCCATATTAAATTTAGAACAGATGTAGCCTTGTATCCGTATAAGTGCTTGAAAATCCCAAGGCTGTTAGTTGATTTGTTGATACATCTCTCACCTTCACTGCATTATGGAATTGGGGGCTTTATTTCTGGGAAGAGTATTNGTGGTTCAGATCTGCAGTTGACTGTAGCTAATGCCTAAAGATGAAGAAATATTTTTCATTGCAAGGAGGATTTTGTAATACACAATATAAGCAAAAATCTGACTGTTGACTTGTATTCTAGTTTGATAGAGGCCAGTACTGGTTGTTTTACAGGGAAGATTTTGTTAGCAGGCAACTGTGATTCAGCCCTACAATGATATTTTTTGACTTAACGGCTATTAGCCTTAAATGGTGAAGAAGGGTGCAATCCAGAGGTCTGTATACGTTAATTTACAGTATTTTCCGTTGCTTTTCACTTCTTGTGCATAACTAACTTTGTTTGAAGCTAACCCATATATCTTTTGAATGAAATAGAGGAAAAGGTTCCACCCTTAGGGGCCAAACCAGAGGATCTGATGAAGTCAGTTGGGAACCACCCCCATGGTGGAATTTCAGGGCTTTTGCTATGAACTGAGGGCCTTGGCAGCACGGAAGTGATTGGATATGTCTTTGAATGCAATCTATTGCAGGGCAGGGAATTAAAACCAATAATAACTGAGCGTTCTTGTCATATGTATGGGAGTTCATTTGCTTGCTTAGTTTTTAAGAGGCTGTTTAGACAATTCCATTATTTCTGTTCATTTTCATTCTTAGCTAAATATAGACCAGTGTTTTTTCTTCACTTCATAAATTGTCTAGGTGAAACAGCTGAGAAATCGTGCTGATGAAGATGCTCGCATGATCCACATGAGCATTCAGATGGGCAATGATCCACCTATTTCCCTGCGGAGAGACCTGGAGCATTTAATGCTTCTAGTAAGCTCTATTTTCTTCTAAAAAACCTGTCAAAAAGTGATTGTTACTGTTCTCCTTCATCAGAAAAGCCATATCTGAATGATAACATACAGTACTGGACCTTTCCCTTTTTGGAACAGAGGGATATATTTTTGTTCTTAAATATAAATACTTTCTATAACTTGTAAAAGAATGAATTTCCTGCCTTGGCCTCTGATGTTAATGAAGTGTCATTTAATTCTTGTTTAGTAAGCAAATACTGCATTGTTTCTGAAGTTTGAAGAATTCTTGAGCTAATTTCAAGTTTACATATTTAAATAATGAGATTATCTTAACATATCTTTTAAGCCATCTTAGTTTAATGTAACTTAGAAATAGGTATTTTAAGACTACAGGCTATTGCTGGAATTGAGATCTGGCTAAATGCATCGAAGTTCTTTGGAATGGAATACCTTTTCATATCTAGATCTTACGTACAGTCTTTTATGCTTCTGTAAGTCTTCAAATTTCTCCCTATGTGCGGTGGGTAAACTATAATTATATTTTAGGGACCTTTCCCCTACTATTGACAGCTATTCTCATGAAGAATTGAAATGTTTAAATCATAGAATCAATCATGGAATCATTAAGGTTGGAAAAGACCTCCAAGTTCTAGTCCAACCATCCCCTTACCACCTATATTACTTACTAAAGCATGTCCCTCTGTACCTCATCTAACCTTTCCTTAAACACCCTGAGGGGCTGTGACTCTACCACCTCGCTGGGCAACCCATTCCAATGCCCAACCACTTTTCCTGAGAAGAAATTTCTCCTAATTTGTAACTTGAACCTCCTCTGGTGCAACTTGCAGACATTTCCTCTTGTCCTATCATTAGTTAACTGCAAGAAGAGGCTGACCCTTAGCTCACCACAGCCTCCTTTCAGGTAGTTTTAGAGTGATAAGGTATCCCCTGAGCTTCCTCTTCTCCAGGCTAAACAGTACCAGTTCCTTCAGCCACTACTCATAAGACTTGTTCCAATAATATTACAGATAATTTTCATGGGTTGATGTATTTGTAATGAGAATTTTGGAAGAGTTTTATATTTGCTGTAGAGGAGGCTAGGCAAGATGACCCCATTAAAGCTGCCAGAATTACAAATTCCATAACTTCAGTAGAATTTTGACCACAAGCATTCATTTAAAAGTAATATCTTATTGTTTCTATCATCTTTTGAAATAAAATACAATGCAATAAAATAAAATTGAAAGAAAATTTAACTAAGTTTGTTAACACCTAACTGTGTTTTTTAGGGATTGCCTTTCCCAAAGGTATTCCTTTAGGCTATAGAACATTAACAGAAAAATTTATAATGAAATGCTTTAAGTCCCTCTGAGATACACAGTAAACTTAAACAAAGGACTAGAAATTAAGGTTTATTCTTGAGAAATTTGTGTGTTCAGATAATGGGTAAAATTTCTAATTTTGATACTGGTCAACTTGTTTCTAAGTTAACCATTTGTATACTTTTATGCATTATTTAAGGAGAAATTACGCTGTTTTCTCAGCAGTGATTTAATCTATAATAATTTGATGGAAAGTTATGAAAATTTCACTTCTGTGTGTGTTTTGAATTTCTCTGGCTGTCATTTGTTCTGGTAATACTATTTAGAAGCTGTAATTTTCAGAGTTTGAAGGAGTGGAACGCCAGCTGTGGGATGCTTTGCCTCTGAGATGTGTTTTGCTTATCTAGAAGTGGTGCTTATTGTTGAAGTAACCATCTCTTCTTTATAGAGTTCATATTTTTTTAACATCTTCTTTGCTCTGATAGATTGCTGAGTTGTATAGGAAAGACCCCTTTAATCTGGAACTTGCCCTTGAATACTGGTGTCCATCAGAGCCTTTGCAGACATCTACCATCATGGGATCCTACCTTGGAGTAGCTCATCAGCGACCCCCACAGCGCCAGGTTATCTAGACTTTCTTGAGTAATTACTAGTAACTTGAAATTAAAGTTATAAAAATACAGGCAACAAAATTTTTGGTATCCTTATTACAGCTAGTCTCTAAGAAGGAATTATCTTTTATCACTGGGTAATCTGCATGTGACATGGTGGTTGTTACTTGCTCTAAAGTCAACTGGTGTTAATAGTTGGTTGTTAATAAACTAATGTAGAAAAAGCCTGAACAAGTCTCTTTGAAAATTTTGTTTAGGTCTGATTTTGATGACTCAGTTGCTAACTGAAATCTGGTGACAGTGCTCTTCTACATGCCTTTTTGCTGTAACTGAGAGGTTAAATTCCTTAACTGCAAAACAACTTTATTAACTGCAGTTGAGAGAACTTTGGGGGATAAAAATCCATAAGAATATAGTAATTAGTTGAAGCCCAAAGGTAATAGCCCACAAGAGACAGAATTTAAAATTAGAATGAAGAAGCAATCTGAACAGATGAAGCAGATGTTCCAAAACTCTCTGGATACCCGGGATGCTGCCCACCTTCAGTGCTTCTTGAAAGATACTGCAGTGCTAGGCAAAGCCTAGTGCGAGATGTATCGGACGTATCCCAAGACTCACCCAGAGTGTGGGCAGCTTAAGTTAGGGCCTACTGCAGTGTGCAAACACCCTAATATGGCCCTGGGAGGAACCACTGTGTGTGAGGAGCCCATGTGCAGGGATATGACAAGCACAGTGAATTCTTTCTCAGTATTGCATCGTTTGAGCTAAGTGTTACTAACTTGTCTGTGCAGCACTTGTGAGTTGAAGTAAATTTTATCACTAGGAATACAGATTTGTGAGTTAGTATACTTTGCAGTGGCATTTGTTTTGTTTATTCCATCTTTGAAACATTTTACCTTCAGGGAAACTAAAGAAGTCAGTCTACAAAGGATTTTTTCTCTCCTTTTTTTTTTCTTCTCCTTTTTATTTCTTTTTTAAATTGTGATTCCACTGTTCTCCCTCCCCCTGATTACATTAGGATCTGTTTTCTGCCTTGGCTGCTAATCGTTTTCCTAAAGTACTTGCATTTAATTTTTATTTTTCTTAAATGCTGGTCTTTATTTGTTCTAGGTTGTCTTGTCAAAGTTTGTTAGGCAAATGGGAGACCTACTTCCTTCCACAATTTACATCCCATACTTGAAAATGCTGCGGGGATTGGCTAGTGGGCCTCAGTGTGCTCATTACTGCTTTAGTTTGCTGAAAGTCAACGGCAGTAGTCATGGTAAGAAAAGTGACACTTTAGCTCCTTCTCAACTCTTTTTCTTTAGAAAAGTTCAGAGACTCATTTGAGATGAATTGTGGCTTCATTCTTGCAATATCTCATTATTAGTACAAAGATGAATGTGTAATCTGGACAAAAAATCCACTGAGATAATTAAACTTCTGAGTACCTCAACAAGTAATTTATAGAATGAAATAATGCATTTTTTAAGAGCTGTGTCTTAACAGCATAAGAGGTGCAGAATATTGATAGTGCTTATTATAAAAGAGAAAATGAATAATGTCTTCACTTTTGTATTTGGTAAATATAGTTATCTTTCCTGAGCTGATTTCTTTTTCAGAAGCACTTCTTCTGTTTGACGTTTTTGATACATGTAATATAATAGCACTTTCTCAAAATAAGACGCTGGTCTGTCTTGTGTTTTGCATTAATTTTGTATTGATCACATTGGGGAAAAAAACCCAACCCTATATTTTGAAAATATAAGTAATGCTGCAAGTGTTCTTATTCGTAAACCAGAAAACTTAATTGTACTATCTTTTCATATTATCTCCTATCTATTAAAAAAATAAAACCAGACAACAAAAAAAACCAGTTATTTTGGAAAAAGTTGCTTTTACTTTGAACTTTGTTTTCACCTCTAGATAAGAAACATTTCCTTTTAAATTTAACTACCCTGCTTGTAACCCTGCAAAAGAACAGAAAGAAAATCTTGTCACCTGTTGGTCACTTTTCTAGCGGAAAACATTCAAGGAGCCGGCGGCAGCCCTGTCTCCTGGGAGCATTTCTTCCACTCCTTGATGCTTTATCATGAGCACTTAAGGAAAGACTTGCCAAGTGCAGATAGTGTCCAGTATCGTCACCTGCCCCTCAGAGGTATCACACAGAAAGAACAGGATGGATTAATTGCCTTTTTACAGCTGACCACTGTTATAGTAAATTGGGTAAGCAAGCTTTTATTTGGTTTTCTTTAATACATTTCTTTTTTTTCTCCTGCAAAACATCATCATTCAGATGTCAAGGTTACATGACCAAAAAGGTATGTAGAGCAAATTTACCCAGAGGTTATGGTTATTTGATTAGTGAACTTAAAAAGCATGGGAATCATCGGGAGTAAGTGTTACGACCAAACGTGTAGTCTGGGTGTAGCAGGCAAAGATGACACCTTTTCCTGGGTTACTGGTGTTACTGATTTTCTTGCTTTCCTGACACTTTGGTGTCATGGAGATGTCTTTCAGAAGTGAGGTATGTTTGGAAGAAGTGACTGCAGAGTCGGAAAGGGAGGGTTTTCTTGTGTTTAAGAGTTTTGAAAAGGCAAAAATAATAGATTAATTTATCAGGAAATGGTAGACATTAGGTAAGGAAACTCCTCAACTGTGACACTTGCCTACAGAGTTAAATTTAAAATGCCCCCCCACAGGGAGTGTGAAATGTGCCATGAATTGACTGGTAGAGGATTCCGAGAGAATAAAACTGCAATGGAGATTTTTGTATTGTGAATTGACTGGGTAATTCTGGGTATTTCTGGTGTGGAATTCAGCTCTTGAGTACCCACCAGACTCTGCAGCCTAAAAATTCTGTGATGTAGTGACATACCCTTGGTTTTGCTGAAATAAACACAAGACAGGTCAGTGAAACTAATTGGGCTTTTTAAAAATCATCCTTGGTGGTGTTCCTATGCAAGATGCCATTTCAGCATTGTATAAACATGGGGAAAAAGAAACTCTTAAAAGTAATGTTTCCTGATACCATCAAACCATTACTAGCGGAGAAGTAAATTTGTGCTAAGGATGCAGGGAGTTATTATTTGAAGAGGCCGGAGGCTTGTTCCTGTCCAGTGGTTTATCTGAGAGTCTCAAATGAGTTTACATTGGTGGTTAACCCGCTCTTAGACTTAAATAAATTCATGTAAGTTCCTAGCAACTGTCCAAACACAGTTTAAATTCCTAATAGAAATATTGATCAAGTCTTTTACCAATGCTTGAAGAAGCTGTCTAGAGTGTAAGCACTTAAACTTATTTAAGACTAACTCCATGAATATGTCTACTAAATAAACATATTTAGGTGGTTATGAGAATCTTATATTATGCAAACATTTTGTCTTTATAGATAGGCACAATTTTTAGAGCTCATAAGTCACTAAATTGTGCTTTTTATTTAATTAAAATCTCTTGCTTTGTAATACTCTGCCATTCTTCTGATGTTTTTCAAGTATGAAACAGACTCATTGATATCTGAACTGTGAGCTAGAGATTGTAAGAGATGAATAATATTCAAGGTAGTAACCTGCAGTTTTGTTTTCTGTTGAACTCTGTAGAGCGAGAACGCTCGCTTGGCTCTTTGTGAGCACCCTCAGTGGACACCAGTAGTGGTCATTCTGGGACTTCTGCAGTGCAGCATTCCTCCAATTTTGAAAGCAGAGCTATTGGAAACCCTTACTGCTTTTGGAAGGTCTCCTGAAATAGCTGCTTCGCTCTGGCAATCCCTGGAATATACACAGGTATTTTAGGATTTTCAGTGCTTAGAACTATAGCATCCCAAACTGTTGAAACTTGTCAGTGTATTTGAAATAGTATTGCATTTCCTCCTCAATTTTCTTATTGCCATTGTTGAAGAAGATTATTTTTTTTCCCCACTTAGTGCAGATCTTACTTTGAAACAATTTTGAAAATGATGGTGTAGTTTTATACCTCAGGGATCTTATTGGCTGTGCTTAGTTTACATAAATACAGGATTCCTAACGGACTGACATGTGTGTTCAGTATGGGTTTTTTTCTTCAGTAATAATGCTGTAGAGGTTACATATTTTTCTGTTTTGAGGGTTTGTTTGATTTTTTTTTTGGGGGGTGTGTGTATAACCTACTGTGGGTGATGCTCACAAAAAAGAAGGGGTTGGCAAAAAAGCTCCACTTTCATTTAATTTTCAGAAGTAGTTAATTGAAACTTGCAGGATATTGTTGCCAAATTTCACCTTCAGGTGACAAATGTTATATATATTAAAAGCCCTACCTTTTTAAAAAGTCAGTTTTTCCCACTTTTTTCTCTGATTTCAATGAAAAATTTTTAATACGAATCTTAAGGAAGAACCGTATCAAATGAAAATGCTCTCAGTGCAGTTAATTAAAAATCATGATGTGATCAACTTATTTTATTGACTGTATTATTGTTCAGACTGATTGATGTTTTATTTGGAAGAACTTGAGTCATTTGAACTGCAACTGATAGTTTATTACTAATAAAAAGACCCTACTAATAATGATATCTTTAAATAGTAGTTTTCTAAATGCTCACCACCTTTGCTTTTTCTAATTTATGATATTTTAAAAAATATACTGTTGCAAGAGAGAACACCTTTCCTCTAGTCAATGTAAGACAAAAATAATTAATGTGAAACTATTTCTGCCTTTTGTTTCATTTTACAATAAATATTATGCAGATTCTTGAGGATGTAAAGCTGGAAGCATAGAAATGTACAACATGTAATCCAGCCTTTCAGAGAGAAAAATCTTAGCTTTTTACCTTTTAAGAGGGTTTAGGAAACTTCTCTACAGCTAAAAAGTGATGAGTACATTTTAGTCCTGATAGAAATATTGGAGGTGCACTTTGAGTATATGAAATATATCACTTGTCTGTTTTAATTTCTCTTTCTGTTTTGAAGATATTACAAACTGTGAGAAGTCCAGGCCAGAGGCAAGCAATTGGTATTGAGGTAAGGGTTTTCTCTGTACCGAGGTGGCCTCTCTGACCATCTGCAGATGAGTCTGGGAAACACTTGCAGAGTCTGCATCTGCTGCTGTGCCCATGCGAAACCCTTGGAATAGGTGCTGTCATTTCACTGCTGCTAAATTGACTCAGGCCTGCCTGTGGTTTCTGGAATTTTTATCCATTTATGAATCTAGTGCAGCTTCATACTAGTAACAGAACAGCATCTAAACCCTTAGGAGCTTTTTTTATCAGTTTCCCTATTTTCCTAATTTGGCCTCACTTTTATTGCATCTTAGTACAGCTCACTTTGCTTCTAATAAAAGCGATAGTTAAAAGCAAAGTGTGTAAATGCTGAAGCATATATTCTAGTGGCTCAGAAATGAGAGTGTGTTGCTGCATTGAAATGATGGTACTGTTGCTTTGCTGCTTTTTTTTGTTTGTGATATGCTATAGACAAAAATGCAGGAAAGGTGGTTCACTGTAATTCACAGGTGATGCCTGCATATTATTTGTTCTCACATGTTTCTTCCTCCCTCGGAATCTGTGTTTTTTCTCCTGTTTTTTCTGTCCTCTTGGGAAGGTTGAACTGAATGAAATTGAGTCCCGATGTGAAGAGTACCCTTTAACCCGTGCCTTCTGTCGACTCATCAGCACGCTAGTGGAGAGTTCATTCCCCTCTAACTTGGGAGCAGGTCTCCGCCCACCAGGCTTTGATCCCTATCTCCAGTTTCTCAGGGACTCTGTGTTTCTCCGATTCCGCACCAGAGCTTACCGGAGAGCTGCTGAAAAAGTAATTTTTGTTTGAAAATTGTTTTTCTCTTGGATGTAATTAAAATGATTTGACTGTGGATTATATCTGTTTGAAAATCTGTGCAAGTTTGATGCAGTGAAGGTAACCTGGAGCAGTTTATAGAGTTTTGATTCTGTAAACCAGGTGATTTTTTCAACTTGTAGGTCATCAGGATCTATGAGCTACTTCTAAGGAGCCTGTATAAAGTATGATTTAAAAGAAGAAGAAAAAGTTAAATTTCAATTTGCTATATAGGATTCTGCAACTACAACATGGCTAATGACTTCTGAACATTGTGTCCCCAAATTACAAATCAGATTTGTCCCTTCCTCATTGTTACTTCAGAGAGTATTTCTGACTTGTTTAAGCAAGCAATTTGAGTTTCTTTTATGATCCTTCTGGATGAAAGTGTATGCTAAAATGTATCTTGGAAACTATAAATGCTGTCACTAGCTGTATACCTATTAAAGACTCTTTCTTTCTTGCAGTTTCAGTATACTCATATGTATAATGGAGCCTAAAATAGGCAATGTCTGCTTTGGTGTTCCATTTTACTTCAGAAAGAAAGCTTTGCCTTTCCAATTACTTGATATGATGAATTTTAAGTGTTATTGGATATTTCAGAACTAGATAGTCATGCCAAAGTTCTGATCTGGTCATCATTGTCTGTGGTATTCTTTGTCATCCTGGTCTTGCTGCTGTAGTATCAGTCTTGTTCTGTGTATGACTTTCTTATTTTGTGATTACCTACAGTGGGAAGTAGCTGAGGTCGTTCTGGAAGTGTTTTACAAGTTGCTGCGGGACTATGAACCTCAACTCGAAGACTTTGTGGACCAATATGTGGAGTTACAAGGTTACCTTGTTCATTTATTTACTGACAGGCAGAATTGTAACTTGTGTTGCTCTCTTACCTCTGTCTTGTGATCTTGTTTAATATTGCAAATAAGCTGGTGGAAAGCTAGAGCAAGGCTTTAAGATAGGAAGATGTTAAAAAAAAATTACCTAAATGGCTTATGTGTAAAGAAAACCTCTGAGGAGGTTTTCTGTTATGTGTTAATTACACCTCCCCTCCTTTCTCTTTTTAGGAGAAGAAATAATAGCATATAAACCAGCTGGATTCAATCTAATGTATCATCTGTTGAATGAGTCCCCAATGCTGGAGCTGTCCCTTAGTTTGCTAGAAGAAGGGGTTAAGCAGCTGGATACTTACGCTCCTTTTCCTGGTATGTGCCTAGAATTTATTTTTCCATGTGAAGTTAAAATACATACTAAGTAGAATTTAAAGCTGACATTGCATATCTTCAACTTGATTTTCTTTCTCTTGTATATCAAAATTGTGTTTTGTGGGGACTTTTCCTAGTACCAAATAATTGACGAGTTTTTTCTTGGTGCAGAGCTTGATGAATGAGGTTTATGAAGGTAATCTCTTTAACCAGTCCTTGTTTTTTTTTAATGGTTCCTTGTTTCTGCACTGTAGGAAAGAAGCATTTAGAGAAAGCTGTACAGTATTGCCTTGCACTTCTAAACTTAACCCTGCAGAAAGAGAATCTTTTTATGGATCTGTTGCGGGAGAGCCATCTTTCCCTTATTGTCACGCCACTGGAGCAGCTGCTTCAAGGAATCAATCCTCGCACTAAAAAGGCAGATCATGTGGTGAATATTGCTAGGTATGTGCAAAGTGCTGAGAACAGAGGAGTTTTGATTAATTTGGTCTTTTTGATTGATTTTGGTCCTTTTGATTAATTTTACTATCCAGTCCTATTCTTAGCACAGAGCATCTCTGAAATTCTTTTTGCTGTGGGGCAGTGTCTTTACAGTTGGTGTGACCTGTGTATGGTCTAGTGCAAGATTGGGATCTGCAGTTCTTTCCTAACTTTTTTTGCCCCTCATGATTTCTTCCTGGTTGCCTTATGTGCAGTGATTCTCTCACATATAATTTTCAGCTTGAGACAGGTTTTGGTTGTCATAGAGTGGGGAAGTAAAACTGCATTTGGTTGCTACCGGCCACTTAAATTGTCCATTGTTTACTAAATGAAAGCATCAAGTTAGTAGTCTGAAACTGAGCTTCAAATGCAAAACTTAGCATTTCTGCTTCCCACTTACTTGTGCTGTTACTGTTTGATTTTTATAGTAACTTTACACACAGGCCAACACTGAACAGTAGATTTGAGTGCATAAAAAACCAGTGATACTCTGACATGGAATGCACTAAAAAACTGAACTCTCTCTTACATATGTGTTTTTGTCTTCTGTTTATATTACTTTTTTCACATAACAGTAGTTGACAAACAGCTTAAAAAAACATGCCTTTTAAGATGCTTTTAATTTTTTTTTCATCTTGCCTATTTTGGCAAGATGCAGTAGTTGTTTTTAGCTAGTTTTGGTCTTCAGAGATGCTCATTTCTGTGTGATCTGAAGGTATTTTCTCTGTATTCCTTGTGAGCCTGTGGCTGGTTGTTTTAACTTATCCTGCAGTGTTTGAGGTAGATTTTAGATAAAAAGAATGGTAAAAATTCCAAGAGAGGTTATTATTGCTACCCAACCTACTACCCTTCTTTTGATGAAGTAATGTTGAGTGCTCCATGTGGAGTTAAATTTTGTTTCTTGCTTTAATGTTTTCTCACGTTGTTTGATTTATAAATGTTTTAGTTGTAAATGTTTGGTTTCTCATCTGTACATTACCATCTTGGAATAGTAAAATTCCCAACAATTTCATTACAATAATCTTGCATTTTTGAAGGTATCTTTATCATGGAAACAGCAATCCTGAACTGGCTTTTGAAAGTGCCAAGATTTTATGCTGTATTTCTTGTAATTCCCACATCCAGCTAAAGCTAGTTCGTGATTTCACACATGATCAGGTAAGTGCCGGTTTCCTTGGATCTAGAAACAGACACTGGTGAAGAAAAACCCGTGCTTTAAAGATTGGTTTCTAGATCATAGAATCACAGATTCACTAGGTTGGAAAAGACCTTTAAGATCATCGAGTCCAACTGTTCCTGTCCTAAGCCAAACCATATCCCTAAGTACCTTATCTACCCTTTTCTTAAACCCATCCAGGGAAGGTGACTCAACCCCCTCCCTGGGCAGCCTGTTCCAGGCCCCAACAACTCTTTCAGTGAATTTTTTTTTCCTAACATCTAATCTGACCCTGCCCTGGCACAGCTTAGTGCCATTTCCCCTTGTCCCATCTCCTGTCACCTGGCTGAAGAGACCATCGCCCACCTCTCTACAACCTCCCTTCCGGTAATTGTAATTGTAGGGGGTGATAAGGTCTCCCCTCAGCCTTCTCTTCTCAAGGAGGATATCAAGTACATTAGAACTGTATTTTGTCTTACATCTACTTACCTCTAAAAAGTCTTTTACTGTGGCATTGTGAAAAGCAACTACTGCATTAATTGAAAAAAAACTCAAAATCATGAATTTTGCAAGACGGTAAAGGACAATATTCTTTGAGATACTAAGACTTCATATTGACTTTATATAGTCTTCAACCTGTGAGTGTAATTTGCATATGTAACAACAGTAAACTTCTTTTTTTCTGTTCACTGGCTAATTGCTAACCTATGCTTGGAACAGCTATGACTCTTAACTCCTGCTTATTAACTAGGTTATATAATTTTTGTCTAGAACTTCTGTCAACTTATGTGGAGGGAATTATGAACAGTATTGTTTTCAGTAATTTTAAAATCCACCTCATTTCTTTCCTTCCACCATTGAAAACAGAGTATTAGCCAGAAGCTGATGGCTGGGTTTGTGGAATGTTTGGACAATGAAGATGCAGAAGAATTAATTAACCCAGATGTGGGTATGTAAAAGGGTTCTTAAAAATGACTTACGCCGTTGTCCTTTGTAAATAATTAAATTAATGAAAGAGGTGAAAAAAAGTGCTTTTAAATTAGAAAACCCTTGTTTTCTGTAGAATTGGGTATTTAACAGAAGGAAAAGCACCGATGTCTTCTTAAGATATGTCCATAGTATGATGAGTCTACCACAAACTGAGTCTGTTTTGAGAAGACAAGTACTTAGCATTGCTGTGGATGATTATCTAGGGCTGTATTAATAGTAATTTGAAATTTAGTTCTTATATACCTCTGTGCTAATATAAGTTTATGCCTTAATTTTCTTGTTTTGAACTTAAAGGCTCTAAGGATTATTCCATTAAATGGATTTCTTTTTTTTTTTTTTTAATCAAGAACTAGAGCCTGAAAAGAAGCGGGCACAAATCCACCATGAGACAAGGATCCATATACTGAATCTCCTTATCACTTCTCTGGAATGTAGTCCTCCCAGCCTTGCTCTGTATCTCTTGGGATTTGAACTAAAGAAACCTGTCAGCACTACAAATCTGCAAGATCCAGGTATGAAGAGGCAAGGTTGATCTGGCATTTAATCAGTTCTGTTACCAGTACTGGGAGTACTTACTGGAAAATTCATGGGGAGAAGCATGTTGAGAATAAGACAAGGCCTTGTTCTAATCCTTAAAAGCTGAATTGAAAGGTATGTTGATACCCAAACAAATCATGTAAATGGCTTCAGGATTTGATCCTTTGGAACAGACTTGAAATTAGAATGGGGGAAAATGGTAGAATAATTTAGATCATTTAGAAGTGAAGTACTAATTTATTTACTATTTTATGCAGTGTGGTTGTGTCTATAGTACACAGAAATCAATGTCATGATCCAAGTAATGCCTATCGAGCAGATTGTCACTTTGAGCTAATTATACTACTTGACTACTATGCTGTCCCTCCTCTGAGTCCTGTTTAAAATTAATTACAGGGAAGAAAAACAGTTTTGTTGTTTAATGTTGTAAAAGAAAACCTTTTAGAATGTGAGGGTTCTCATTCTACTGCTAGGTATATGGATACATTTATATGCTCATAATACATGAGAACAAGAACTTTAAAGCAACAGTAGTGACATTTCTAATGTTTCTTGAGTTGGTGAGGAAAAATAGTGTGTTAGTATGTGTCTTGTTTGCCTCCTCAGCTTCTAACTTGTATTCGGGACATGGCGGACATTGATAAACTCGAGCAAATTCAGGGAACAGTACTACTTCAGCCCAGGAGAAGACAAGGCTTTGGGGAGGCCTGATAGCAGTCTTTGAATACCTTCAAAGAGGTTAATGAGAGGACAAAGCCAGGCTCTTCAGATGTGTGTGGCAGGAAGATGAGAGATAGTGGGAATAAATTACAGAATCATAGAATCATTCAGGTTGGAAAAGACCTTTAAGATCTTGAAGTCCAGTGATAAACCAAACACTGCCAATTCCCACTAAACCATGTCCCAAATTGAAACAAGAGAGAGGGTCCAAGTGAAAACTTTCTCACCATAAACAATGAAGCAGTTGGAGTGGGTTGGTCAAAGAGGTCTTGCAGTCTTCATGCTTGGAAGTTTTTAAGACCCAACTGTGTAAAGCTATGAACAGTCTGAACTGATGCCATAACTGAGCAGTAGCCTGGAGTTAAGATGTCCTGGATCTGAAGGATGAGATTCTTTCCCAACTATTTTAAACAAGTTCATATAAAACATTCTTTAGAGAAATTTTTTTTTTGCTATCTTAAGGTTTGTGTTGGACACTGTTGCCTGGCAGGTTTTAGTCCTTCATAGTTCTGTATGAAAGGTATATAGGACCTGAGTTTTATTTGGGGGTGGGGGAACAAATCTTAAAGTTATTTGATATATCAGAAAGATGAAAAAAGATGCCAAGCTATTTTTGTTCATCTTTGAAGTAGCTTATCATTGCAGGCCATGTTTTGGATATTTTGGAATTCCATAATTACAGAGAGGAATTCCATAATTACAGAGAACAGGTAACTGGTCTGCACTCACCCAGTTTTACATGGTATCATACGTTAGGTCAGTGATAGGGTACTTTGTCTCAAAGCCATGAGAGAGCCTTGAACACCTCTTTGAGTTATTCCATTAGTATTGTGAAGAAATGATGCCACTAAGGCCCTTTGCCTCAAGATAATAGTTTCCTACTAAAATTTAAATTATCTATCTCCAAACAAAGAAGATGATTTCCCTTGTATGAACTGTAGGTATTGATACCTTCACTGTTTCAGGACATCTTTCTGGGTTGATTAAAATAATTAATTGGCTAAAAGCAGAATGCAAAAAGACAGGGTTTTGGCTTCAGTATTAAAATCTCCTCCCTTTTCCCTTTGGTTGCAGTATCAGGTGTGTATAGGAGTATTACTCATAAAATAGCTGTAATTGTAAAATAAAGATAGGAATTTAAAACTGAAACTGAATATTCATTTGACAATTCCGAAGTTTAAGAGCAAGAATTCGAATTTTAATTTGGTTCATACTGAGCATTAAAGAATCAATTGAATCTTTTTTTTTTAATAGAACTGAAGAGAAAGTTCTTTAATAGGTTTTGATTGCATAATTTATCCTCTTTCACCAGCATCTCAAAATCCTACACCTTAACCATAAATGTTTCCATTAGATTTTTGCTGAAAAACTGATCCTCCTTTTATTTTAATTAACAGACAAAAAAACTTTGCCAGATATTTTTGCTGCAGTGAAGCAGCTTAGTGCAACACAAAGTATCTGAACCATTTAGTTCCTTTAAGTTTGTGTACTAACCTGCATTTTCCATGGAGGCAAGTAAGATCAAGAATGTTAATAAACTATTTTTGTATTTAAGGTGTCTTGGGCTGCCCACGGACTTGCCTTCATGCTATTTTGAACATACTGGAGAAGGGTACTGAAACAAGGAATGGACCTACAGCAGTTCAGGAATCTCCTCATCTTGCAGAACTCTGTTACCAGGTATTAAGCATGTTTTCTCTTGGCATATACTCTAAATAGAATTAGCTACTTCTTTGCTGATGAACCCAGGTGATGGTTGATGATTTTGATAATAGCTTCTTTTTTAAAATGCATCTGTCAGGTGCAACTCTATCTGTTCTACCTTTTTCTGTAGCAATGCAGAAAATAAAAAATTTACACTCGTGTTAGAACTTGGAATTAGGATATACTTACAAAAATAACAATCCTAATATTTTTGGTGAGCCTTTGAATCTGTTGTGACCATGTGCCAATCCAATTTAGGTTTGTTTGAGTTTGGGTTTGGGTTTTGTTGTGTTTTTGGGTTTTTTTGAACTGCAGTTTACCAGCCAGTAAGATAACAAGTAATCCCAAGTAAGACAACAAAATTCTCTTCTTTATTCTGTAGCAGCGACAGAATGTATGTATGTATGTCTGAGGGGGTGAGATGAGGAAGGCAGCTGAATTAGATGTCTGTTCAAGGCAGCTGATGTTTGGACTTAAATCATATTAATTGTATGATTACATATTGGTATGATGTTGAAAATCTGTGGAATCTAGAAAGTATTTCAAACATCATTAAAAATTAAAGCAACCATACTGTAAAAGGAGGGAAAAAAAATTATACTTCCTGTGTTGGTAAACCTGGAGACTAAAAAAGACATTCATTTTAAGGGACCTGAACAAACAGACTCATATAGTGGTGTGTTGTGGGCAAATAGCCATTGTAATCATCTCCATGCTGGTAGGTAGTCTTTAATGTCATAATTCAACATTGCTATAAATCATATGTTCAGCTTTAGAATAAGCTGATTGGGAAAATTAGCTGTATTTATAGTAAAATTGTTTAAGCAGTAAAAGAATGTTATGCATCTTTTGGTGATTGGTTTGGTTTTAATCATAAATGGGTATCTACTGTTTTTGTTTGTTAGGTGATCTATCAGTTGTGTGCATGCTCAGACACATCAGGTCCTACAATGAGATATCTGAGGACCAGTCAGGATTTCTTATTCACTCAGCTGCAGTATTTGCCATTTTCTATCAAAGGTAATTTTTATGCTAATATAGGGTTGTGCGTGCTTAAAATTCAGTGCATCTTTTGACTCCCTAGGTATCACAGAAGAAACACAGGTAACGTTATTAAATTGAATTAATTACTGCTAACCTTTTAATTCTGCAAAGATTGAGCTCTTCCTGCTTAGGAGGTGCAGGTTACTGGTACTGAACTGTTGTGGTTTTGCCCCAGCTGAGAGTCGAGCACCATGCAGCTGCTTGTTCTTTGAAAGGGAGTGGGAAGGGGAGAAATTGAGGAAGGGGGGAGAGGTTAGGAAAGGAGAAAAAAAACCCCAAAAGAACCACAACCTTGTGGGTTGGGATAAGGATAGTTTACAGGGACAGCAGAAAAATAGACGTAACAATGATAACAGGACATTAGAGCAAAATATATGAAACTGGTGACACACCATGCAGTTTCTCACCAAACTGCACAACTCAGGCCGTGCAGCCCAGAGCTGTCCCGAAAACTGGACTGTCCCCAAAACCATGTGTCCTGGAGCTGCCACTTCCTCCTCACACCAGCCCCCCTTTTATACTGAGCCTGACATAATTGGCATGGAATACTCCCTTTGGCCAGTTTGGGTCACCTGTCCTGGCTCTGTCACCTCCCTTGTTAGCTGGGAAAAAGGAACAACTGAAAAGTCCTTGATTGCTTGGCAACAGCTAGAAATGTCAGGGTGTTATCAGCACTGCTTCCATCCTAACTCCCAAACATGGCATTCCATCCACTGCCAGAAAAGAAATTAACTCCATCCTAGCCAAAACTAGGACATGAACTTTTGTAAAAGAATGTTAGCTTTGCAGCATGTCAGTTCTCCAGAAGCAAATCCTAATCAGTATTTCCATTATCATTGCAATTTTGTTAGATTACAGGAAAAAAAAAAAATTGAAAAGCAAGAGCGCTACAAAGGACTGAGGTAATAAAAGGGCTGGTGCTTGTAAACCACCTGTAACTCCCCTTCCTTTGAATAAAGTACTTTTATTAGAAGATGACATTAATTTTTAAGTTAACAGATGTGTTTTTAATGTTTGAGACCAACATTTCTCAGGTGTCTTAAACTGAATAAATGCATGTTGCAGTTTTGCATGATGTACTTACTCACTTTTTCAGATGCTTTACCATTTAATCCTTTGTTAAAAGCCAGTAAACATATCCAGAATAGGTAAAGCATTTTAGATTATTCTTATATAACTAAATAAATCTAAATAAAGTGACTGTAGAATATGAAGGTACTTGGAGACCCAAGTTCCAGCCTTATCAACTTTGATTAAAGTTATAATTGACTTTGTATGAATTTCCAGTTGGTTTCATTGGAATTGTAACTGACCCTATTTGCTCATGCAGCACTGCATTCTCCATGACTGATAGCACAGGTAATACCCAGGTTTTTTGTGTATGTGTATACTGTCAATTGTGTGTATGGGTATGATCTGATTTCACAGAAAGCACATGTTCATGTAAGGACTTTTGTCAGATCTCTCGGTCCTTTTGTCTCATAAACAAATGGTGAGCAGATAATAAGTAATGACATCCTCTAGAAGCTCTCTCAAATTAAAAATGCTTTCCTTTGATTAAGTAATAT
The DNA here is from genome assembly GCA_013400835.1 of Zapornia atra. Classification (NCBI taxonomy): domain Eukaryota; kingdom Metazoa; phylum Chordata; class Aves; order Gruiformes; family Rallidae; genus Zapornia; species Zapornia atra. The sequence goes on along the minus strand of VZTU01003004.1, from coordinate 34,481 downwards.
ATGTTCAATTCCATAATTATTTCCTTATCCCCATCCAGAACATGAGATTTCAACACTGAACCAGATGTCTTGGCTGATGAAAACCGCAGCTATAGAAATGCGAGTAACATCACTGAACCGCCAGCGCTCCCACACGCAGAGACTGCTGCATCTGCTGCTTGATGATATGCCTGTGAAACCATACTTGGGTAAGAGGAATTTATTGTGAGGGCAAATAAGCTGGAAAAAATGGAATTATGAGAGACTTTATTTGAATTTTTTCCTATATAAGCTTGTGGCAGTTCATTTGTGAATATCGGGTCTGGAATTGCCACTGGGGAGATGGGAAGAAAGATGATCATGTTTGTAGAATCCGAAGTGAAAGAAATCAAGACATCTTTTTGTTTGTTGCTGCTTTGTCTTTGTTTCATTTTTGAAACATTTCTTTGTATACACTGATATAAAAAATACAGTTTATGATATAGGAGAAGGGAATATAAAAATTACAAAAACTATAACTTATTTTGGGATGCTATCTAGAGCTGTTACTGTGTAGAGAAGGTGAAGGATCTTCCTTGTTCAGTAGTTTTATAGAAAGTTTTCTTAGCCTTCTTTCTGTCTGTCAGACATTTTCAACTCTCTCACATAAGATAGTGGCAACAGGTCAACTTGTTTTTTGACGTTACAACATCACAAAAATATTTCAACCTAATGTGACATAAAGTGTGGTGTGAAATAAAAGACAAGATTTCAGAGTTTCAGAAGAGAGAAGAACTGAATAAAGAGAAATGTCTTAATGTAGAATATAAAGAGAATAACTGGAAGATATCATAGTATCATGGGCTGCAGCAGTATGGTGTTTTCCCCTCACTTTTGTAGGTCTGAACACTGTCTCTTCATCCTTTCAGAGATCTGAGTATGAGAAAATGTGCCCAGATACTCTACTCATTTTACAACATTCAATCAATTGCATTATTCATACTGGCGAGTGGTGGGGCTTTTTTAGGTGTTTCTAATACTGTCTAATCTGGACTTGATAATTCTGCGAGATAAGTATTGTCTTCATTTTATTACCAGTCAAGGTTATATTTGTACTAGAAGACTTTCACATAAAGGGTTTGTTAGAGTGTGCTCTTGCCATCTTTGAATATTAATAATGTAGGTGGTATTTCTCACTTAATAAATAATTTTTTGTTTTAATTTATGTTTCATGACCTCCAGCTGACGGTGAAGGTGGGATGGAAGATGAAAGTCGATCAGTCAGTGGGTTTCTTCACTTTGACACTGCTTCCAAAGGTGAGCATTATGGCTGTTGATAATTTCTCAATAAAGTTTTTCTGATCCTGAATGGGGAGGGGAACGCCTCTTTAAAGGACACTTGGAAAAGAAAATAATAGATTTTCTAAACAGCAGCACACCTGGAAAGAAATTATTTAGTGGGGACGGGGAAAAAGAATTTTAGAATTTTAGAATTTTGACATAGGTGGTTCAAGTCCGTGGAAAATACTGGGCTGGAAAGGAAGTTAGAAGAGTCTGTGTTAGAAGTGTCTGTGGAAGGGCAGAATGGGAGGATGGCAGTCTACAAATTGACCACTAACAGTAAAAGCAGGGAGACTGTTTCTGGGGCTAACTATTTGTAGTTTGATGGCAAAGAAACTAATTTACTAAATATTTACCAAAGCAAGTAATTTCAGATCCCTTATAGTATTTCTGAGTCTCAATGAAAGACCATTGAAAAGACTCATTGAAAACCAGCCTGCTTTTATTTAGGAGAAAAACTAGAATCCTGTATTTATAAATACTGGATTACAGGCATACATAACAGGAGAACAATATCGTTTAACACAAAGTAGAGATTAAAGGCTCTAAAAATAAGGCACTTAGATAGATTGATAACACTTCTGAAGATAGATTGTTTTCTTTTGAAACTGTACACATTAAGGTTTGAATTTACAAAGGTAAATTAGGCTCTTCTTGTCAATTGGTTTTGTTTTCCCCTTGATGTTTCTGGATATGGTTTGAATCGATTTCTATTTCCAGTACGCAGGAAGATCTTGAGTATCCTGGATTCGATTGACTTCAGCCAGGACATTCCAGAGCCCTTACAACTGGATTTTTTTGACTGGGCTCAGATTGAGCAAGTCATTGCTAATTGTGAGCACAAGAATGCACGTGGACTAGTGGTCTGCAATGTCAAGGTGCGCAGTGGTCTATATTCTCAAGTTGCTTGTGCTATTTTATATCAATAATAATAATAATAATAATAAAATCAATGCAGTGATAATATTTTGAAAGTTGCTTTCACATAAAAAATATAGCTTTTTCAAATATGTGCATACTTTATACAAAGTAATTGGATTAGTTTGGTTCTCTTTCTCACACACACTTATTTTATGTAGATACTTCAGTTTAAAACATTTCCAGGAAATATTTTCTGTCTTAATGTTTTTCCCAGCTTGGAACACCCAAGTGATATTGCAGATGTGACATCTACCTTATGCATTTCATTGGTCTCTGATACACAACTATGTCGTACTACACATATGTATACAATTGTGTCACAACATAGTTGTGTACTGCAGTAGATCTTAAAGGCTTTAGTTAATATAGCATCACATTGTGATGAGTACTTGACAAGTGTATGGTGAATAGTCATGAAAATTTTTGTGATTTAATAGGCAAGAGACATAGCAGGAGCTGAATATAATGTTGAAGTGATAGGAGTGCAACTATCCCATATAAAGAACCAGGTATTCTGTATTGTAAAATAATATATTTTAGACTTCAGAGGAAACAAACCCTTTGTACGAAAGGGCTGTAGTAGAGGTTAAAGAGGAAAGGGATTGTGATGTGTTAGAAGAGGTCATGAAAGGACAGAAAACTTAGAACCAGAAGGAACGAGTGCGAAAATGAGAAGTGCAGTGAGACAGACTTGACAGCTAAAAGTGCTGCACTTAAAGGATGATGTATGGGAGAAACCTAGAAAATGAGTAAAAATTACATGAATCTCAGTCCTTCAATTCCATCTGTCATTATGTAGGTACCTCCTAAATACTTTTAGGAGGAACAAATATATCTTCCTTATAATTAAAGTGGGGTTTTTTTCCCCCAACTGTTTAATTTCAGTACCTTCACAGAGTTCTGGTTGCAGAAGTCAATGCCCTTCAAGGAATGGCAGCAGTGGGCCAGAGACCTTTACTTATGGAGGTAGGTATAGACAAACTACTGTTTCTTGCTCTTGGTGGATTTTCTATACTATCAAGCAATAAGTCTTACTATGAAAGCTTGTGGATTTGAGTCCTAACTTCGAGTTAGTAATTCCAGGGGAGGGGGGAGTTAGGGGGAGACATTACATTTTCGTAAGACAAACTACTTCTTAACATGCTGTTCTCTAAACAGCAGATCTGGAGTCTGTGTTCTTAAACCTTTTCCCTCTGTATTAGTGATAATGATTGCAGCTCCCACCCCACTGTACAGAAAGCAGTACATACTGATGTCAGTATTGTCTGTTGACAAATACAGTACGTAGCAGCTAAACTCATCTTGTTTTCCTGTCACAGGGGATGACAATTTATTTCTGCTTTATTCTACACAGTTACTGTTTCAGTGAATTTAGAACTTTTGAGGTTCTTGCCATCTTTGAATTTTAGTTGAAATTGGCTAAATGGATTTGAAAGTTGAAGGATGAAGGAGAAATGACTCAGACTAAAGTGGGAAGAAAATGCACAAATTTTTCCATAGTTGTTTTTATTTTAAAGTGTCTGTTAGAAAAGAATTTCCACGATTAATTTTTTTAAATACGAGCTTGAGACATTTGTGATGGAAAGGCCTTGTGAAAAGGAGCTTAGCAGTAGATTGGCCTATCTTGTTAAAATGATTAATAGTGGGGGTTTTTTCTGATAAGTTGAAAGACTTATCATTTCTTCCCCCCTCCAAAGACTATTACTAATAGATAAAACTGTCGTCTCTAAACCTGCCTTTGCCACTAATGTCTTTTAGCATATTACAACTCAGTTTCTTTGTCATGGGTGTTCAGGAGATCAACACTATCCTGCAGTACGTAGTGGAGCGGAACAAGCTGCTGCAATGCCTCCATGCTAAGAGGCATGCTTTGGAGTCATGGAGGCAACTGGTAGAAATTATACTCACTGCCTGCCCCCAGGATCTCATACAGGCTGAGGACAGACAGCTGATTATCCGTGATCTGTTGCAGGATGTGCATGACAAGGTAATGCTATACTGACAGTCAGCCCTTTCCTTGAACTCTGTTGGTTTCTCTTTCATGTAAAAGAACAGAGCACTCTTAAAGTAGTGTTCTTGACTGTATTAAAAAAGTTGTCTGCCTTTAGTATTCTTTCTAGTTTTCTGAGTTACTGTGCTGAAGTTGAATGCACTGTGGATGGGGCGGGGTACTCTGTGTTTTTGCATAGCTACTGTTGAACTAGGAACTGTACGCTGACAAATATCAGACATTTCAGTATAAAGCAGTATGGTGGTAGTCTGGAAAGGGTGTATGAAAAGTATAAGTGGCCTATTTTGATGAGCCCATTTTGAATTTATCCCTTCCATCAGTTCTAACAGTGCTGCGGTTGCTGACTTCCTGTGTTCAGACAACTCTGCAAATCGAATGAAGCTTCAAAACAGAAAAAAGTAAACATTTTACAGTTAGAAGGGCTTTTGGAAACCTGACTTTGTTTAGTCTTAAAGTATTTAAATCTTCAGTGGTTAACTGCTGGGCTACAGTAGTAATTTTTGAGACAGACTGGGCAGTTACTGCTGACTCAGCTGTTCTCAAAGACAAGATTTAATGAAAGGTCGTTGTATTGTTTAGACTGCTGAGGCATTGTTTTGTTGGTATTTTTTTGCTTTATTGAGAGTTCTATGCTGTTTGTACTTCTGATTAGACAAGTAGAGTTTTGAGGGGAAAAAAAAAAGAAAATGTTATATTTTTTCAAGCAAAGCCTTCCAGTACCTGAAGGGAGCTTATAAGCAGGAGGGGATTCAACTTTTTAAAAGAGCAGATAATGGCAGGACAAGGGGGAATGAATTAAAACTAAAGGAAGGAAGGTTTAGATTAGATATTAGGGGGAAGTTTTTTACAGAGAGAGTGGTGAAGTGCTGGAACAGGCTGCCCAGAGAAGTAGTGGATGCCCCATCCCTGGAAGTGTTCAAGGCCAGGTTGGATGGGGCCCTGGGCAACCTTGTGTAGATCCAGGCCTGGAGGTTGGTGGCCTTGCCTGTGGCAGGGGGGTTGGAGCTCTATGATCCTTGGGGTCCCTTCCAACCTAGACCATTCTATGATTCTATGAAAAGGTAACCTTTTGGATTTTTATTATCATTGTTTCCATTTTTATTTTTTTTTCCTGTAAGGGTTACCTAAAGACTATTTTTAGTGGAGTGCTGGTTTGGGTATTTTACATCAAGAAAATTAAAAAAAAACTAAACAAGGGTGGTAATACTTAATTTATAATTAAGATTTTTTTAATTTGAGAAAACAATTACCACTTTTTTCTTTTGAAAAGAAAAAAAACCTGATCTCTTATATTAAACAACTATATTGCTTAAAAGGAAAGCTCCTTGAGTGTCAGTGATAAAGACACCAGGTTTACCTTTTAAATGATGAAGTAAAATACTAAGTTCTAACTTCTCATTAGTATTTCTCCTTATTGTCTTAAATGCTCCTTTGATGCTCATGTCTTTGAGTTATCTAAATTGTGTCTTCACATTTTTAATGGAAATAGTTCTCTTAAATAGCTGTAAAACAAAGAGGGTGTCAGTTGTTCTTTCCCTAACTTAGGTTTAGGTATTTTGCTAATAAAGCAGCTCATGTCAGCGCAGTTCTGCTGTTGCGCCATCCAAGTTTAATTATCATCCTGCCTGTGATTTGTGTGAATAAAAACTGGAAGCCTGATGGTCTTCTCAATTAAAGTGTGTTCAGCTGGTCTTTCTGAACAAGTTTCTGATACTACTGATTTTGATGTGTTTTAAATAGTGCTTGTTAATGAAATCCTTATGCATGCATAAGTGAAATAGTTGATAGGCTAAATTAATTGCTTTAATAACTAATTTAATGAGTTACTTTTTTTTTTCTATTTTTATTTTCTTCCATATTGAGATTCTTGATGATGATGCAGCTCAGGAGTTGATGCCAGTGGTGGCAGGGGCTGTGTTCACCCTGACTGCCCACCTGAGCCAGTCCATGAAAACTGAGCAGAAGCAGCCACTTGCAATCCCCACAGCGGGACAGTCCCAGTATGTCTTGATGCTGGATGGTTCTTTCACTTCATCACCTGGCTCTGACAGCATATCCATGGGTTTTGTTTCCATTGGTGACTCCTCCCTCCACATCATCCTAAAAAAGCTACTGGATTTCATTTTGAAAACAGGTGTGTTGACCTTTGTGTGGGGAATTCCAGCCACAAAGAGTATAAAGATGGGCTGAGCTGCTTCCTGTTATTGCAGTGAAGATTTTTATTGCAACCAGATATGATTAATATAGACCCAAGTGATGTTACTAACAAGTAAACAAGGCATATTGTTTTTTAAAATCTGAACAACAAGCAGAAGAGAGATGTGTAAATGACTATAAAGGGAATTTCATATTGCCACTTTTTTGGAGCAGCATAAACTCAGTGAATTTACTCATAAATAGACTTTTATGTGAGCAGTAGAACTTGTGACTTTAAAAAATCTGTGTTGTTTATTTCTGTCAGCACTGCAGTAAGAAAGTTAAATTAAATGCCAGTGGAAACTGGTGTTAGGGAATTTACATCTATTTGGTTTTAATTGTCAATGTTTCTTGCTAACAGGTGGTGGCTTCCAGAGAGTGAGGACGCACCTTTATGGATCACTGCTTTATTATTTGCAGATTGCCCAGAGACCAGATGAACCAGACACATTAGAAGCAGGTATGGTCCAACTGTACAACAGAGAAATGCAAAAAAAAAAAAAAAAAAAACTGTTATTAAACCCTGGATGGTACAGTTTCTGCACACTGAGCTGACTTCTGGAAATAGATGTAGATGGAAACCATCTTACTCCACAAGCCTCTTAAATTAGTTGCATATGCTAAGTGATGCAAATCTTCCTCTATTCTCAGCTGTCAAGCTACATGTGCATTCAAAATGTATCATTTTGGATGAGGATATTAAATTTGTGACCTCCAGCACTAAAGAAGACAGTTGTGTCCATTAAGCTATGCATCAGAGCTACGAAATTGTCAAAGGACTGGAGATTACTTGTAACTAACTGTTCTCAAGTAGGTCAGACTAGAAACATCTGTCTCCACATCTGTATGTGCACTCATACCACAGTGTTCCTCTTCTAAAAAAAGCAAAGCAAACCCAGACATTATTTCATATTCTCTCTGTTCTTATAGCTGAAGACCCCTAGGAGGAAAACAAATAAACAAAAAAATCACACAGCCCCTCCCAAATAAACCCAAAACCAACCACCCAAAAACACCCCCAAGAGAGTTTTTAACCAAGAGAGCTGATGGCATGTATGCTATTCTCTCTCTTAATGGCTTGAATACTTGATTAGTCCATGTTTCTAATCGTTATTTCATCTTAGAGCTTGGACAAGGACTGAAAACCAGCCTTGGGGCTAGTACCTGTGCATGCAGACTCTTCCTGGTATTACTTGATCAGCATTTTGAGCAACTGTAGCAAAAAACCCCAACAACTATGAACTTGTTAGGACTCCACTGTAGTTTATTACTGGCTTTGGATTCAGCACTTTCCTGCTTAAGTGACCTTGTTTACTTCCCTCAAACCAAGTGTTTTGATCCCAGTGAAAGCTCTTAGGCCTAATAGATACATTACATGTACTGAATCTTAAGTTATGTTAAGGAGACTGTTTACAAGGGTGGTGTATGTATACAGGCACATACCTTTTTGGGGGGTTTTTTTGGTTTTTTTTTTGTCCTAGCTGGCCTGAGTGTGGTATTCAGGAAAGAAGGGATTTGTAGGAAAACATTTGCACTTCAGTTAAAAACCCTTATCCGCTGTTTGGGATATTTGTGTTGCAAGGTAGAGAGGCTGCCCTGAAGGATGTAGTAGCTTCAGCTGTACCGTAGCTAAGCTAATGCTAAGCTTTGCCTGTCTTTGCATTTTTTCCTGTTTTGTTTTATTTGCTTTTTGCAGCTAAAAAATCCATGTGGGAAAGGCTGACAGCTCCTGAAGATGTGTTTAGTAAACTGCAGAGGGAGAACATGGCCATTATTGAGAGTTACGGGGCAGCTCTGATGGAGGTGGTGTGTCGGGACGCTTGCGATGGGCACAAGATCGGCCGGGTAAATCAGTCCATTCCTTTGCAGTTGCTGTTCTCTGTGTTTTAACATTTTACTGCTGTGCAGTGAGGTGGAATGCTTTTGTAGATATTTAATCTCTTTCACATTCTGTCCTCTCATCCTTCAGACTGTTGAAGGCAGGGGCATGCATGCATTTTATTTTTTTCCCCCCTCAAAACAGCTATGTGTCCTATTTAAAAATCAGAGTAGCAAGCACTGCTGCAAAACATCATAGGTATGAACTGTTGTGGCATTTATTTATTAGCATTTTTTAAATCATGGACTTGCAGGATTATTTTCTCACTTTGGGAAGATCTGGTACTTCAGGAAGAAATAATTTCTGATTATACCTTCAGTAGACAGTAATTTAGTGAGACTGCAAACTAGCTTTAAATTGTAGTAGTGCTTGTGCCCATGCTTCATGAAAATATTTTAACAGTGTTATTGGTCAACTATAGCTATAATGTTTTGTAGAAGAATAATAGAGGAAAGGTATTTGGCTCAGACTATGCTAAAACATCAAGAAATCTTAAAATATTTTTTTGCATTAAGGATTGCAGTTGTAGTGCAGAAATGCATTCTGCTTTTCAGAAGATGTTAGAAGCAACTGCTTAGCATGTTGTGCTTTGATGTGTTTGTTAAAAATCTCATTGATCTCACATGTTTAATTTTGTTTGGATATTTCTTTTGTTTGTTTCCTTCCCCCACCCCAGATGCTGGCATTGGCTTTGCTTGATCGTATTGTTTCAGTAGACAAGCAGCAGCAGTGGCTGTTGTACCTCTCCAATAGCGGCTACCTGAAGGCACTTGTGGATAGCCTAGCAGATGATGATCTGACTCTTCAGAGCTTACTCACACCTCAGCCCCCTTTACTGAAAGCGCTGTACACCTATGAGTCCAAAATGGTAATAGTACTGCAGGAAAAAAATGGGTGGTGTGGTCTGGTGGTTTGGCTTTGGACTGTTTTGGTTTTCTAAATAAAAGTTGATGGTCTGCATTTCACATTGATTGTTCTCAAGAGACATTTTACTAAAATAATAATATTTGAAATGATGCTAAAATCAAGAAAATAGTTGTTGGAAGTCTCATTCTGCATCTGTATTACTTACCCTTCTCTACTCTTGCCTAGGCATTCCTCACTAGAGTAGCTAAAAGTCAGCAAGGGGCGTTAGAGCTGTTGCGATCAGGAGTGATTGTGAGGCTGGCACAGTGTCAAGTCTATGACATGCGACCTGAAACAAACCATCAGGGGTAAGTGTTGATTCCCCAGCAGATTTTGAAGCTGTAATATAGTCTTGGAAGATATGATGTCCTTTTATAGCCCTGAGACTTTTGAGTAATTATTTTGCATTTATTCTTTGTGCGTGTGTGTTTCTTTAATCTGGCAGTTCAGTTTAAAACTACGTTTTATTGAGAAAAAGATTCCAAATAAGTGGGTGAGGAGTTGTATGCTGTTACTTAGACTATGTAAAATTTGATACCTTAGATAGGAATAGTCTATGTATTACTGCTATTATTAAATAATTTAGACCATAATGTTTGAAAACCAGCCTACACTGTGAATTTATTTTGGGGGCTTCGTAGTTGGGGAAAAAACCAGCACAGAGTTTGTCCTCACTTATAAAGCACTTATGAGAGAGTAGTGAATTAAGTGTTTCTTCAGAAATAGTCTATGATGCATTTAAAAAAAAAACCCCAAACTTTCACAGTTTTATATTGTTTGACAAGTTTCTTGATGTCTTGCCATGTTGTTAGTCACTGAGCTGACCGAGAGATCTTGAAGAAGGAAATTGCCTGTTTAGGGGAAGTCACCCCAGTTGATTTCAAACCTCGGTCCTTGCTTTAAATTTACAGTTTTTAGTGATGTACTGGGGGTTCAAACACTTTGGAAAAAATTAAGACTTTGATGAAAGTTCTGTTTAAAAATGCCAGTGAGATGTGTAAGATTATATGAAACCTACGGGGCACTTGTAGAGGATGGTATTTATCAGCATGCCTCTTCCTGCAATATTTGAGAATATTTAGGGGGGGGTGTGTGTATATATATATATATGAATAAAGAAAAATTCTGTCATATTTCTACAGAAAAGTAATCTGATTTAATGTAGTACAGTACAAAGAAGTAATTTTCTCTGCTTAGAGGCAATGCCTGGCAGCTCTTGGTGAACTGCAGCATCTGCGTATCACAAATGTGGTGTTTTTCCAATGTCAGCTCAGTTCAAGTACAGACCTTGAGATACAAATCTGGGCAGGGTGATTGTAGGCTGAGGCTCTGCTCTGCCTTGCTGGTGGGCTTCACTTGTATTGCATGTTTATCATTTTTCTTCTTCTTTCCTCTTTTTAAACCCCTTAAGAATGTATGGAATGAGACATTCCCCAGTCTTCATTCCTGCTCCAGTGGAACGTTACCGCCAGATTCTTCTTCCAGCTTTTCAACTGTGCCAGGTGATCCTCACCTCCAGCATGGCACAACATCTGCAAGCAGCAGGACAAGTAAGCTCCAAAAGAGTTAAAAGTATCACTGCTACTGCTCATTGAAAGAGATTGTGTCCTTTTGCTCTGAAAGTGAGCTTTTTAATTAAAAAAAAAAAAATCCCATTTTCAGTGGTATGGGAGATCACTTATTGCTCTATTTTGAGTCATTTGTGTTTTCCTTTTTCTTCTTGTGGTACAGGTTTTGCAGTTTCTAATTTCCCATTCAGATACAATCCAGGCAATCCTGAGGTGTCAAGATGTTAGTGCTGGATCTCTCCAGGAGCTGGCCTCCCTGACAGGAATAATCAGCAAGGCAGCTTTACCTGGTAGGAACTGCAGTTCTGAAGTCTCTTATCCCATCTGCATGCATCTCAGAGTTTGTTTTCTCTAAAGAAATAGTGTGATGCATAAGGGAATATCCACTACAGTACTGAATTTTCTTGGCATGTAGAGCTCTGGGAAAAACAAAATTAAAGAGTTGCTCTTGAAAATAAGTATGGTGGTTTTGCAGTGGGCATTGTGCCATAGCCAGTATGCATTTGATTTCCCATTTTCTTTTCATTATTCTACCTGACAGTAAGTGTCTTTGAGATAAGGTACAAATAATAGTGTTCACAGTGCATGTGCTATCTTTGAAAAGAGTTTTCATTCAGCAAATTCTGACTGAAGAAATGAAGACAGAAAATTGCATAGCCCTATCCTTGTTAATGTCTTCTCAGTTCTTCCTCTCAATTTTTACTTATGCAAAAAAGAAAGCTCCCAGGAAGAAGCACTGTGGATTAGCACGCTGCCATTTCTCTTGGGTGCCTTATATTCACAGAGGACTAACAGATACAGTGATGGATATAGTGATTTCTGCATTCTGGAAGGCTTGCTTACCATTTCATAGTTAACTTCTGCTTTGATTTAATGGGTACCTTTGTTCAGGAGAGATGTCTGACAGCAATAGGAAGTGCAGAGCTGTAGGTTGAGCCCAAATATTTCTTTGCTTACAGCATACTGAGATGCAATTTTCACACTAACCTCCCTTCCTGCTCCCCCCCCGCCTTCATTACTTAGCAGAACAGTAAGCTACATGCTTTCAAGACTCTCCCCACAGCTGCATACGTATCTGAATGCTTTCCTCAGCGTGCAAAATATAAGTTGTATGTTTGGCTGAGATTTCTCTGATTGATGCCTGTATCTGAATGTATGTAAAGCATAAATCTCTCTTCTTTTGGGGAAAAAAACCCAAACAACAGATGATATAATAGCTGTATCTTTTATCAGGAGTGCTGAGTGAGCTGGACACTGATGTTAACGAAGGGACGCAGATGGAGCTACAAGGGCATATAGGCCGATTTCAGGTGAGAGAGAGATTTAACATGTGTTCTTTTAGAATTGTGTATGTGGATGAGTTTCTTCCTGGTTTTGTACTCTTAATAGTAGCAGTTATGAAAGGGATGTTTTCCATCATTAAGATGAATGTGTAATGGTTTGGGGGTTTTTTTTGGGGGGTGGGGTGTCTTGTGTGAGAGTGTGGTGGTTTGGGTGGTATGTGTGGTTTTGGTGCCGCAGGAGGATTTTTTTGGGTTGGTTTGGGTTGTTTTTACTCTGGACCAAGTAGAAAAATTAACATTTGGCAACATCAGAGTTGTATCAGGGACTTTGTTTTCCTCCGTGGCTTAGGATTCATTTTATGTGGAGGAGTGTTATTTGAGGTAAGCACCAAAGACTGTGAAGTCATGAAGAAATACTGTGTTACCACTTTTGCGACAAGCATGTCTCCAGCTCAGCAATCTGGAGTATCAAAGGTGCCAGAGCTCTATTTCTTTTCTCCCCTTTTAAAAGCAAGTCTGACTTAGAAACCAGAATGAAAGCTGAGATAGAGTAAGTCTTGTTCAAAAGCTATCACTGCAGCCTTCTCTGCATCTCAGCACTCAGCATCCTGCAGTGTTTTTGAAGCGTTGTGGTTCATGTGAGCGAGGACTTTCATAAAGAAATATTTTGTTGAAAGCTCTGTGTGAAAGGGCTGCCCTGTCAAATACTTCTGGTTGCAAGAGGTGATGTTCTCTGGCCACTGTGATAGTAACTGTTAGGCTGACCAGCCTGAAGCAAAGTAGCAAGCTGTAAATGATTGCTGTAATGTGTTGTGTCAGCAAGAAATTCCCATGGGAAAACAAAGTTTGTTGGATTTTCTTGTTTTTTAAAGTTTTTTTTTTATTGATTTTTTTTTAATATGGAGTTTTAATTAATTTGAAAACTGAGCTGTTCTGAGCAAAACAACAAATCAGTCATCTCTTATTGTAACTTTTCTCTCTTGTTTGTCCTGTTATTTTCATCAAGTAATAAAAGTATTTAAGTGTTTTACTCTTCCTAAGAGTAATTACCCAAAAATGTTTTATCTTTCATATATTTTTTTTTGCTGTTCCACACAGAACTGACTTAACAGTCTGAGGCACTTTGGTGACTTTAACAGCCACATGCAAACTAAGAACAAATGTATTGATTGTTACTTCATTTTATGAAGCTGTTGAATTGTTTTTTGCAATCTACTTTTATGGAGTGTCCAGACTTTCTTAGTTTGCCTCTATAGGTAAAGGTGTTCTTAAGTGAGAGTGGATTAACCTGAGCTGTTATTGATGCTGATCAGTATAATAGCCTGGGAGAGACATCAGACTAAGTTGTGCACTTTTGAATGGCATTCATTTCTCAAGGAAATACTTTGGGGTGCCATTAATTGTTACATTAAGTAAAGGCGAAGAAAACCATTGCATTTTAAATATTTAAATTGTGTTTACAGAGAGCTGGAAGTACTTGCTGTTATGTTGTAAGGGCTGTGCTTCACTTAAGTGAAAAGAATCATGCACCTGGTTTGTTGAGATACTGATGAACATGTTCATTCCTTACGGCAGCGCCAGTGCTTAGCTCTGCTCAGTCGTTTTGGCGGCTCAGACAGGCTGCGTCAGTTTAAACTGCAGGACGACAACGCAGAAGGGGACAGAGTGAACAGGAGGGATGAGATTGAGTTGGCCATGCAACAGGTAAGGACACAAGAAAGATGTGGAACTATTGGAAGAGGGATTTGGGGGGGGAACAAAGATGATTAGGGGGCTGGAGCACCTCCCCTACGAAGAGAAGGCTGCGGGGGGACCTCATTGCAGCCTTCTAGTACCTGAAGGGAGCAGAGAAACAGGAGGGGAATCAACTTTTTAAAAGAGCAGATAATGGCAGGACAAGGGGGAATGGATTAAAACTAAAGGAAGGAAGGTTTAGATTAGATATTAGGGGGAAGTTTTTTACAGAAAGAGTGGTGAGGTGCTGGAACAGGCTGCCCAGAGAGGTGGTAGATGCCCTGTCCCTGGAAGTGTTCAAGGCCAGGTTGGCTGGGGCCCTGGGCAACCTTGTGTAGATCCAGATCTGAGGTTGGTGGCCCTGCCTGTGGCAGGGGGGTTGGAACTCTATGATCCTTGGGGTCCCTTCCAACCCGGACTATTCTATGATTCTATGACAAACGGCTTGAATGGTCGGTTTCAAATTGTGAGGTTTTACCTGCTGCACAGGCGTGTTCAGTTGTCAAACTTTCCTACGACAGTGGTAATGCTCTACACTGGTTTTACTTTGGTGTAGGATCCTGCACTTGATTTCTAAAGTAAACCTTTAAAATTTGATTACTTAAATTTCCATTAGCAAATGTTACTGGTTTGGTCATAGACTCTGTGAACTTGGAAGCCTTAAGTTGATCAGAAATTTTCAAAATGAAAGCTGGGTATAGAATGTGATGGCTAACACTGAATTACAGCCAGAGGGGACTTAAAATTGACAAGAAACTTGAACTAGTGGGTTTGGGAAAGAGGCAACGTACAAGGCTAAGACTTAAAATAGAAGAGAGGTTGTTACTTATCACAAAGGAGAATCATCACATTCTGGTGAGAAGAGGAGGAGTAAAACGTGATTTATTGATATTTATCCATTTAAAATCTAATGCTCCAAAGCCTGCAGATACTGTAACTGACACACCATCTTTTTGGTTGGGTTTTTTTTGGGTGGTTTGTTTTTTTTTGATCTCTGCAGATCTGTGCAAACGTGATGGAATACTGCGAGTCGCTCATGCTGCAGAGCACCCCCAGTTTTCAGCACACTGTCTGTCTGTTTACTCCCAGCTTGTCAGAATCGACCAACCGAGATGGGCCTCGTCAGGGTGAGATTTTTGCCTTGCTGTTCTGTGAGACTGAATGGTGTTACATTTAGGCTAGTGGAAAATAATGAAGCAGGGGCTGTAGTTTCACATGTGTTTTTAAGTTACTTTATGCCACAGCTGCCCATTTTCTAATTCTGGAACATTGGCTTGTGCAGTCTTTGCGCTAAGCCGAATCAGGAAGCTAAAGCAAGCTAAACCAAATGTGCCAAATAAGTCTCTCTTACTACACTTCCCATGGCATATATCTATAAAAAAAAAAAGAAAAACAAAAAAGGTGGATGTCAGTAACCAGCACAAGACTGGGGAAGGTGAGCATTCCTTTTTTTCACCATCTGTGGTGGATTCCAGCGTGTGACACTAGGGCCTCGTTTATGACTTGCAAGGTGCATTTTGATGCTGACTGAACTCTTCATTACACCATGTGGCAAGAGTGTACAGTGTGCTGTTATTCAGCCAAGTGGTTAAAATATTTAAATAGTGAGTCTTCTGGTCTAGTTATGTGTCATGTTACGCTCAGTGCTGCACTGTGGTCACTGCCTGCCAGTTCTGCAGCCACAGAACTTTGCAACTGGTCTTTCATTTGTATTACTTCTGACACAGAAGTGTAAAACACAAACTTGCCAATGCTTTCATGTCTTCTGCTACTTTATTGACAGAGAATATATCTTATTGAGTACTTTTTAAAGTTATTCTTTTATTTTTTATTTGTTGTAACTCGTTTTCTAGATACACAAGTACCGGTGGTCCCATACTGGTGCTCGCCTGGCCTGGGCATTATCGTCTACCTGCTGAAACAGAGCACGAGTGATTTCTTCAGCTACTACGATAGCCATCGTCAGAGTGTTAACAAACTGCAAAATGTGGAACAACTCCCACCAGATGAAATAAAAGAGGTAATAGGTCTTCTGACTTCATCATCTCTGTGTTGTTTGTAACGTAGCCACAGCTGTAACAGATTCCTGAGCATCTTACCTAATTAAGTACTTCCAGTTCTTGTGCATGTTCCTTTCTACTGTTGATGAAGGTGTCCGCAGAATGAGTGACCTAAACACTCGGGGAAAATATTGGGCTTAAGTCTGTAAAAGTTGTGATTTTCATTATTGCTTGAGGATGTATTTCATTTCTCCATGTTTGGGTCAGCGAGGTTATGCAAATTCAAAATAGAGAGCACAGTTTTGGAGTAGGTGACAAGGAAGCTCTAGATACCGGTAACTTATTTAATTTGCTCATTGGTTTTGATGCTCCATGACTTGCTACAATCTTCTTGGTTTTCCTCTCGTCACAGCTGTGCCAGTCAGTTATGCCAGCTGGGGTTGACAAAATCTCCACTTCCCAAAAATACGTTTTGGCAAGGCGACGCCTGGTGAAGCTGATAAACAACCGAGCCAAGCTGCTCTCTCTCTGTTCTTGTATCCTTCTAAAATTGAAATGTCCCTCAAGGTGATGCTTGGGAAAAGCAGAGAAACAGGAACAGGTTCTTTTTACTGAGACTTCTGACCACTCCCAACAATGCTTGTTTCAAAAAGGAAATTCAAAATACTGAAATTTAATTTAGTCAAGAGGGTGTTGTTTGTTCTGCTATTGTCAGAATATAAATATTTTCAAGTTGGTAATTCCCATCATGGAGACCGTTGCACTGGAGGAGTTACTACAGCTCTTCAATTCTGTATCCGGATCCACTAAGCACTTGCATATGTGCGAGTGCGGTGGAAAGAATATTGTTAAAAATAATTTTGAGGTGCCTGTCAGAGCAACTGGAGTTTCCAGTCAGCCTTGCACCAACCTGATCTCAACAACACCAGCAATTCCATGGAAATAACTAGTCACATACAAAATCATTCTCTGCTGTGGGTCAGAATTCTCCTCTGAAACCTGTTGTGGGACAGACGTGCTCTTGTAGCCTTACCTGTCGTAACTTAAGATTATTGCCACCCCCAGCTTTATAACCTCAGTTTTAACTCGCTGTCCTTGTGACTGAGGTGTCAGTACAAATCACATGAGCTCTGGTGCAGAGCTTTGGTTTACAGCCTCTTCAGGGTGAATAGCTGTCACTGAAGTCACCTGGTCAGCACTGGGCTGAAGCACGTAAGGGAGGTGCAAGCAACCTGTTACCAGGCTGCAGAAGCTAGGTCAGAAGCTTCTGCTGGGAGCAGAGAGATGGTTAAATTGCATCAGAGCATGTAAACATGCTCATGTAGTAAATGTACAATCTAAAGACAAGAAAATTAGACTCCTTCACTTAGATGTGTCTACAGATATTATAGAAACATGTCTCTTCATTCTTTGGCGTCATCTGGAACACTATCTACTGCATTGCACGCCCACTGACTCCCAAGACCCCCTGCTGTCCTCCGGGATGTCATTTAGGAAAAGAAGGCTGCAAGGTAAAACTTCTTAAACATCAGTGTGCCTTTGAATACCTTCCCGTGGTTTAACTTTAAAACTGATGTGCTACCATTAATATTTTGTTGGCCTTGCCATACCTTTGGATTTTCCACAGAAGAACTGGCAAGGCAAATATTGTTGGGTCATAGCCTTTTGTGTTTTTCCTATTACCCATAACCTCCAAAGGAAGGTAAAACTAACTGGGTTTTTTTATTTCTGCTGTTCAAACCAAGTGAAGTTCAATTAATGCGATCAGATCAGCAATTCAAAGCAACTTAGAGGAAAACATTCCAATACAAGAATCTAAGATGAAACGAAGAACTAAAATTTATATTGGTGGTCTGAAAAGCATTTTGAGAATTGTAGACACCATTGATTCACCAGAGATTTGAAGTTTATTGAATTATTTTGGCTTTTCTAAATTTGGTTTTAGAAAAAAAGAATGGAAGGAAGAAGGGGAGGAGTGACCTGGGGTGGAACGTTTTGCTTGAAGTGCTGTGTTGTGTGATCAAAATGATTTATGGCTCTGTATTCTCTAAATAATTTAAGTTAAAAAAATGGCATAATTTCTAATGCATGAACTTACTGACCAGTTTGGGACACTGCATTTTAAACTCGTTAACTTGATGTGGAGCAGCCAATGTCATTGTAACATCTTATTTTCTATCGCTAGATTCCTTTGGTTTGGAGCCGAACCTGGATTTCAGTAGCGGCCTGAATCGAGTGAGCCAACACGATATAGAACAGGTGAGAAGTACAGAACGCGCCAGGCTACCACACAGCTACTGAGAGCAGTCTGACTGTAGCTTTCCCACCTCTGAACAACCTGTGGTAGCACCAACAGGATGTAACTTCGTTTAGGATTAATGAGAAGCTGCAAAATGCTTCTGTAAAGTATTATGAAGCAGGTAGCAGTTGTGCTGCTGCACGCACTTTCCAATCTTCCTATGAAAAGTTAAATAGAAAATGAGCTAGGCTTAGAAAAATAATTAATCATTCTTTTTGTCTTGTAAACCAGTCAAACGATACGTGCTTTTCAATAATAGCTTTCTGAAAGCATCAGTTATCCTTGAAAGATTTGCCATGTGGGGGCCAGGTTCCCAATTTTTTGCGATCCTTTGGCTGCTTGCTACAGGTCAGCTGCAGCTAGGCCGCAGAGAAATGAGATTGAAAAGGGTAACAGAAACTGAGGAAACTATAAAATATGAATGCTAGCAAAGAAACGATTTCTGCTGATACGGCGATTTAATAGTTGGTGTAAATTTGATATGGAGGTGGCAGAAGAAAAGGTGATTTTTTTATTAATAAATCCCACTGACATTTCTACTGCTGTTGGTGCAGGAAAAGCCCTGTTCTTAAAAACCTGTGCAGTCTCAAGTAGCTGTATAAGGTCAGGAATGAGAAGAACAGTTAAGTGTATATGCATTTTGTGATGAGGCATGTCTGTTTGCGTTGTGCTTTTGAACAAATGATAGTAACATCTTGCTAAAAAATACTTAGAATGTAATTCATTGTTTTCTGATTATGTGTTAATGAAAAAGTGTTGTCTGTGCACAGGGAGACTAATTCCTAAACAGTCCTTAAAGGACTAGGAAAATTTTAACTGGAAGAAGCGTTTGTGTAGCACTGTTCAGTTTGTGTAACTGAAGAAGCTGAATTCTGTGACTGTTTCACTCCTAAAACTTGGGGAGGCTTTAAGGTGGTAATATTTGGATAATCTGTGAAGGCTGAATCACCCCAAAACCTCTGCAGAAAGGCTGTATTTTAGAGAGGGAAGCACCAGGGCAGAATGCAAGGAGCACTAACTGGGGGAATCGGAATAAACCATGCATGGTGAGAGGGCCGACAGGTAGCTGATGATAGGTAACCAACATTCCAAAAGGAGAAGGTTTTCTGTTGTTGACTAGAACAACTCTGTTTCTCAGCTTCAGATTGAAGCCGCAAACAGCTTTGGTGAGTCTCTGCAGAAGAAGCTTCTGGACATCGAAGGGTTATATTTGAAGGTTCGGTCAAGATACACCTTTATTCAAGCTCTCGTCAGACGCATCCGTGGACTCCTAAGGATATCAAGGACCTAAAAGACTCTGATGCCTGTTGCTTGCCCCTCAAAGCAGTGTACTAAGGCAGGCCTTCTGAATCACCTCTTTTTTTTTCATACATTTTTCTAAATGATGTCAAAAAATATTTTGTTACCTTTTTTTTTCTTACCCTATGGATCAGTTTTGTCTATGCTTTCCTATTGCTCCCCCCTGGACAGGAAAAATAAAGGATTGCTTTTAAACGAGTTGTGATTAATGTAAGATTTCAAGCAAGAAAGGATTCTAATGGAGGACATAAAGGAAACACAAGTCGTTGTGCAGCTGTCATTACGCTTATGGATGCTTTCAGCAGCAACTGCTTTTCTTGCTTCACGTGCAGGTTTAATGGAAACAATGGGGTTTAAGTCTCAGCACTTGCAGACTGCCATCACTCTGGTGTGGATTCTGGGTGAGATGGGATCCTTTGCACCTGAACTGTTTTGTTTCTCCTCCTCCTTGCCTGGCCTCTTTTCAGCGGACAGAAGTACAAGCTCCTGTGGGGGGCTCTGTGTGTGTGTGAAATCAGGAGGAAAGTTGTGGAGTGTGACAGCCTTGGGTTTGGTTTCCTGTGTGGTTCATGCTGGACCAGGGGAACGAAGAATAAAATGCATGAGGAGGAAGCCGACCTGCTTAAGTGGTAGGCTGGTTCTGTAGTTACCAGTTGCTCTCCTGAAAGAGGGATTTGTATCTCCATGGCTCCTGTTCAGAAAACACCTACTTAACTGCTGGTTAATGATGTGAGGTCTGTTGGATTTCTCTTAAAAAAAAAAAAAAAGTCCAACTCTACTTCATGCCCTGTAACATGCCTTGTTACAATTTCATACATACTAAGGCAGTGTATTACACTGCTCCCACGCAGGAGCCCGGCAACCCCGCAGTCAGGTGATGTTATTAGCTGTTAATGGTTTACCCGGTCGGACTCCGTCGGTTCCCAGCCGGGCCTTTACCCGTTTCCCCGCCGCCTCACAGAACAGACACGCAGAGTCTGCAGGACCGGGCCCGTGCCCGGCTCGGGGTGTGCCAGAAGCTGCCCTGAGCCGTCACGCCCCGCTTGCCTCGGCGGGCTGCTTGCACCACGGCTTTACCCCGGGGTGATGTTCTGGTCGTGCACCGGCTGCCTTCGCAGCGGGAACCGGCCGGGCCGCAACCCGGCTACTGACGGAGGGAGGGCCGCGGGGCGGTGCGGCCTCTCAGCGGGGGCGGTGCGGCGGCGAGAGGCAGGAAGACCCGCCCCTCCGCACAGGGCCGCGCTTCGGCCGCCGCAGATTCGTCACGTTCCCATCCTCGGCTCGCTTTTCTCGTGTTCGCTTCAGCCTTCTCTTATCTTCCTACCCGGGTGCGTCCGTGCAAGGAGAGCACGGGAAGCCCGGCAATCGGCCCTTCCCTTCCTCGCCAAGGGNCGTGCGGGGGCGGCGGCGGCCCGTGGAGCGGCGCGAGCGGTCCCGGTCTTCGCCGTCGCTCCCCGGCGGCCTGCGGAGCCGTGGTGGGGACGGGGCTGTGGGCAGGGAGGGGGCAGCCGGCCGCGTCGGTGTTGAACGAGGAGGGGTGAGGGGCCGGTGGGCCCGGCCGCGCTGGTCCCTACGGGCCGTCGGCTTCCTGGCGCTNCCTCGGCTCGCTTTTCTCGTGTTCGCTTCAGCCTTCTCTTATCTTCCTACCCGGGTGCGTCCGTGCAAGGAGAGCACGGGAAGCCCGGCAATCGGCCCTTCCCTTCCTCGCCAAGGGCGGGCAGGTGCTGGCCCGGCTCCGTGTCGAAACGGCGAAGACGGGGAAGGGGCGACACGTTTACTCGCCGCGGCGTTCGACGTGGAGCCTGAGAGCGGCGGCGCCTCGGCGGCGGCACTAGTGGAACGGGGCGGGGTGGCCGCGGCGCGGCGTACCGGCTCGACATGGGTGAGCAGNTGGGCCCCCGGGGGTGCCGCTGCCGAAGCGCTTCACGGCGGCGTTCTCGGTGGCGGCTGGTTCCCGGGCGGCGGATCAAGCGAGCAGCGTAGCCTCAGAGGCCGTGAGGTTTTTGTACTCCCGGGGCGCGTCCAACCCAAACCCCGGCTCGGGTGCGCAGTGGGTCGCTAGTGAGGGCCGCCTTTATAGATAAGGGCTGGTAAATAAAGTAGAGGGACTAGTAGGAGGCCCCGAGACCGGGGATCAAGCGGTAAGCGTTAGCCTGGCCTAGTACAGGTGGTGTTCGAGCAGCGGCTTGGTGCGGGAGGAGCCCGTTGGAATGTAAGCCGGGGGCATGGCAGGTGTCTGGCGGTAAGCGGTTACCGGGGGAACGGCCACCTCGTAGGCCTCCACCGATCCGTGGCAGCCTTCCACGTCAAATGTTTCCACCGAAATAACCTTTCACAGCTGGTTTCTGTCACGGTGGTTGGCCCGTCTCGTAGTAAACGGTGCCTCAAGCAGCAGGTGGCCTTACGCCTTGCACCTGCCTTTCGTTTTCCGGCTGTGTAGCCTGCCCGGCTTCTGTGGTGGGATGGGCTCAGAATAACCAAAGCAGCCTGTTACCGTGTTGAATTCCTTCTTACCCATAAGCTCATTGCTCTCTCCTTTCCCTCGGGAAAGGTGCCTAGAAAGGCAAACACGGGGAATAATTTTTACCAGAATCTCTTTCAATAAGAATTTGTTTGCAAACCTTCTCTAATTTCTCTCTAGTCTCATATATTTATCAAGCGTGATTCTAGTTTGTATGGTGTTTCGTTACCTTTTACAGGGCTTAGGTGGATTTACAAAAATTAGTATTTAGCATTAGATGTATTTGTTATAAAAATAATTGGAAAAAAAAAGTCATTGTTCCTGGCTTGGAACATTGGTAGTCCTTCTACTG
Organism: Zapornia atra; assembly: GCA_013400835.1. Classification (NCBI taxonomy): domain Eukaryota; kingdom Metazoa; phylum Chordata; class Aves; order Gruiformes; family Rallidae; genus Zapornia; species Zapornia atra. The sequence goes on along the minus strand of VZTU01003004.1, from coordinate 12,273 downwards.
TGAGGCATCTAAAAGGTGCAAATCAGATATTAGCCTGGGCATAAGTATTCTTAGTCACATTTAAAGAATAAAAGGTGTTTGGGCAAGCCAGTTTTGGAATGGGTGTGGGGGTAGCACTTAAAATCAGCTCCTGGACTTCTCTGTAGCATCAGTGTACTTAATTTAGTGCAGCTTCGTGGTTTGTAACATATACTTCAGTGGATGGCCTTGTGGGAGGCCATGAACATGAGAGAGAATTCTTTCAGGCTTCAGCATGTCCTTGTGTAGTCTCTTGCATCAAAAAGGTGAGGTCTGATACAAACAAAAAGAGAGTTGGCTCTGATTTTGGCAAATGAGAGAAAAGGGGAAAAACCAAATCTTAACCACAGCGAGGAAGCTTGCTGCTGCTGCAAGGGCGTTTTGTTGGGCTGAGCTGGGCATAAACCCAGGGAAGTACTCTGTGGGTCAGCACACGTGGGCAACAACCTGAACTTGTCGGTTTTCTCTGGTGAAAAGATAGGTATTGCTGCTCAGTAAGAACTGAGGTCGGTTGGTCCGTCTTTCCATATCCTCTGCGTTGGCATTGAAACCTTGGCCTGTTCTTCGCAGGGGGCTTTTTCTCCACCATCTTTTCCAGTTTGTTTGGAACTAGAGAGATGAGGATTCTCATCCTGGGACTGGATGGAGCAGGAAAAACAACCATTCTCTACAGGCTCCAAGTTGGAGAAGTTGTTACCACCATTCCGAGTAAGTGCCTGGCCCCTTCGTGGAAGGAGCCGATTTGCCCGTGCCTCTGACGCCTCTGAGCTTTGTCACCTGAGCTTGCTACACGCTTCCTTCCTAAGCCAAAGGACCTTATGCTGTGGGAGCCTTGTGCTCTTGGGTTTAAGAACTCTCTTGCCTAACAGAGTTACAGTATGCTGTGGAAGTACTCTGTAAGGGAATGTTTTGTGCTGCCTGGATGAACGCACAGAGTATTTGATGTGTAAGATTGTGCCTGTGACTTGGCAGGCTTTTCCTGAGAGGTAAACGTTCAGTGAATGGTAACTATTGACTACAGAAGCCTTTGGCCTCCAAATAATGATAACCTAGAGATCATTATTAATATACAAATGTTTTTTTAACATAGGATGGTGTCGTGAATTTGACCTTTTTTTGACAATGGTCTTCAGTTTGTTATATAACCACTTCTGTTTATCACAGAGAAGAAGACAGGTGGTTTAAGTTATGTAGGAAGTGTAATAAAACTCCAGGCGAGTTCTGAAGGAGGGGGTGCTTGTTTAAAGGAATCTAACTGATTTCATCAGTTGTCTCAGCGTTCAGGCAGCTGTACCTACCTATTATGCACACCCAGGTGTGTGCGCCGAAGCGGTCTGACTGGGATCATGCTGTGTAATGTGAAGGACGAGGGGTGCTTGGCTTTTGAGTCCCTGTCACATCTCCTGGGTTCCTCCTGAATGGCCACAATAAACTGGGATTGGTCAGGTCTGTTTTACCTTTCAGAAACCAGCTGTTCACCAGAGGGTAATCCTTCTGCCCCTGAGGTTTTGCTTATTTCAGCCTCCATAAATTTTAGGCAGTCTGCATCCATGGTTCACTTCTGGTGCTGCCCTGGGCTGCAGGGGAAGGAATGATGTGTGTATGTGATACACTGTGACCTTACGGCCACAGCTGGGGGTATCACAGTGCTCTAACATTTTTCAAGAACCATCACAGACAGCGAAACTCTTCAACTCTGTTTCAGCCATTGGCTTCAATGTTGAGACTGTGACGTACAAGAATCTGAAATTTCAAGTCTGGGACCTGGGAGGACAGACAAGCATAAGGTAACAGATGTCTTAAAGTCAAAAGGGAACATGAAGTTTCTGTAAAACAGGGCCAAGTTCTTGGGATTCTCCTGGCCAGCACTCCTGAAAATTGGTTAAGTTTTAAAACCAGCTCATCATCAGGAGGACACTTGCCTCTGACAGAATTCAGTTAGTAACATCTGGTTGGGACTACAGCTTGGAAGGGTGCAAATTAATGTTTCCACTTGTAAGGAGCTTTGCTCTGGGGAAAAAAGAAGAGTTTATTTGTGTAGTAGGCAACTGCGTTGTGTTCTAAGAGAGAGGAGGGTGATGTAAACCCGAAAAGACACTGAGGCATTCCTAACAATGCAAAGCAAGGAAGTTGAGTTTATGTGTGAGAGGTAATATCCCTAGCGAGCTTTACAAGGGTTTTGTTTACAGTGTGATGAGCTGTTGTACACATAATCGCAGCCCTCTCATCAGCGCCCCGTACGGGCTTTCCGCTCGCTGGGCAGAAAGGTGCAGCCTGCTTGGTTAGTGAGCAGGACTCAGGCAGTGAGGTGCTGGGTGCCTTACCTTCTCAGTAAGAGAATTCTGAAAAAGGGGTGGGTTGGTTTTTTTTTTTTGCTCTGTGTTAATTCCTTGCCTGTATGAATTAGTCACTTAAGGTTTCTCTGTTTATCCTCCTTCGATGACCACAGTGGTTATCTATGGCCAAAGCTTGTGTGTTTAAAGTTCCTTCACTTCCTGGTCCCTCAGTCAGGGACCTGATGTCCCACAGGCTGATTCTCAAATAAACGTGTTCCTGGCGCTCCTGTCTTTTCCCTGTTTTCAGCCTGGTTTGTGTTTGGTTGTTTTTTTCCTTTTTCTCCCTGCTACTGAGAGCATTTCTACTGTCTCTTCCTCATCATAGCTTCTTGAAGGTACCTTCTGCTTGCTTCTTGGGGCCTTTCACCCCAGAGGCAGTTTTCACTTCCTCTGGGTAATCTGTTTTTGGTTATCTGGCTAAAAATCAGTGTTAGAAGTGCTGATTACGTGACTGGAGCTTCTCTCTCTGGTGCAGGCCCTACTGGCGGTGTTACTACTCCAATACGGACGCGGTCATTTATGTGGTGGACAGCTGCGATCGAGACAGAATTGGCACTTCAAAATCAGAGCTTGTTGCTATGTTAGAGGTAAGAAACCGAGCATGACCAGGCTGTCTGTTACAAGAGAAACAGAGAAATTCAAACCTCTTGTTTTTGGAGCGAACACACAGTTTGATTCAGTGAATCAAGTGAAGCGCAGCTGCTTCACTTGGGAGACTTCAGCCCTCGGGACAGGCCTGGTGTTACTGCAGATGCTTCAGTTTAGTGCAGCCCCCGAATTCCTCCAAGCTCTTTGATGGGCCTTGTTCAATCCGACTGCCTAATGGAATGGGCATAGCCAGCCACGTTCTGAAGCTGCTCCTGCGTGATGTCATGCTGGAATTCAAAAGAAATACTGTTCTTTCCCTGAAGAATTTTCTAAAGGACATAAATCAGCAAGGTGGCTGTCATTAGGAGAGTTGCTGCAGTGTCTTTACGTTCTGTGGGTTTTCTCTGCGTCAATACGTTCAGTAAAGGTCTGCAACAACTTGCACATTGTCCTTTTTGGGTTTTTTTGTAGGAAGAAGAGTTGAAGAAAGCCATTTTGGTGGTGTTTGCCAATAAGCAGGACATGGAACAGGCCATGACTCCCACAGAAATGGCCAACGCCCTGGGCTTACCAGCTCTGAAGGACCGAAAGTGGCAGATCTTCAAAACCTCTGCAACTAAAGGCACCGGGCTTGATGAGGCCATGGAGTGGTGAGTAACGCTCTGACCATCCTGTGACCTCACTAGGAAAAGATCTTACTGGTTTGAGGGTTTGGTTTATTTCTTTGGAAGACTGGATCTGTGGAAGGTCTGACCCAAAAGGCCAGAGCCCAGGTTCAGGGGAGAGCTGCTCTGTCTGCTGCAGTGCCCCACCCCAGTACCTGCTACTTCTCAGTTAACTGACCTGACCTTTCTCCTAGGCTGGTGGAGGCCCTGAAGAGCCGGCAGTGAGGCCGAGCTGGCAGCGCTAAGGAGTGTCAGCTCTACCCTGCCTCCCCCTCTCTGCAGTCAAGTATTTTCGGGCCACAGCTACTTGTAAATAGTGCAGACATGAGCTTGACTCCTGCAACGTGGGTGCCTATCCAGAGCTGTAAAACTGAACCAAGGGAAAGAACATCTCTATCCGTGCTGATGCTTCATTTCTTTCCTTCTGTGTAAAGGGTGTACTTATGTTAATTTGTATGAAAGTCTTACAGGCTGGGAAAGGGTTTTTTTTTTTGTGTTCACCCACCCACACTCCACCCACTGGTTTTGAGTGGCCACTGTATTTGTGTAATTAAAACACTAATAAAATCTGGAACTGTCACTCGTGTGTGTTGTGTGCTAAAGGCTCACAGAAACCTGTCCAGCTGCTGCCAGGCCGAACTACCCCCTGGCTGAAGCATTGACAAGGTTTCCTTAAGCTGGTGATGTTGCCTGTCAGCATCCTGCAGTGTGGATCTGCTGTTTCGGTGGTGTATGGTAACAGAGAGCAACAGTGTACCTTGAGCTGCAGACAGAATGTGAACGGCTTCAGGAGCCAGCTACAGCTAGGCTGTGAGCTGAACTCCCACCTGCCAGAGCTTTGACTCCTGTTCAACCAGCTGAGCTCCCCCTGTAGCCAAAGAAAGGGAAACACAAAGGGAGCCATCACCTAACCCATCTCTTAAAAAAGTAGTAAAATTTAATATAAAAGATCACAGTGCTCATCTGTGCAAGTGTACGTGCTCCAGTGAGTACACAGAGTTGGGAAAAATGCAAAAGCTTTTATTTAAGATCCCAGATGAAAATGAGGACATGAAAAAATACTAATAAATACAATTAAAATATGTAAATACTTTTTTTTTTAAACAGTACTTAGTTCTTTAGCTTGACTTTTTACAAATTAATCCTCCAGGAAGGAAAAGCCTTTTCATTCCACCACTGCTAAGTCTTTCAGCGTGTGACTTCGAGGTCTCTTGGCCTTGTAGGTTGGGTGCAGGAATTCTATTTTTCTTTTCCTGTTTTCTGCTTTATTCCTGTGTCTCTTCAGCTTCCTCCTGGCAGCGACGTCGGGGTTTGCTACAGTCTGGTGAAAAACAATGCATTTGTTTAGTTACAAGGAACTGCTGTCCCTAGAAACATCACAGAATCACAGCGTGGTTGGGGTTGGAAGGGACCTTGAAAGACCACCTAATCCAACCCCTCAGCTAGAGCAGGATCACCTAGACTAAACTGCACAGGATGCATCCAGAAGAGTTTTGAATGTCTCCAGAGAAGGAGACTCCACAGCCCCTCTGAGCAGCCTGTCCCAGGGCTCTGTCACCCTCACTGTGAAAAAGTTCCTCCTTATGTTAACATCGAACCTCCAGTGTTCCATCTTGCACCCGGTGCCCCTTGTCCTGTCATTGGATATCACTGAGAAGAGCCTGGCTCCATCCTCCTGACACTCACCCTTTACACATTTATAGACAATAAGGCCATCCCTCAGTCTCCTCCAGGTTAGAGCCCTGGCTCCCTCAGCCTGTCCTTGTAAGGGAGACATTCCACTCCACCTTTGTGGGTACTTCCCAAGAACAGGGTGACAGGACAAGTCTTTTGAGAAGCCCTGTTTGTTTCCCCAGAGGGGAGAGCAGCCCCTTACCTGCAGCGCCCTCTGCTTCTTCCTCATGGCTTTTTTCTGACTGGCCTGTTTCTGCACAGAAGAAAAGGCAAGGGAGAAAGCTTCCAGTCCAACCAGCTTCTTGAGCAGTTCTATGATTTCTTGGGAAAGGTTCTTCAGTGTCGGATCTAACGAAACACAATTAACCTTTTCAGCGTATGGAGTGAAAGCTTTTCCAGAAGGATAATGGCATCCCAGAGGTTATTAACAGTGGCCTGCTGCATACAGCCTCTGGGGCTCCTTGGGAACAGGCTGCTTTGGAACAGGGATGATCCCAGCTTTGTCAGCCAGCATCTCTGTCCAGAGTACACAATAAAGGCTGCCTTAGCAGTTCCGGTGACTAGCTGCAATACATTAACTACACTTACTGAAAAACTAAGAGCTACATCTATAGTGAGGAGAGGGGAAGGCTGCAAAGAGATGCCAAGGGAAAACCAAAGCATGGCAAATGCTGCCCTCAGTCTTCCACAGCTCCCTCTTCAAGGGCTCGCTCAGCCTCCAGAGAAGCCTGTGTAAGCTGCTCACTTCCACAATGTCCTTCAGTGACAATTCCCTGGGCTGACACATTCATGATGTGAAAAACCATCTCTGTGCTTATTCTGAAACACCAGCGGAAGGCCCCTGGTTCCTGTGCTGGCAGAGAAGGCAAAGACTTGATCTTTACCTACCTACAATGCCGTCTGTCTTTTCCAAGCCTCTTGCCTGCTTAACTGAAATACCCAACACCACATAGCCAAAGCAGCTGTCCCTTACCTAGAACACTGTTCCAGCCCTCCTCCAAGTTTTTACTCAGTCCTTCTGGATCCTTTCTGAGATGCAGGGACCCAGGGCCCCACAGTGACTTTTCATTGCACATACAAACATCCATTTGTTCTTTTCCTGACACGGGATTTTGCTCAACACATTTTCATGATCTCTGGCCATCAGTGTCTTGCTGTTAAGCCTATCAGGTTAAATGGGATGTTGGTTTGTCTTTTACCCTACCAGACTTCTTAAGATCTCCTAAACAAACACTGAAGTCCAGGGAGAAACACATGCTGTTACTCAGGTGGGATCCATCAAGGACTGAGTGACCCGGGCTCACTCAGGAGGGAGAAGTGCTGTGCACAATTCAGTAGGACTCAGCACGCTCACACACACAGCATGCCCCCTCCCCCTCCCTGCAGACCTTTGCCTCTTTCAGTCACTGCACACAGCCCATCTCCAAAGGGGCAGCCTGGGGGCGTCACCAAGGCACCACCCCCAAACCGGTACTGGCACCATCCTCTGCTCTACAGGAACACAAGCTGCTGCAAAACACACCCTGGTTTACACTAAAGCTGAAACATGCTTTCAACCACAGGGCATGGATCTTCATGGCCCTGAGCCTCACAGCAGATCAAACACAACAACTCAGAAATAACACTTGGCAACAGCCTTGTTCTGGCTTCCTGCAGACCCACGCTCTGTTCCACTGCTCAGCAAGGACTCAGTGAGCCCTGCTGCTATGAGTCCACCCTGGAGCGCTACATTTTTTCCACGGCATGACACACTCCAGCTTTATCCACCTGCGTGCAGGAGCCTGCCTGACTTCAGTCTGTGTCATCACTTAGAGCTTCATTTCAGCTGCCGGGCACTCTCCTCCTTTCCTGACAGCTTGGTTAGACAGCAGGTAGGTGAAATTCCCCGATTACAGCATCTCTGCCCCAACAGACACAAGGCATGACGGACGGTGCTTGTGCTGAGGCTGAGCTCTGACACACTTCTGCCAGCCTCTGTGAAGGAATCGCTTACCTTGCTCTGCGTAGGTGCTGTTCAGCTCCCGGTAGAGAGGGCTGAGAATTGTGGGAAGGTATGGCTTGATCCTGTCCTTCCCCAGATCCACTGAGATGGCTCCCAGGAACTTAAAGATGCAGCTTCTCTGTGGGGAGAAGTGCGTGGGACACCAAGTGAGGAAGTGATGGGACTGCTGCAGGAGAGCTGCGCATTGCCGGCCACTGCACAAGGTGTTGTCTCAGACACCCGAGGCCGAAACTCGCTGCTATCTCACCACAGCCAGGTACATACAGCCACAGCCAGGTACAGCCGTTAGATGAGACACAGCCCCCAGGGATCGGTAAGTGCCTGGGATGTGACTTCACCAGAACACTGATCCCTGGGGGCTGTGACTTCACCAGAACAACGGGCTTGTTCTCACCAGCCTGCACGGAGGCGGCTGAAGACAGCAAAGCTGTGCCTCTGTAGCTACACACCACAGGGAACCACAGCGCCTTCCTGATGCTCTCCCACACCCTCCCCTTCCCCTAGCCAGTAACTCCATGCTGCCATTCCCCTGCCCGCATAAACCCAGCGCTCTTGGGCTTTCAAGGCTGTGCTCTGTGCCCTGCAGCTCAGTGGCCTTCCCACGTTCCACCACCCCCCCAGGAGTGCTGGAAGCACCAGCAAGGAGAAGCAGACTGGTGCAATGAGCCCATCCTGAGAACCCTGAACTGAAATGCTTCTTGTTTCGTTGGCACCTACTAATCCTTCCCACAGCAGCAGCTCCCAGCAGGCTCTACACCTGATCCCCTGGAAGCAAAGAGCCAGAGCACCACTCTGCTGTGCCACTGCCCGCCGCATCCGAGGCGATGGGTCTAACCCTGCTCTTACCTTCAGAGGGACCTTGGGGGAATAGGCTGCTTCTCGCTTTGCCATCAGAGAGAGCTTCTTCATTAGCCACAGCAATGTGGCCGGCTGGCCCTTCTCTTCTGTGTCTCCTCCTTCTCCCTCTCCTTGAGCAGAAATGTCTCTCTCTTCCTCATCTTCTGAGGCCTTCTGCTCTTGCATTTCACAGCCAAGTTCTTCTTTGGCCTCTTGACCTTCTTCTAAGGGAGGAGCCATCAAGTAAACAACTTTGGCCACAAAAAGCAAATTCTTTATAACCTGAAGGGTGAAAACAGAACAGCCAGTCACTGTGGGTCCCCTCACTGCCAGCACCAGGGCATGTGCGAGCCAAGGAGAGATGGGAAAGAGGAACCTGCCAACCCAGGAGGCTGTAATGGCTTCACCCACTGCCTCTGAGCCCTGTGACAAAGCATGTTGCTCCTAACAACAAGGCTCACCTCAATATCTTCCTGTGGTTTGGGAGTCTTCTCCCATGAGCTACTGTGCCTTTGGGCTCCAGCACTTCCTGAGGCAGGAATGCTCCTTCTGTCCTCTCCACCCCTGGCACCCCTTGACTCCTCATAAAGAAAACTCTGACCAGGTTCACAGTGGAGTCAGGCCTTCAAGCAACAGCACCAACTGGACCAAGCTCTCCCAGCAAACAGCCAGGGCTCCAGTGCAGCTGCAGAGAACCAGCGGCAGAGATCTGCATCCCTGCTCCAGGATCCATGAGCCAGCAGTGTGCCCTGGTGGCTAAAAGAGCCAATGGGATCCTGGGGTGCATTAAAAGGAGCATGGCCAGCAAGTCAGAGGAGGTGATCCTCCCCCTCTACTCTGCCCTGGTCAGGCCCCACCTGGAGTACTGTGTCCAGTTCTGGGCTCCCTGGTATAAAAAAGACAGGGACCTCCTGGAGAGAGTCCAGAGAAGGGCTACGAAGATGATTAAGGGCCTGGAACATCTCCCCTATGAGGAAAGGCTGAGTGAGCTGAGACTGTTCAGCCTGGAGAAAAGACGACTGAGGGGACCTTATTAATGTTTATAAATATCTTAAGTATGGGACACAGGGGAAATGGCCAGCCTCTTTTCAGTGGTCTGTGGGGACAGGACAAGGGGCAATGGCCTCAAGCTGGAGCACAGGAAGTTCCGCACCAACATGCGGCAGAACTTTTTCACAGTGAGGGTGACAGAGCCCTGGGACAGGCTGGCAGTGGGGTTGGACTCAGTGACCTCTGGAGGTCCCTTTCCAACCCCTACAATTCTGTGAATTTGTGATAGAGCTGCCCAACCTGCTCCAGTCTGGGCTGCAGAGCCAGACTCTCTGATGCCCTAACTGGTGCCTTCTCCTTCTGCCCTGGCCAGCCTTCAGCCCTTCCAGCAGGCTAACACCACAAGGGGAACTTTTCTGGCACTCCCTGAAGCGACATACTTCCTCAGATACTCTCAGCCCAGAGCAGCTGGCCCTAAGCCACCACCAGCCAGGAGCATTTCAGACCTGACCAGGACCTAACACCCCCTCACTGGGACCAGGGCCTGCTCTGTGCCCTCCTGCAGCCCCAGACCTGCTCCCGCTCCCACACGTACCTGCTCTCCCAGAGACAGGTCCAGGAACTTGGACTGCAGCTGATGGCAGAATGCAAAGGCGAGTTCCTTCATCTGGAGGTTTGAAAGAGAAGGGAATCACACCATGAAAGGGACCCAGCAGCCAAAACTCAAAGCAGTGTTTTGCAGTCACCAGAGGTGGTTCCCAGAGGAGGCCAAGGGATTGGCTCAGCACAACTTCTGTCTGCATCTTGTAGCCCAGAGGGGGAACCTTGGTGCTGCTGAGAATGACCCCAGAGAAGCCCCCTCCCAGCAGCACAGTCACATCCTCAAATGCTTTATGTGATCAGGATTAGGCTGCAGCCAAGCCACAGAAAGAGAAGTATCCATGCTGAACTTTAACGCTGGTTGTATGTCCCAGTGAGGGATGGGCATGTGCAGGGGGAACAGACAAACAGTGACAGGGCTGGTGCCACAGCCAGGGGTTTGGCTGCACAGACTGTGGCACTGGTTTTGAGAAACCCGCTCTATGGGGGACCTATTGGGTCTGTCTGGCAGAGAAGGGGAAGAGCACAGAACCATAGAATATCCTGAGCTGGAAGGGACCCATAAGGATCATCAAGTCCAACTCCTGGCTCCACACAGGGCCAGCCAAGTCAGAGCATGGGACTGAGCGCGTCGTCCAGGCGCTTCTTAAACTCAGGCAAGCTCAGGGCTGTGACCACTTCCCTGGGGAGACCGTACCAGTGCCCGAGCACCCTCTCAGTAAAGAACCTCTTCTTGATACCCAGCCTAAACCTCCCCTGTGGCAGCTGCGTGCCATTCCCTTGGGTTCTGTTGCTGGTCACCAAAGACAGGAGATCGGCACCTGCCCCTTTGCTCCCCCTCATCAGGAAGCCACAGACCATGATGAGGTCTCCCCTCAGCCTCTTCCTCTCCAGGCTTGCTAACCTGGTGACCTTTGAACTAAGGTTGCCAGGGGAGAAGAACTTCGATTCATCCCAGCCCTACCAGTCTGATGCCAGAGCCAGCAACAGATTCCCAGAGTCTGTAAAAGAATCCCAGGTCAGCAGGAGAGCACCTGAAGTGCAGCACAAAGGAGTTCCAGCCACTCCAGCCATCCAGTCAGCCTCCCTGGGGGCCCATCTGAAGTGTCTTTATGCAAACGCACATCGCACGGGTTATAAACAAGAGGACACAGGGACATGAGCACGTCTACAGGGCTGAGATCTTTGGCATCATGGAGGTGTGGTAGGATGGCTCCTGTGACTGGGGCATTGGGATGGAAGAATACAGGCTCTCCAGGAAGGACAGGCAGTGCAGACAAGGAGGGGGTGTCCATGAAGTGCAATGACTGTGAAATGGTGGGGTGGGGGTTCAAGATCCTCAGGACAGCGAAGAGGGCACACAGCTGGCTCACTGCCCTGGCCTTCAGGAGAGCTGACTTTGGCCTCTTCAGGGACCTGCTTAGTAGAGACCATGGGACAAAGCCCTGGAGGGAAGAGGGGCCCAGGAAAGCTGGTTAGTATTCAAAGATCACCTCCTCCAAGCACAGGAGCGATGCATCCCAACAAAGAGGAAGTCAAACAGCAATGCCCAGAGGCCTGTATGGATCACCAAGGAGCTCCTGAACAAACTCAAGCGCAAAAGGGAAGCCTACAGAGGGTGGAAGCAAGGGCAGGCAGGTAGCCTGGCAGGAATACAGAGAAACTGTCTGAGCAGCCAGGGGTCACGTTAGGGAAGGTAAAGGCCTGACAGAATGACATCTGGCCAGGGACACCAAGGGCAACACGAGAAGCTTCTGTAGGTACATCAGTGATGAAAGGAAGACTAGGGAAAATGTAGGCCCTCTCCAGAAGGAAACAGGAGACCTGGTTACCTGGCTTACAGAGAAGGCTGAGGTATGACATTTTTGCCTCAGTCTTCACCAGCAAGTGCTCTAGCCACACCTAACCCAAAGTTAGGGACTGGAAGAATGAAGAACTGCCCACTGCAGAAGGTCAGGTTAGAGAAGATCTAAGGAACATGAAGGTACCCAGGTCCATGGGACCTGACAAGATGCATCTGTGGGTTGGTCCTGAGGGAATCGACAGAAGTTGCTGAGTCACACTCCATCACACTTGAGAAGCTGTGGAAGCCCAGTGAAGTTCCAAATGACTGGAAATGGGGAAACAAACCCCTCATTTTTAAAAAGAGAAAAAAGGAAGACCAGGGAACTACAGGCTGGTCAGTCTCACTTCTATGTTCAGCAAGATCATAGAGCAGATCCTCCTGGAAACTGTGCTCAGGCACATGGAAAATAAGGAGGCGACTGGTGAAAGACAACGTGACTTCACAAGAGCAAATCTTGCCTGACAAATTTGGTGGCCTTCTACAATGGGGTTACACTGCTGCTGGGTAAGGGAAGAGCAACAAATGTTAGCTACCTAGACCTGTGCAAAGCATTTGACACTGTCCTGCACAACATTCTTGTCTCTAAATTGGAGAGACATGGACGTAGTGGATGGACTGCTTGGTGGTTTAAGGAATTGGCTGGATGGTCACACTCAAATTGTTGCCGTCAACACCACCCAAGTGGAGATCAGTGGCAAGCAGTGTTTCCCAGGGGTC
>VZTU01003003.1:17980-33616 GCA_013400835.1 Zapornia atra | reverse complement strand
TGCTGACTACTCCTCATGACCTCGTTTCCAGCAAAAGTGTAAAATAGAGCCCCATACTAGCTACCACAAAGAAAATTAACTCTAATCTCAGAGAGAATTCTGTATTAATTCTCAGCTTGCTGTTTGGGGTTGTGGACATTTATTAAATTAGCTGTTGGTATAGACAATGAACAGGTATTGATCTAGATTAACAGTTGTAGATTCCCAGCATCTTTGAATATATGCAAGAAATTGTGATATGCAAAAGGACAGTTACATGAACACAGTGTTTCTTAGAATATCCTATTTTTGTAGTTAAAGAAAAATTAATAATACTAAAGATACAAAATTGGGACAAAGTAACAGTGTCAAGCACATGTTATTTCTTACAAATTTAAGATTTTGGCTGGAAAGTTAAGCATCTTCTTAGGTAGTAGAGGACACATTAAAAAAAGCTTCAAATAAAAAATTGCAACAGGTATTAAAAAATGGAACTAATAGTTCCAAAAATTGGTTTGAGGTTATATTTTTAAAAATAAAGCCATCTTAGGTATTAATAATTTCAGTAAAATACATGTAATTTTTAAAGAAGATAAATAAATTAGTAACAGCTAAAACCAGGAATTAATTTAATTGTTCAATAGCCAGAATTTACCACACAAGACTTTATGAAGAACTTTTATACACATCTGAATCCCATGTCTAAGTGGCTTTGGAGGAATAATACTCAGCTGTGTGTAGAAACTATTTCTGTTTGAAGTTAAGCAACTGAAGAGCTGAGAACTGCCAATGAAACCTAATAATTGGAAATTAAGAATAGACATACTTGTCAAAACTTGGCTTTATGGAGGTTTTTTGTTTTTTCCTTTTGTCTCAAAATTGGGAATAAAATGTTAAATTAGTGTTAATTACTGATTTTCAACCATTGTTCATCAGTGATAAATCACAAAATTGAAGAGTGATCAGAACTATGCAAAGCAGCCGCAGTAAACACAATGGCAATTTTTGTTGTTGTTTGAATAATATTCCATATTAACACTGTTAGGGAGAAAGGAGTTTGCTGCTACCCACAAAAAGCAATGTCACTCCATTAAATATTGTTTACAGTTTTGCTGGTTTGGTTCCTAAGTGGTGTTTTCTAGTGAAGAATATTTATTAAAAAGAAAAAAAAAGCTTAATTTATAAATTAAATTGATAATTGTGTAGTAATTAATTCACTACTATATTCTGAAAAATATTCTTAATTTTACTTTATCTTGTAGGATATACTTAATTAATGTAGTAGGTGATATTATCATCATCATCATCATCATCATCATTATTATTATTATTATTATTATTATTAAATCTTGTGCAGTTGCCTGAGCATAAGTTACCTGAAGAATCCAATTTTAGGCCCAAATGTCAATGCATGGGATTTTTATGAGCTTGTGAGACAATGGCATAGAAAATATTCCTTTCAACAGAAAAGACAATTATTAGTGTTGATTGACTAAGAAGCAGCTGAAGATAGTTATAGTGTGAGAAATGCTGCAATATTGACACTAAATGAGTTGATATTCTAATGTTTGAAACTAGAAGAGAAAATTTGCTTAAGTGATAAGGTCAAGCAAATCAAGATTGTTTGGCAAACTGTAATTATTTATGATGGCAACAAAATACTATGTAGGATGTTTTGTTTGTTTTCACTGAATTGTCTAATCAGTCCAGGGAGGAAAACATGTTGCATAATCTTTTGGAAGATCTGTGAACTGGAAAAAGAAAACAAGCCAGTATTTCACCTTTGGTCTAATTAGAAGGAGTTGGAAAGGGTTTAGTGAGAAATTTTCCTTTTATAAGAAGTGAGCAGGAACAAGAAAATGCAGAACTGCCTTATTTTTCCAGGGCAGGACTGCTGTAATCACGTAGAAATGATATCTTTTTGATCTTACTGGTTTCTGATGTAAGTTAGCTATTCAGTGATTGTGAAGGATAATTTTCTCTTTTTTTTTATTAATTAGATAAACTTTTTAAGGAAATAGACCTAATGATTGTGTGCAACTTTTTCAACATTGACTGGGATGTTCTTTGCATAAGTCTACAAACGAAGTTGATAGTTAAGTAGCACTTATTTCACTACTGTAAATTAAATATTTATGTTGTCTCAAAAGCAGTTGGTTTTATTTGTAAATAGAAGGAAAAAGTATTTTTTAAAAAAAATTCTTATGTCTTGAATATTTATTTTAACATTTATACATTTCATTTGTGTGTGCTTTTCATTAATCAAGGTATTTTCCTGCTAGATTTCTATTTTAGTTCAGTCCTAACTTCAATACAGTGAACTCTAGTTTCACTTTTATTGTTCTGAGTAAGGTTGCAATGATAATGATCTTCTCCCATATAAATTACCATACATTAGCGTTCTTCTGTTCTTTGACAATTTTCAATGAAAAAAACCCCACAACTTTACAACTCCATTTCTGTATTTGTTCCATCTTTCTCCACACTCCAAGAGAAGAAAAATAATTATAGAGTGCTATATTTACTTTTGAGGAATGCAGACCAGATAAACCTACAGTCTCTTAAGACTGTGAACTTGATATTGACTTAAATTAAGACAATCACTTAGAAAATATTCAAATGAAAGAATCATTCTATCTTCCCTTATCATTTTTTAATGAATATATCTTTAACTTGAACATTAAAGTGTAAAATGTGAACGCTGTTCCACAACATTAATCTTCAATTATTTAAAAAAAAAAAAAATCTTATGAAGGGATAAAATTCTGCTTTTTTGGTGAGGAGGGAAAACAAATTTTAAATAAATTGCTCGAGAAATAGTAGGAGCAATCCTGATGAGCTCCAAATAGAGATATATTTTTTTAAGCTGCGAGCTTTATTGTTCGCTTTGAGAGACTCTTAAGTTTGTACTTGTTCTTTCAGAATTTGTTCTGTTCCTTAGGACATTCTATTAATTTATTGTGTTATGCCTGTGCCATTTTATAGAAAGGAATGCTGACTGATTAAATTTCAAGTGATAGATGGTTTAGTTATATTTCAAACTAATGCTAGAGTTCTGGAAAAAAATTTTGGACTACCTATTACATTTACTCATACATTCCATGGTTATGACCACATAGACATATGGATGCAATTATAGACTTTAAATTTGCATTCTGTTTTCAGGTGAGCTAAAATTGTATTGACACGTCATATAGCTTATTTAAGCAAAAGGCCTACACATATGGCAAAGAACAATTTTGTAGCTAGTTCTCATGCACAGTTCTGTGCTGAGCCCTGTCAATCAACACTGTCTTGGCAGACAGAATAGAATCTGCATAGCTATTATAGTCCATCAGTGCATACTGTCCTGCAACTTAATTTGTGACGACTTTTACTTCTACATTAAATGGGTTCATCTGTATTTTCATTAAATGCTTAGGTTCTTCTTCGCCTATTTTCCTTTTTAAACATGGCTTAATGATGCTGCCTGCTTCTATCTGACACTCCTTCCTGACTTACGAATTCGTTTGCAAGTTTCTACTGAAGGTAAAAATAAGACGTCTCAGAGTCATTATGTTTGTGCATTATTTGTTTGAAAAGTGGTTAATGAGTGTAATGAGAGAACAGCATTAGTTGTTCCCTTTAGGGGAGGACAGACAGGACAGGACTTGAGCATCACACGTGCGGTTTGTAGCAGCCGATCCTCCAGTACTTCTGTTTGTTCTGACAGTCCTTTCAGTGCACAGATAGCTGCAGGCACAGCATGTGCAATCTTTTGTTAAGTAGAGGTGTGATAGGGTTGTTGGGGAGCTGATGTCATTGCCATAAAAATAGAAAGAAACACAAATCTGTAGGAAGAATAATTTAGATATTTTTCTCTTTGTTGAACAACTTGTTCATACTGTGTTTTTAGTGATAACTGGTAATGTGCCTACTGTGCTTTCATTGGGCATGCCAAGTAATTTTTGAAGAAAACAGGTCTGTAGAATTGGTTTGCTGTAGCAGATTTGTATGCCCATCTAAAAATAACAGACTGACGAGCTACATTTCCTTCAGAAAGACTAAGTATGCATGCAAGCTTTTTGGAATGAGATACGGTTTATTTTGCTTTAGTTATACTTTGAATATCACCAAAAAAAAGAAAAAAGTAGATAATAGAATATAAGACTAGGGAGAGACAGATTGGGGAGGGGGATCAGTAGTCATGAAAACCTTAGAAATTTGTGCTATTTAGTGGCCGGTCAAGATATGTGATATTGGTGGCCTAATTTGTCTGTGTGTGGTTTGCCATCCAAGATGTGGGATGGCAACATCTGTTGGGTGGCAACACAGAGTACCGGAACTGCAGGTATGACATTGTTTCTGAGAGGCAGAGCTAGAACTTAAGCTTCACATGTAAAAAGGTCTCCAGGGTTTAGCATCAAGACCACAATATTTACCTAAAAATATTTTTTACCAGTGAGGCTGATCATAACTTTGTAATTGACAGAAAGTGATTTGTCTGACCTACTCACAGATGCCTAGATTAGGATGAGTTGCACAGATGTCTGTTTCCCTCCACTGACCCTAAAGAAAGTCTACCTTTATTTTGACTAGCTGATGAAGACGTTTTAAAGGTCCAAATTTTGTCAGACTTAGCCACTCTCAATCTGTTCAGATATTTCATGAAGACTAAAAGTGGGTGTGTACACATAAACCTTACCAGGTTCTATTTTCAAAACCCTTTGAATGTGCTAATGATAATAATGTTATGAGTGAATTCAGATACTTGATATGATTATATTAAAAATTTCCTTACCAAGATAAATACGCTACAAAATGTAGGAGCAGCAATGAGAAGGAAATGATTTATTAGAAGACGCTGTTAAATTCATTAATTCATTTTCAGTTAAGATTTGTACAGAACTTCTCTGTTGCTTCAATAACAATGCAAACTTTGAGATAACAAGTCTTTGTGGTGCTGATTATGCAAAGGACAGAGATAAACCACAAACAGCAACATAATGTAGCCTGGGAGATCGACATCTTTAGTAAAATGGGAATGAATCAAGAGGTTCATCTCACTTTTTTTAACAGACGGGCAATATTTTTCTGAGACTTCGTATGCTTTGTTTACACTTTCTACAAACTTAGCAATTTTACTTTTTGTTCTGTTTCAGGTTTTTATGGGGAGAAGGGGATTTCTAATAGTTTACTCTTTTTCATACGCTGTTTGCTATCTTTTCTGACCTTTGGATAAAAAGCATCCTCTTTCCCCTGCATGTGGAAATTGCCCTGTGTTGCTGTATTTTTCTCCAATAAGTTCTTACTCCATTATGAAAACCAAGTTAAAAAATAGTAAAAAGAGTAAAAAAAATCAGTAAAAAAGAATATAAAAAAAGAGTAAAATACTAGCAACATCTCAGCCTATAATTTCTTTTCTCTCCATACAAAATGAAGGAATACTTCAGCAAGAATGTTGTGCTTATTAATACCTAACCTAATTTCTGTTGCTATTGGCTGATGGTATTCCAGGAGCACAGGAGGAGAAAGACAAGACCTGTCCTAAGCAGCAGTCCCTTATGACAACTCAAACTGCTAAATGAAAGGGAAAAACAAATATGTTATCTTTCTACAATCAACATTCCTGCGGAATTATTTGTAACTATTGTGAGTGGAAGCTTTGTGTTCCTAGTCTAGAGAAAACAGGATCAACTTCCAGGGTGCACAATGGTTGCATGGAGACTATGCAAAAGCAGATTTTTGCATGTCAGCAATGGCAGATAAATTTGGAACTGGTAAGAGAATGCACAAGTTACTTAAGTAATAGTAATTAAAATACCTGTTTTGAGCAATCAGTTTTTAAAGCAGGGTGTCTGTTTAGTGTAGCAGGTGGTGGTGATGATGACTTTTGCCATGCTTTTTCCCAAATTTTTATACTCTTTGTTTTTACTAAAATTGGTTTCCTAACCCATGTTACCTACGTGAATGAATAAATTAACATTTTTTCTTATGCTAAGAGCACATTTTCATTCAAAATTTTATCAAGATGCTGTCCATGTAAGTTTGGGAGTACAAGGTACAAATTGTGTATGGATGTGTTTACTCAGATAATGGTTCATTTGTCTTGTATTTGTCATGTGATTTCACTTGGGCACCAAGAAAGGCAATCTTAAAATGGAAAGAATGCCGTTTGCTACACAACAGTCACTGTGCCACTCTTGTACATGTATTTTGTCCTTCACAAAATGGACTTAGTGTGACTAAGGTGCTAATTCATTACTTTACTGAAGTACTGTGCATCCCTCAGGACTAGTCACATAATTGGCTCGCAACAGAACAATCTGGGTAACTGCAATTGTTGCAATTACAGTACTTGATGAGTACTGAAGCCTTGATGTTTTGCTGCTTCTTCACATTGTGCAGTTCTTGCACTTTTTCAGAACGCATGTAAAACATCACAGTAATTGAGAAGTGTCAGTAACTAGCTGGGTACAGAACAAGTTCTTTATGTTTTGAAGTTCCCCGACTGCTGGTGCAGCACTTTGAAAAATTCCTTAATGACTTGAGTAGCAGTTCTTAAACTAGTGATTTGGGAGTCCCCTGCTAGCACACTAATGATCCAGACAGCAGCATTAAATCAGTTGCTTTAGTTTAAGTACTTCTTGAATGTACATAAAGCCTTACTTTATTGGGAATTGAACTAACTACCTGCAGTCTGGAAAGAAATAAGTTGGGCACTTAAGCAAAGGTGAATTACTAATAAAAAGCAAAAGTTTTCTCCTGTATGGGCTCTCTGAAAGCTCTTGGATGTTTGTGTAGAAGGGTGGTGCAGCAGTTGTTGAAGCTTAAAATGTTGAAGCTTACTGGTCCTCAGAAGTATCTTTTTTACCACTGATCAGAAATACCAAAACAAGGGCTTTTGAAAGATGAAAAAGGCAACACATCAACATCATTTCACAGATTCATTATATTCCTCTAGTCTGCTTCGCAGTTACACTGTTTTTCTCTAACAGTGACTTTAGAATAAAATGCCAACAGTACTATCAGTGTAGAGTCTACTTTCTGCTTATGTCCATTTCCTACAAGTTTTACGTAAATATTATTAAATGCAATCTTTCTATGCATAGAATTATTAATTTGCCTCCCATGGGTTAGACTGCTGATAAAACCATTTGATAAATACTTCAACAGTTCTATATTTTGCTGTTGTTTGTCCATCCTTACAAGCAGAAGGTCAGGCAAAAATATAAAAGCACTACATGGGTGCATAGGAAGGTGTACTTGTACTGGAAGAGGACCAAATGAGAGAATACATAAGCAAAGCAAACATACAGAAGTCTATGGACTGGTATGGGAGGTCACACCCAAACTGGTAGCCTTCTATGGGGAAATGGCCATCTTGGTAGATCACAGTAGAACAGTGACTGTCAGCAAGGCTACCTAGGCTTCAGCAAGGATCTTGACACTGTCTCCCATAGAATCCTCATAAAGAAGCTGATAAAGCATGGATTGGATTGGATGAGCAGACAGTGAGGTGGATTGGAAATTGCCTGAATAGCTGGGACCAGAATGTGGTGGTCAGTGTCATGAAGTCTAGTTAAAGGCCAATAATTAGAAATTTAGCCCATGAGTAAGCAATGAGTATGGTCCTGCTTAACATCTTCATTAATGATCTAGATGATTGGGCAGAGTGTAGCCTCAGCAAGTCTGCAGATGACACAAAACTGGGAGGAGTGGCTGACAGGCCAGAGGGTTGTGCTGCCATCCAGGGCAATCTGCACAGGCTGTAGAAATGGGTTGACAGGAACCCCATGAAATTCAAGGGGAAATGTAAAGTCCTGCGCTTAGGGAGGAACAGACCCAGGCACCAGTATACAATGGAGGCTGACCAGTTGGAAAGCAGTTTGGCAGAAATAGACCTAGGGGTCCTGGGGAGATACAGAGGGAAAAACAAAGGTGGCTAGTGGTGTCCTGGGCTGTGTTAGGAGTGTTGTTACAGCTGAATTGTGTACCCTGCACAACAGATTTGGACAACCAAAATAAACAGATCAATACGAATAAGTATGTGTACTGACAGATACAAGCCAATATAAAGACAACAGATTAAAGGATGCAGGGCTTACAGGTAAAGCTTATCTGCGCAAAAGGAACATACAGAAGATTCCATTGGTCAGGGAATTGACTGGATATATCTGGCATAGAAAATGGAGTGTTTCTCCAGGAATAAAACCAAAACACTTAAATTGAAAGATAAGTAAGATTTTCTAAATATCTAAATTAGTGGGGTTTGGGGGTTTTATTATTTATGATTTTTTGAATAATTTTATTTTAATGTTTTAGATATATGGGCACCGTTTTTTCTTATGGTATAAAAATAGTAGTGTCCTAAAATTTAAATATTGCTTCTCACCTTTCTTAGTCTGTTCTAAAATGCCCAAAATGGTACAGAGAATGCTTCTGTGAAAATGACCGTGATTTTCTGGAAAAGCAAGTCAGAATAAAGACTAACTTTGTGCTTATAGACTCTAATGTATATTGTCCCAAATTGAACAGAGAAAAGGTAGGCTAGAAGAGGTATATACTCAGTTTATTTTTCTTCACTGAAGATATAACAGAGTGTACATCTGTCCAGTAATATTAGGGAAAATTGGGGACATCATTCTTCCCAGAAGGCTGTTTTCTATAGTAAGTGGAGTAGTTAAGGTCTATTGAAGAAGACATTTGTAAACTTTAGATATCCAAACACAGGGTTTTTTAGATCTTCTGACAGTAGTGTGCAGCTACTTTGCTAGATGGTAGAGAGAAAACAAAACAAGTGAAGCAAGTGAATTTGTGCTTTCTTAGAAGAATTTTGTGTGTCTTTCACCTAAATTTCTTCCAAATAAGACAAGAGCACTTTCCAATACAGGCGTGATTGAATGCTCATTATATAGTACAAAAAAATCTCACTGTTGTTGATTCACTCTCCCACTTTTCAGGTATTATGTGATGTCCATAAGGGAACACTGTACCACTTCAGGCTTGCAGCTTCTTAAATATGAAGCAGTTGACAGCAAGACTGTGTTTTCTAGTCGCAACTCTTTCTGCTTTCTGTGTTTGTGCTCTCCACTAGACGAGGGTGCCCAAAGCCCCATCCAGCCTGGGGCATCCACAGTTTCTCTGGACAACCCGTTCCACTGCCTCACCACCCTCACAGTAAAGAATTTTTTCCTAGTATCTAATTTAAATCTGTCTTTCTTCAGATTAGAGGCCATTGTCCTATCACTATAGGCCTTCCTAAAATATCACTCTCCAGATTTCTTCTGGGCCTCCTTTATGTATTGAAAGGCTACAATAAGGTCTCCTCAGACCCTTCTCACCTCCAGGCTGAACAAGCTCAACTCTCTCCCTTGTAGGAGAGAGGCTCCAGCCCTCTGATCATCTTCATCACTATCCTTTGGACTCACTCCAAAACATCCATGTGCTTCTTGTGCTAGGTACCCCAGAGCTGGATGCAGTACTATGAATGGGGTCTCACAAAAGTGGAGTAGAGGGACAGAATCACCGCCCTTGAACTGCTGGTCACGTTTCTTTTGATGTAGTTGTGCTTGGGATTGCACCAACCCATGTCCAGGACCTTGCATTTGGCCTTTTTGAACTTTGTGCAGGCTGACCTCTCAAGTCTGTCAAGGTCTCTTACCTTCAACACCATACAGCTTTGTGGTGTTGGCAAACTTGCTGAGGGTGCACTCAATTCCACTCTGTCACCAACAAAGATGTTAAGCAGTGTTGGTCCCAGTACCAACCCCTGCAAAACACCACTTGTCACTGGTTTCCATTTGGACGTTGAGCCATTGACCACAACCCTTTGACTGCAACTGTCCAGCCAATTCCTTATACACCGAGTTGTCCATCTGTCAAATTCATGTCTCTCCAATATCATGTGGGCATTTTCAAATGTGAAATGCATAATAGCTTTAATTTTAATTTTATTTAATCTGATCCCAGGCTGCTCAGATTTTTCTGAATTCCTTCTAGACAACCTGCCCTTACTTCCACCCTCTGTAGGCTTCCTTTCTATGTTTGAGTTTGTTCAGGAGCTCCTTGTTCATCCATGGAGGTCTCCATGTGTGTTTGCTTGATTTCTTCTTTGTGACGATGCATTGCTCCTGAGCTTGGAGGAGGTGTTCCTTGAATACTAACCAACTTTCTTAAGGTCCTCTTCCCTCCAGGGCTTTGTCCCATGGCACTCTACTTAACAGGACCCTGAAAAGGCCAAAGTCTGCTCTCCTGAAGTCCAGGATAGTGAGCTTTCTGTGCACCCTGTTTGCTGTCCTTAGGACCTTGAACTCCACAATTTCAAGGTCAGCCTTGAACTCCACCATTTCAAGGTCACTGCAGCCAAGGCTGCCCTTGAGTTTCACATTCCTCACCAGCCTCTCCTTGCTGGTAAAAACACAGTACAGCATAGCACCTCTCCTCCTTGAATCCTGTATGACTAGGAGAAGGAATTAATAATTGACACATTCCAGGAACCTCCTGGGTTACTTGTGCCCTGCTGTGTTGTTCCTTCAACAGATACTGGGGTGGTTGATAGTCCCCCATGAGGACTGNGGCTGCCCTTGAGTTTCACATTCCTCACCAGCCTCTCCTTGCTGGTAAAAACACAGTACAGCATAGCACCTCTCCTCCTTGAATCCTGTATGACTTGGAGAAGGAATTAATAATNTCTCCTGAAGTCCAGGATAGTGAGCTTTCTGTGCACCCTGTTTGCTGTCCTTAGGACCTTGAACTCCACAATTTCAAGGTCAGCCTTGAACTCCACCATTTCAAGGTCACTGCAGCCAAGGCTGCCCTTGAGTTTCACATTCCTCACCAGCCTCTCCTTGCTGGTAAAAACACAGTACAGCATAGCACCTCTCCTCCTTGAATCCTGTATGACTTGGAGAAGGAATTAATAATTGACACATTCCAGGAACCTCCTGGGTTACTTGTGCCCTGCTGTGTTGTTCCTTCAACAGATACTGGGGTGGTTGATAGTCCCCCATGAGGACTGGGGCTTGTGAACATGAGGCTGTTCCTATCTGCCTATAGAGGACCTCATCTGTTTGGTCTTCCTGGTCAGGATGCCTGTAGCAGACCTCCACTATGATGTCTCCTGTCTCTTCCCTCCCTTTAATCATGACACATAAACTGTCTCATCCATTCCTATGCACAGCTCCATGCACTCCAAATAGTCACTGACAGTGAAATGGNTGTGAACATGAGGCTGTTCCTATCTGCCTATAGAGGACCTCATCTGTTTGGTCTTCCTGGTCAGGATGCCTGTAGCAGACCTCCACTATGATGTCTCCTGTCTCTTCCCTCCCTTTAATCATGACACATAAACTGTCTCATCCATTCCTATGCACAGCTCCATGCACTCCAAATAGTCACTGACAGTGAAATGGTTCTGCAAGAGCACCTCAGGCTTTGGGTGAAGCCTCTTCCTCTTGCTGGTCTTTGTTATTGCAAGCTTCTGTTTTTCTGCACTATTGCCCCCGTGTCGTTCCACACACCCCCACGCCCCCTTCTCCATGTCAGGCTGACTCTGGAGCACCTCCCCTTGATTAGATTATTTTTAATCAGTTTTATTAAACATTCAGATTTGACTTAATAAATATTTAAGCCTCGAATACAGTTTTTTTTTCTGGAAGAAGAGGTAGTCATACTTTGTTAATAATAATACACTTGTGATTGTGGTATGCTGAAACTCCAGCATACCTCCACTAACTTCTTTAGTGTCACCCTAGTCAGGGCTTGGCAATTGTCTGACCCCTTCATGAGCTAAAGAAGGGGAATAAAAAACAAGGAAAAAAATGTTACTTTTATTTGATAGGTTACAAAATGGAATAAAAATCTGCCTAAACTGCTCATGATTTTACAACACTAATTGATTTATATGACAAATAATTGATGAGTTCTCTCACCTCAAAATTCTGTTTCAGTTGACAGAAAGATCTTTTAATTTTTTTATATTTTTGCCTACTGTATTTTTGGCATTTAAAGAGCATTTTAGTCACAGCTAAAACATGGCTAGGGAATATAAAGCATTTCTCTGATGTTCTCCTACTGTCATCACTATTGTATCCCCGTCTCTTCTTTTTTGCTCCTACGCCAGACTAGCTGCCTGCTCTGCTCTCCTGATACACAGACAACTGCAGTCAGCACTGTACCTTCAGAAAAGCCTTCAGTCATTTCAAGTCCTTTCCCTCAAGTCACAGATTGTTTTGAATATGGAGTCAATTTGTGGGAAACAGAAAATTGGTTTGTAACCTGACTGAACAGATTGAGACCTGATAATTCTTTATGAAGGAAAGATTGCATGCCAGTGTGCAATTTAGAATATGCTGTGGGACCTTCTGTGAGCTCAGAAATGGTCTTCTAAGTGGTGGCTTAAAATATTGTTTGCTTCCTTTACCTTGGGGTGTCTCCTTTTATGTGAAGAACATCACCAGACTTCAAGCAGTGTGAAGGAAAGCCGAGCCTTTAGTTCTATATATCCGAAGGGAGCTATCTGCTATCAGTCTTGATTGTTTGTCAGGAAAATAAGCTCATACCAGTATTTGTTTTCACTATCATTCTCTGAAGAAAATTTATGATAGTGCTATGGTGAATCTAAAGCTGTTCCTCTGCTTTCTGTTTTGTCCTGTTTCTGTTTAATGCAACTGTATTCCTCTTTCTTGCATATTTTTTTATGTTTTCCTCTTGGTGTTAGACATTTAGTTTTGTCCTTTTGGAACTATAAATTAAAATGTCACTGCAGCCAAAAGTCTGAAACTGTTGTCTGAATTGAGTGTAAGTCATGGTTAGACTCGTCTGGAATTTTAACAACAGAATATATTTGTGTCAGTAAGCACAACTTTGCTAAGGCAAGCTACACTGATCAAATTGTATTTTGGGAAGATGTGCAACATTCTGACAACAGCGGTATTAAATGTTCTTACTTTTTCTGATTTTGTTTTTAAACACATAAGTTATGTAAAAATATATAGTAGCTATCTGTTCGTGTGTGTGCTTGTATCTATAACATACACGAGGTGTAAATTGAAATGAAACATCCCAATAAAATCAGAAGTTTTTATTGATAATAGTTTGTTTATCCCCTCCCACCAACAGTATTTTTCCCATGAACTCCTATTTTATTAAATTAGATAAGAGTAAATAAAAAGAATTTAAAATCTGTTGGGTTTTATTATTATTATTTTTCTCTTCTGTACTTCTTTTTTTTTAAAGTTTATTTTTAATTAGTTTAGATCCATGGTTGAGTGTACTGCATGAATGAGAAAAAATTCCATTTATAATGAGTTGAAAGCAAGATCCCTAGAAACCATTTGTGGTTTTGTGCATAGAAAGGTTAATTGGTAAGACACAACTATGATCTATTTCAGCCAGAGATTTAATTAACTAATATATTATGGCTTCCTCGTAAATTACATGTAATGCTTTAGTAAGTGAAGGGTCACTTTTCCCAATAGAATTATAATGTGATCTCTAAATGTTGTTTGCTAATGTATATACATGAGTAAGTACTAGTGCAAATTACCTTAGGACTGTTACAGTAAATTTTGTCATTGTTACAGTCACCTGAACACTGTTGTCGATGTCCACATTATGCTTTCAGATCTTCACTTGCAAGGGTTGTTTAGATAGACTATTAGGAACTGTTTGATAGTATAGACAATATAACAATAATGTTTAATTGTTATTTTATTAATTATTCATTTTAATTTCCTTCCTTCATCCTCCAATTCCTTTCTTCTTTGCATACCCCTGAATATAATTTGAGCCTGTGTATGGGCAAAAACCAGAATAAAAATCAACAGAGCTTTCCTCTTCACATACAGGAGTGGTAGCAGAGGCCCAAAATCTGAGGCAGAATTCTGGTTGGGGTTTATTCTTCTGTCAGTGAAGAACAACTACATTGCTCTTTACACAGGGAAGATTGTCTGGTGATACACTGATTCTGAATAATTCAGATCTTCTTTTAATGCAGCATAGGGAAAAAAAATATGTGTCAGAAACCAGAAGAAAGCAAGGCCATGTGTTTGTCAACAAAAGAACTGGGTTATAATGGACCTAATTCAGGTAAAAAGCACTTTCGTAACTAATCTCTATGAAACAAGTGATGTGTTAAGCATTTGAGGCCATAGAGAAAAATTATTTTTAAAATACTTCTATAGTTTAGATTTCTACTAATGGTTTTTGCCCAACTGGTTGGTCCTCTTGATTGTAAGACTACTTTTCTCTTGAACACTCTGTATGTGGTTTCCAAGAACAGTTTTGCATCATGTATATGCTTCAGTGTTATAGTGGCATATATATTGATCAAAATTTTATCCATGACCTTGTATACTTAAAGCTTAATTGGTTTAGTGGTTCAGTTAATTTTCATATCTTCTGAGTATTTCTATGAATATTTACAGAAGCAGGTATATGAGAATAAACTTTTAAGAATGCCTGTTCAAAAGTGAGCAGAAATACTAGATTTGGTGGTATTTCTTGATTTGATCTTCACAGTGAAGAGCAATTCTACTAAATGTTTAGGGATTCAGGCAAAATCCCTGTACTCTGCATTCATTTCCAGTCAAGAAATAGGAGTACTTGCAGTTCTCCATCTTAGAGGATTCCATACCCATACAGAAGTTAATGCCTTATAAAGATCAAATGATAGACAAGTGGGATTTGTCCTATATGGGGAAAATCCTTAATTATAGAATCTAAAATAAGGGGGGGGAGTGAGGAAGAAAAAAAGATGCATCACAGGCTACTTAACTTTCAGGCCTGATTCAGGAATGATAGATATCAAAAATGGCTACATTTTATAGTTACTTATGCTCCATGGAACTAGAACTGTAAGAAAGAATTGTTGATGTGTTCCAAGGTCTGTGTTCATTAGTTTCATGATCGTCAAGTGAACTAGAGAAGTAAAGTCTAATTTAAATTCTGACTTTTTTTACCCTATGCTTTTTATTCTGCAGTTGCAATCTCTTTATAATGTGAGTTTAATTGAAAGTATCAGCTGAAAATTGACAAGCAAAGTTAAGTCCTGAAAGCATTGGTGTTTGGGATCTCAGGTACCCAGTGCCTTGCCATGCATTCAGGTGTAAGAAAGTATTCACTACATTTCTTGAAAATATATTTCAGTAGTGCAAATTGAAACCCAAGGTGTTCTATGAACAGCATCAAGATATTCTTTAAGTAGAAACAGAAAAGGAAAAATCAACTGCAACAATCCTGAACTTCAGAAATTGAAGGGTTTTAAGTTGCATTTTACTCCTTTATGTCTAGTTCAGCTCTGTGTTTGAAAAAGAACAATTTATAATGGAAAATAAGAGGAAGGAAAAGTTGTGCTAGTAGCAGGAAAAAAAATGGATGCGAGATACCTTGAAACTTATTTTCACATTGAACATTTTAATATCAATACTGCTGTCTCTGCCATTAATTAAAAATAATGTAATTCAATTAAAAGTCTATCTATTGAAGAAATTTAATGGAAAAATACTGGGAAAAGTGGGCAACTAAGAAAAAGTGTGTTTATAGTCCACTTCAGCTCAAAATCCTTCAGAAATCTGTGAGGCCAGTGTTTTGAACATAGGGTGTAGTTCAGGAGACAGTCCCAGAAATTCATTTAGGCTGAGTATGTGTGCCAAATAACTCTACCTGTCCTTGGAT